>JBBDGP010002374.1:600000-1042500 GCA_037952835.1 Lithobates septentrionalis
TGATGTGACAGACGGCCGGCGATCTTCTTCCCCGACTCTCTGTCACACTCTTTAAAAAACATGGCAGTGTGGGGCTCCGCCCGCTCGGCCAAGTCACTCATTCACAGAGTCCTGTGAATAGAAAACTACAAGGTCTGGCAGCCTTTGTGGCTGTTGGCTTCCCTACCCAGCCATAGTCAAATGACGTCCACAGATGGGATCTCCCATCCTGGGTGGACGTCATATGATGTCCTGGGATTCCCGCCCGCCGCGCTGCTCGGGACCCGGTGTGTGTGCCCGGCGGCCGCGATGTCCGCCGGGCACCCGCGATTGCCCGTTAACCGGGCCGGACCGTGGATCTGTGTGTGTAAACACACAGATCCACGTCCTGTCAGTTGTGAGGAGAGCGATCTGTGTTCCCAGAACGGAGGAACACTGATCGGTCTCCTCCCCTTGTGCGTCCCCTCCCCCTACAGTTAGAATCATTCCCTAGGAAACATATTAACCCCTCCCCGCCCCCTAGTGGTTAACCCCTTCACTGCCTGTCACATTTACACAGTAATCAATGCAATTTTATAGCATTGATCGCTGTATAAATGTGAATGGTCCCAAAAATTTGTCAAAAGTGTCCGATGTGTCCGCCATAATGTCGCAGTCATGAAAAAAAATCGCGATCGCCGCTAAAAAAATAAATAAATATATTTTTTTAAAAGAATGCCATAAATCTATCCCGTATTTTGTAGACGCTATAACTTTTGCGCAAACCAATCAATATACGCTTATTGCAATTTTTTTTACCAAAAATATGTAGAATACGTATCGGCCGAAACTGAGGAAAAAATTAGTTTTTTTAAAAAAAAATTGGGATATTTATTATAGCAAAAAGTAAAAAATATTGTGTTTTTTTCAAAATTGTCGCTCTTCTTTTGTTTATAGCGCAAAAAATAAAAACCGCAGAGGCAATCAAATAACACCAAAAGAAAGCTCTATTTGTGGGGAAAAAAGGACGTCAATTTTTTTTGGGTACAACGTTGCATGACCGCGCAATTGTAGTTTAAAATGTGACAGCGCTGAAAACTAAAAATTGGCCTGGGAAGGAAGGGAGTGAAAATGCCCTGTATTGAACCGGTTAATATTGATTGGACCCTGGGCAAACATTTCCCTGGGCCCTTCCGAATCCACTTATCAACTATTTTCAGGCAGTGTGAGCTCAATGGGTAGCAGCTTTGGGCCCCAAAACAATGACTGGGCCTGGGGCAGCAGCCCCTTATGCCCTGCGTTAAAGATGGCCTTGCTTGTAGTTTTCAATGAACTATCACAGCGCTGTTGAGCATTGTGGCAGTTCATTGATGCTTCCTGTTAGTGTGTAACTGCTTGGCTGTACAATGTACGATGTACAGCCAAACAGTTTAGACACAGAGTCTGCAAGAGCCCTGCATAGCATCAACAATCTGCTGATCACGAGTGCAATGCTTTGCAGGCTCCCAACAAAAAAAATAAGAAACGCACATTTTTTTACCTGTAAAAAAGATGTGCATTTATATATTTTTTTTAAAAAGGTGAACGTATCTTTTAATGTTTATAAATGTTACACTGAATGATCACCGTAATTAGCTGTCACAGTGATCATTTAATGAGGCTTTTGACTGGCTCCCAATCCTAGGATTGGGAGCTCATCTTTCTACAGACACCAGGTCTCATGGGGCTGTGAAGGGAGGGAGCAGGGGAGATAAGAAACTGCAGGCAGACTCCTGGGTGTACAGGAGACGCCTTGTGTACAGAGAAGGAGTTTTTATGGACGTGTGTAACATGCCAAAGCTAGTCAACTGGTTAACAGTGGTGCACATTTTGTCCTGCAGAAAAATATGGGCTAACAGACATGAATAAAGAAATGCCCTGACATTGGTGTGTGGTAAAAATGTCAGAGAATCTTCCTTTCTTTTACTGAAATTAATTGAATTTTACAACAGTAGGAAAGGTAGAAACATTACATTGTCAAAATGGTGATAAAAGGCATCGATACACATTAAACAGATAATCCTCCCTAAATTTAGTGCTAGAATGGAAATAACTAGGGATGTATATATATATATATATACAGTATCTCACAAAAGTGAGTATACCCCTCACAGCTTTATAAATATTTTATTATATCTTCTCATGTGACAGCGCTGCAGAATTGACACTTTGCTACAATGTAAAGTAGTGAGTGTACAGCTTGTATAACAGTGTAAATTTGCTGTCCCCTCAAAATAACTTAACACACAGCCATTATTGTCTAAACTGCTGGCAACAAAAGTGAGTACACCCCTAAGTGAAAATGTCCAAATTGGGCCCAAAGGGTCAATATTTTGTGTGGCCACCATTAATTTCCAGCACTGTCTTAACTCTCTTGGACATGGAGTTTACCAGAGCTTCATAGGTTGCCACTGGAGTCCTCTTCCACTCCATACCTAAACTTCAGCTTTTTAAAGGAAAGGGAAAGCTGCCTTTTCTTTATCCTTTTACTTTTCTTCTCTGGTCTACAGGTAATAAGTCCTACAGATGTCTACTAAGTTGGTGGGTGATTCAAACCATTGCAACCCACCAAAACTGGGCTATGAATTTTGGATAGGACTGGCCTTTAAGTGACCATCTCTGGACATTTAAGGGGATATTTAGCAACAGAACTAAAGTGGGAGAGGTGTAGAAGGGGCTAAGAGGAGTTCCAAGACTCAATATAAGTTAAAGAGTTTGTAAAGGCAGAATGTTTTTTTTATCCTAATGCATTCTATGCATTAAGAGCCCTTGCACACTGGGGTGGGGGGCGGCGTCGGCGGTAAAACGCCACTATTATTAGCGGCGTTTTACCGCCGGTATGCGGCCACTAGCGGGGCGGTTTTACCCCCCGCTAGCGGCCGAGAAGGGGTTAAATACCACCGCAAAGCGCCTCTGCAGAGGCGCATTGCCGGCGGTATAGCCGCGCCGTCCCATTGATTTTAATGGGCAGGAGCGGTAAAGGAGCGGTATACACACCGCTCCTTCACCGCTCCAAAGATGCTGCTGGCAGGACTTTTTTTACCGTCCTGCCAGCGCATCGCTCCAGTGTGCAAGCCCTCGGGGCTTTCACACTGGAATGAAAGCAGCGGCACTTTCTGGGCGGTTTGCAGGCGCTATTATTAGCGCAATAGCGCCTGCAAACCGCCCCAGTGTGCAAGGGCTCTAAGATAAAAAGCCTTCTGTGTGCAGCAGCCCCCCTAACACTTAGCTGAGGTCCATCTCTGCCCAGCGATGTCCATGATTCCCTCGACCATCCAAGATTCTCCTTCCTGATTGGCTAAGACACAGCAGCTGCACCATTGGCTGCTGTCAAACAAAGTCAGCTAGCCAATCAGGGGAGGGGGGGGCCAGGTCAGGGCTCCATGTCTGAATGGACACAGCTGTGACGCGGCTCAGGTGCCCTTAAAGCAACCTGCTTGGTGTGGGGGCACTGAACAGGAGGGAGGGGCCAGGAGAGCAAAAAAGGGACCCGAGAAGAGGAGGCTCTGGGCTGCTCTGTGCAAATCCACTGCAACAAAGCAGGTAAGTGTGACATGTTTGTTATTTTTATGGAAAAAAAAATCTGAGACTTTAGTATCACTTTAAAGCAACAAGAATCAATCTCAAGTGCAGATGCTCCTTTGGCAGTTTGTGTTGTGTAGAGTGTTAAAGTAATAATGCATATAGGAGCCCGTTACCACTGACTTTGGGCTTGTGTTGATGCCACCAGTTTGAGATTTTCTGAGATCATTCATGTGCTTTTGACCTGCAGTTGACCCCCTATTAATCTGCATTTTAGAGGAATTCTGTTGCTAAGGACTAAGTTGGTTTGTTCATTCCCTTTTCCTTTCCTCCCCTTCTCCTCTCCTCTCCCCTCCCTTTTCGTCTCCTCTACTCTTTTTCTCATTTCTTTTCCTCTCCTCTTCTTCTCATTTTTTCTCCTCCCCTTCTCATTTCTTCTCTTTTCTCCTCCCCCACTCTCCTCTCCCATCCTTTCAAATCCTGTCCCATTCCCTCCCTTGCTTATCCTCTTCTCCTCCTCTCCTCTCTTCTCATCCCCTCTCAACTTTTCCCCTTTCTTCATTTTTTCTCCTCTTTTCTCCTCCCCTACTCTCCTCTGCCATTCTTTCAAATCTCAAAAATTCCCTGCCTTTCCTTTTTTTCCTGTTCTACCCTTCCTTCTCATTTTTTCTCCTTTCTCCTCCTCTCTTTGCCTTCTCCTCCCCTCTCCCTTCCCCTCCCCTTTCCTCTTCTCTCCTTTCCTCTAATTTCTTCTCCTCTCCTCATGTATTCTCCTCTCCTTCTCATTTATTTTCTTTTCTCCTCTCCTTCTCATTTCTTCTCCTCTCCTTCTCGCTTCTTCTATTTTCTCCCCACCCCCCTACTCTCCTGTCCCATCATTTCAAATCTCATCCCCTTCCCTGCCCTTTCCTCTCCTGCCCTCCCCTACCTTCTCACTTCTTTTCCTTTTTTTCCCTCCCCCTACTCTCCTCTCCTATCCTCTTTCTTCTTCTACTCTTCCCCACTTTTCTCTTTTTCCTTCCTCCCCCTCCTTCTTCTGCATTTTCCCTTCTTTGTCCATAAATAACCTTCTTTCTCTTCTCCTGGTAGACTTTTGAAGGCACCAATGGCCATAAACAGACGGAATCTTGCAGTTCTACTAATCACAGCATTTCTTGTGAGCTATGGATGGCACAGGACCCAATTTCAGGTGAACTTTCTTGTATATGGATGATTATAATGCAGGAACCCTGTGGTTATCTATAATATATACAACAGACACTTTTCCAAGCAAGCACCTTTCATGTCTGCCAATTTGGAGATCTCTTCTCACCGTTTTTTTAGCGACAACAGTCAGTGGTGGGGTTTCACCTCGCTTTCTCTCCCTAAAACTGTTAGGAGATGAGGACAAATCAACCCCAATGAGCCAAGTACAGCAATACAAATCTCATTTGTCTTGAAAGAAAGTATTATTCATCTAATATGTATCTAATATGTAGATAACAGTGGCTGGGAATAAACAGTTTCAATCAGCGGGTTAAACAAAAAGAACCTGACAGATTCCCTCATCCACACAAGTGAGTCGGATGCAGGAATCTCCTTCACTGAGCTATTGTATTCTGACAGCAGGACTCCTCCCCCTCTGTTAGCATACACAGATCAGCCCTGCAGCCATTGGCTTCATGCACTGATCGAATGCTGGTTTTCCAGCAGGACCATTTAACAGAACACAGAGTTATACAAACACATTGAAATTTGTCCGATTCAGCAGGATACATGTACACCCTGCTTAAGTATCTGTTTAAATTGGCACTTCTCCCCAAGAAAATGTTGGTATGTGAAAGTAAAGCACCCCATAACCCCAAATAAGAGGTCATTGAAAGGCAAATAGGCTCAGATTATGTTCTCCCCTGATCCTCACTCATTGTAATAGTAGGTCTCATTAGGCAATAGCATGGTTTAGGAGGCAAAGGGGGTGCAACTAAAAAAAAAAAAATGGTCACGATTTGCAAATGTCAGAATGTTTTACATACAGACATACACATGAAAGTAAAGTTATTTTGAGAGAAGTATGGTGGCTGCCATCATTGTCTTGTTTCTGAACATGCTGGTTTACCTGGCTGTCTCTGGATTCAATACTTTGAGTCACTGACCTGGAACAAGCATGCAGCAACCAAAGTCATAATGCTGTCATATCTCCTAATCTAAATACTTATTCCAAGCCAGTGACTCATAAAATCCTGAAACCATGGATCAGCATGACAGCCAGGCAGTGAGAGTTTTCAGCGAGAGAGGCTGGCCCTGGCAATCTCCATATTTCATTAGTGTAAGTTTCCTTTAATGTTTAATCCTTCTCATTTGCTTCTACATAGGCTTTTACATATGACGTCTTTAAAACCTAAACAAGCAGTAGTAAAAATGTGACAGATGTTCTAACCCTTTCCTGCTGTATCTAAAACAAGAAAAAAAATGATCTGAAGTTTCACTTTAATTATCCACAATTGTCTTCACAAACCTTGTGATCACAGGCTAATTCCAGGAGTTGGAGGGGCTTTGACTACCCTTTATTTTCCCCTGTCTTCTCCACATTTGTCCCCTTTTGGAATTTTAACTACTTTTGACTCTAACAAGCCAGAAGCAGTAATTACTAGGGCACCACCAATACCATATACTCACCCGAGTTGTCAATATAAAAGTCCATGGAGAAGGTGTAGATAGACATTAAGGGAGATTTTCTTAAAACTGGGGCACATGGAATCTGGTGCCGCTGTGCATAGTAACTGTGACAGACTGCTTGGCACCCTTCTTGGGTGCTTTCATCAGTATACAGCTTCTTCCAGTCTGGAACCAGGAACCTTGTGTTATAGCTGAATATTGCACCCACGGACTAGACAACACTAGCTTAGGTGCAAACTGAAACTCTCTTTATTGTAAAACTCACACAGAATATATATTCAGTATGTAGCACTACCCCCCGTGAGGGCCGCTCAAGGATTCTGTACCCCGCTGGTTGCCTTGCAAGTCCTCTGACACCTCTGACAGTCTGGGTTCTGACATTTCTGTTATAAACAAAGAATTTAAAGGCCCACACATATTCAAAGTAAACCAGGTAGATTTGTTTACTGACAAATTAATGGTAGCGAGTTCAGCATAATAGAGTTTGTAAGATGCAATAGATAAGACACAGTCAGTAAGCTTGGTGGCAAAGCATACTTAGAAATAGACAGTTATAACACTTCAAGAACGTATATTTAGCAGAATTTACTATAGAGTCTATGGCTACAGGCCAAAAATGGTAGAGGAGTAACTAGGCTTCCGTCAAACCTCTCCCTTTAATCCTCTGACACCACAGTCCCAGCAGTGTGCAAACTCTAAATTTACATTAAGCAAACACGTTAAAGTTATTACACCTATTCTCTAACATATGCCCTGTACACACGATCGCACATTCCGGCAACAAAATCCATCGGATTTTTTCCGACGGATGTTGGCTCAAACTTGTCTTGCATACACACGGTCACACAAAGTCGATCGGAAATTCCGAACGTCAAGAACGCGGTGACGTACAACACGTACGATGAGCCGAGAAAAGTGAAGTTCAATAGCTAGTGCTGCTTTTCTGCTTGATTCTGAGCATGCGTGGCACTTTGTGCTTCGGAATTGTCTACACACGATCGGAATTTACGCGAACGGATTTTGTTGTCGGAAAATTTTAGATCCAGCTCTCAAACGTTGTGTGTCGGAAATTCTGATGGAAAAAGTCCGATGGAGCCTACTCACGGTCGGAATTTACAATAACAAGCGCCGATCGCACATTTTCCATTGGAAAGTCTGACAGCGTGTACGTTGCATAAGAGTCCTTGGCTACTGTATGGGCCTGGATAGGCACCCAATGTTCTTATCCCTTGTGGGGGGGGGGGATATTTTGTAGTCCTTTGAAGAGCAAGGCTTGGAAGAAGGCTTGAGTCTTCAGCTAGCTCTTTAAAATGTGCACAATGTGTCCTGGAAAACAAGATGTACACTAGATTCTCTCTCGGTGTAGAGTAAAGTGATTAAACAATGGTCCCCTTGCTAGCTTGGTGGAATCAATAAGGCAACGGTACCCGCATGCAGTGTCCTTTGGAGTATAAAGAATGGGCAAGTGCCTGCTTAACAACCCCAGTGAGGGCCCCGCAGCAGGCCTCTGCAGAGTCTGGCTCAAGGGACAGCGCTCAACCCCATGTCGCACTTTTCTACTGTCCAGCTTAATCTGGCGTGGATGTGCTGCCGCCGAATGATCAGAAGTGGCTGGCAGTGGATACACCCGCTCCTGATGACTCTCTCTCCCTGTAGCACAGGCTGCGACTTGGCCACAGCACAGTCTAGCACCAAGTCCCTGCTTTCAGAGACAGGCCGTGGTCCCAAGAGGACAATTCCGTCCCCACCCAGGCTTTTTAATACCTCTCCCAGGGTTCTGTTCTCTTCTCCAGCCTGCTGGTACTTAGTCCAACTTGAGTGCAAAACCTGGCTCTTTGGACTACATGTCCAAAGATGATTTGCTCCACTTATAGGTCTCAGTCACTGTGCTTTCAGGATGTGATGACATGGAGTTCAGGCTGAGCACTAGGAGAGAACCGTCTCACTGTACAAGTGTTACAAAATGTCTTGTGATAATTCAGGCAAAATTAGCCAGCTCCTGGCTATTTATATATATATGTGTTAATTAATCTGCACTTACTCAACAACCTATGTATGTGATACCTAGATATAATAGGTGAAAAACGTGATAAACAATTATAAAAAGTTGGTAATCTCCTGACAAAATTAAATACTTAATTTAGACATAAATATATAAACACAAAGAAGATTGCGCAAACTATTGCAACACAATGGGGTTGATTTACTAAAGACAAACAGACTGTGCACTTTGCAAAGTGCAGTTATACTCTGCAAGTGCAGTCGCTGCAGAACTTAGTAAATGAGCAGATGCTCTGCTGACTTCTATCATCCAATCATGTGCAAGCAAAAATGCTGTTTTTTTAATTTTTCTTGCATGTGATTGGGTTCTTTGGAAGGTGAAACTTTACCTAATTTACTAAGCTCTGGAGCAACTGCACTTTCAGAGTGCAACTGCACTTTGCAAAGTGCACAGTCTATTTGCCTTTAGTAAATCAACCCCATTATGTGAAAAAGTGCAACACATTACTAAATGAATTAAAGTGAGTAAATTAAACTCTGATAAATAAAATATGGTGATAAAGGACAAACATGCCAAGTGAAAGTTCAAAAAGTATCCACACAGATATTTATATTAATGTGTTAAAAAATTGTCCAAACTGAAATAAAATAGCGAAGTGCAAAAAAAACTTTGATGCCGCCCCTCACACTGCAAGATTGATCAGATGCTTCAAATCTGGAAGGTAAACATATACTTAAATGGAGCCAGATGATACCGAATCTGATGGACCCCAGATTATAAGGGTCAAACTCGCCTGGTACCAAAAATACACTGTAATAATTTTTCAACCGATCCTCTCCAGAGTCAGCAGCTCTCTCTCATTAGGAACACCAATATGAAGTGATCATTTTGTACACTCTGGCAACAGCAGCAATCAGCTGTGATGTTTCCACCTGGTCTGCTCATAGGGGATGGCAAAGAACTCTCTGAGGATCTAAAAAAAGAATTGCTCTACATAAAGATGGCCTCAGCTATAAGAAGATTGCCAAGACCCTGAAACTGAGCTGTAGCCCAGTGGCCAAGACCATACAGCAGTTTAACGGGACAGGTTCCCTCAGAACAGGCCTCGCCATGATCAACCAAAGAAGTTGAGTGCACGTGCTCAGCGTCATATCCAGAGGTTGCCTTTGGGAAAGAGATGTATGAGTGCTGCCAGCATTGCTGCAGAGGTTGAAGGGGTGGGGGGTCAGGCTGTCAGTGCTCAAAGATATTGTAACATATGTCCACATATAATCAATGTCCATATCAGATGGAGGGTATGATCACTCCCAATCAAATAATAAAGAACACTAAAATACAGGGATCTAAAATGTAACCATGTGAATCAAAATAATTGAACGTAAGTACTAGGGTTGTCCTGATACCACTTTTTTACTACCGAGTACAAGTACCGATACTTTTTTTTCAAGTACTCGCCGATACCGATTACCGATACTTTTTTAATGTCATGTGACAGTGGCACGTGTGTCAGTAGTTTTTTGTTTTTACAATTTTATTTTTTACAATTAATTTCCATTCATTCATTACATTCATTCATAAACTGAAGCATCGTAAACACAGGTTACGATGTTTCAGTTATGTGAATGGACAGAGTCAGTTATCACTGACTGTTCATTCGGAAAAGAAAGGAGCCAGATTTGCTGGCTCCTACCTCCGCTCTCCATCCTGAAAGATCGAGGGGGCAGAGGAGAAGAACAGAGGGGGACAGCAGCACGGAGGAGAATGGAGGGGGCAGAGGAGAAGAATGGAGGGGGACAGCAACACGGAGGAGAACGGAGGGGGCAGAGGAGAAGAACGGAGGGGGACAGCAGCACGGAGATGAACGGAGGGGGCAGAGGAGAAGAACGGAGGGGGACAGCAGCACGGAGGAGAACGGTGGGGGCAGAGGAGAAGAATGGAGGGGGACAGCAACACGGAGGAGAACTGAGGGGGCAGAGGAGAAGAACGGAGGGGGACAGCAGCACGGAGGAGAACGGAGGAGGCAGAGGAGGAGAACAGAGAGGGAAAGCTGAACGGAGAGGGGAGGGGGACAGCAGCATTGTGGGGGACATTGAGGGGGACTGCAGCAGAACAGAGGGGGACTGAAGGAGGATACAGGGACAGTCAGCGGTGATCGGTGTGGCTTTGGGGGCAGTTACAAGCACTGATCACCGCTGTGTAGATTTCACTAAAGCAGCTGATGGGGGGGGGGGGGAGAAGTGGAGAAACAGCTGTCAGGCTTTATTGAAATCGGTGCTTGCAACTCCCCCTCCGCACCGATCACCCTGACTGTCCAGATATCGGGTGAAGCAATTGAGCATTTGCCCGAGTACAAGTACTTGGGGAAATGTTCGATATCGGTACCATGGGGCAACCATAGTAAGTACATGTTAAAAAAAGAAGACTTCCATAGTGTAATTCTATAAACATTTAATAGTCATAAAAAACAAGATTGCACTTACAAGATCTTCAAGAGTAAAAAACGTGTCATAAATGGTTCGAGCCGGCCGTCTCTCGATAATCGCCCGTTGATTCCGGGACCCCGCGTTGTTTGTGGTGACGTCAGCATGCCGCTCCTCCCTACGCCGTTTCATCACAGATGACGTCGTCCAGGGGCACTTTTCTTTTTTAACATGGGGAACTGCTGACCGTGAGCTACTCAGGAATAATTCCAGCAGAGGAGAGGTGATATCTGGCTGACAAACTTAGGGACCCTTGCTGGGGTATAAGCCACAGGCGGATGCGATCTCCCTAAAGAGAGATCAACAGAGCTAGTAAGAGGCAGTAGTTTCTCAGGTGGAGGAATCTTTCTATCCCAAATCACTACTTCTTGGGTGTCTTCCGTTTTAAGTCACCAATAAACAGTGAACTGAGGACATTCTATGGAATTGTGAATACCACTAGAGTGGGAAAACTGCTTTTTCAGAGGATTTTCTGTTGGTGTGAATTTCTCAGAGGACTTTCAGTTTTGATATATATTGTGTGACCAATTTTTAATGTACTTACGTTCAATTATTTTGATTCACATGGTTACATTTTAGATCCCTGTATTTTAGTGTTCTTTATTATTTGATTGGGAGTGTTCATACCCTCCATCTGATATGGACATTGATTATATGTGGACATATGTTACCATATCTTTATAGTCTCATGCTGCGTAGCTTACCTTTTTGAAATTATTATATTGTGTGTATCTCACATTTAAGCTGCAGCAGGACCTATCATTCACCGTCACTACTTTTGAGTAGAATGGCCCACTAGACAGCGCAGTATCTCTACCTTTGACCATCAGTGCTCAGACCATACGCCGCACACTGCATCAAATTGCTCTGCATGGCTGTCGTCTCAAAAGGAAGCCTCTTCTTAAGATGATGCACAAGAATGCCCACAAACAGTTTGCTGAAGACAAGCAGACTAAATACATTGATTACTGAAACCATGTCCTGTGGTTATAACAAGGGCTTGCCTTGTTATAAATATCAGTTTTCAAATCAAACATGTATGCTTTGATAAAGGTTTCTTAGCCAAAACGCGTCAACGTATAGCCTGTTCCCGTGTACCCATGTAACTTATAAAGTACTTTTATTCAAGAGCATCCGAGTTGCCAGCCTTCCTGATTTAGGGCTTGCCCCTAGTCCCTTCCAAAAGCCTCTGTCCCAGCTGGGTCTGTCACAGTAACCAATCAGCTTCTAGGTTTTATTGTCAAAGCTTAATTGAACAAGCTAAAGTTAGAAGCTGATCGGTTACTATGCACAGTGGCACTAGATTCTGTGTGCACCAGTTTTAGGAAATTTCCCCCATTGGCCCCTAAATAATAACAACATTGTTTGGAAGGAATAAACTGGGCTTTAAGGATCTGGAGAGAGATGGGCAAATGGATTAACATTCTCCTTAGACCATACCATTATGATACAAGCCTTTGGCCCAGTGATCTCTTGGGGGGAGCCCCTTTCCTATGCCTCATGCACTAACCCTGGGGACATTTGTAGTGATTATGCCTTCTGCACTTTGAAATCACTTATTTTAGAATTGTCCTCCATTTTGCGCCTTAAGAAGCAGAGTTTAATCAAGAAATACGTTGAAAATGACAGATTTTCAGTCTACCACCTAGCTAGCCACTAAGATATCTAGTCCTTTGTGAAAGAAGATGTAACAAATTCCTATCAGAATTTCTAGTAGGGATGAAGTATATGATTGAGGCATTTATTTATTCGTTAATCAATTTTTATGATATTAAAAAATATGTATTTTAAGTTTTATGTAATAAAAGGAAGAAGGAGACTGCGCTAAAAAGGAAAGCACATCACTGGTGTTGTTTTTTGCACACAAGAATCATTATATCAAGATTCACTTCACTGAATGCCATTTCCATATAGGATATTTTTTGATGGTATCCCCTTTTATGTGGGGATTTACCATTGTATTTCACATTCCATGGACTGTCACATTATGCTTATTTAATTTTTTTTTCTCTTTTTTTCTTCGTCCTTTTTTTTAGCGCAGTCTCCTTCTTCCTTTTAGTGTATTTTGTTTGTATATATCATACAAAATTGAGCTGCAGCTTTTTTATTTATTTTCATTTCTCATTTATTTTATTTAAAATAATCTTATTAGCGTGGTATTTCCTCTTTATTTACAAGTTTTATGTAATGTCTGGGTACTTTAGAAGTTTACTATCCTTATTTTTTGGTGAAACAGTTATGCAATTATGTTGGATGTGCTTCCTTTCGCCCATGCTTGGCCACCATAAATACTTTACCTCTACACAGGTTTTTTACTTATCAGCTGACATTTATTGCAGGTCTTTAAAATCCACACAAACAGTAGTAAAAATAGTTCAACCCTTCTGTATCTAAAAGGAGAAACAAAGTTTAATCTGAAGCTTCATAATTATACACACAAACTTTGCATTAACAAATCATGTTTCTGTACCTACAGTAAGCTCTTTTTTTTATATTTCAATGAATGAATGAATGACATTTTTTTTGCTAAAGTAATTACTATCATTTGACTAATGCATTTCAGGATTCTCTAAAAGAGCTTCTCCAAAGTTGCCGTAGGCCAGAAGCAAAGGATGAAACCCCACCTCTCACAACAAGAACGGAACTCCAAGTTAACATAGATAACCTGTTTGAGAAAATACAAAGACTTATCCCTGAAGCCCCATTCACATATTTCAACAGAACCACCAGTGGGAAAAATAGTACGGCCTCCATAGTGAACCCCAAGCAACAATACTGTGTGGGAGAAAACTTGGTGATACAGCTTGATATGTACGATTATTTAGGTAACAGGAAGACCTACGGTGGAGACTTCATAAGACCAAGGTTATTCTCTAAAGAGCTTGGAGCAGCTGTCTCTGGCAGGGTAGAAGATTTCAACAATGGTTCTTATCATATCCATTTTCCATTGTATTGGGAGGGAAAATGCAAAGTCTCCATTTTGTTGTACCACCCTAGCGAAGGGGTTGCAGCTCTTTGGAGATCCAGGCACAGCAGTCTGGGCGTTATTGGATACTTTGGAAAGTTTGAAAAATTTGGCAAGGAAGCTACAACTCCATGTGGCTTTAAGCTTGAAGAGAAAGAGGGCAAGGAGATTTGTGAGTACGCAGATCCAGTCTATGAAGAGGCTTTCTACTGCTACAAAGTGCCCAACTTCACCTGTGAAAGCCTGAATGAAATGAGAAATTTCTATCCATCCCCTTTATATCTTACTCCTGGAGAAAAAGAAATTTTTCAGAGGTATAATGTTCTCCCAGTAGTGCAGTCATAATCTGTTGTAATAGGTCATTTTCCCTGCATCAGGTTCATGATTGAAGGTTGTAAAATGTTCCTCAACCTTCACAAGTGATAAGAATATCACCAAGTTGATGTCCAGACAAAACTTTTCCTTTTTAGTCAAAAAAGAAGTATGGCCAAAGTTCTGATTGCTCAGTTCTCGGGCTTAGAGCCAACAGGTGATAGCTTGCAGCATCAACTTGCTGCAGATAGGTAAGTATGCATGTTTATTATTTTATATTCCCACACTTCTTCCTTAATTTTAAAACTACCCATTGAAGGCAAAGTAACAGAGTCTTTTGAAAGAACAACCCCCAACCTACTGATATTTACCTTTCCGCACATACTGTCGCTCTGTTCCTCTGTTGTAGCCGGTAGTCCAAACCCTAAGTAAGCTCCATAGAGGCTAGAGTTTAAACAGGGTTGGTGATTTCTGAATTCGTTTTTTAATGAATTTCGACAAATTTGTTAATTCGGAAACATCTGGATTAACAAAAACCCATTTAACAATTTTTTTAGAAAATTTGAAAATGTGTAAATTCAAAAATTCAAAAATATGTAAATTCCTAAATATTTGTAAATTCAGAAATTCGAAAACTCATAATTTCGGTAATTCGAAAATCCAAAAATCTAAAATAGTAACTAACTATTGGAATTTCCTTTCAAATTTGGCTGTTAGTAAACATAATGAATACGAATTTATCCGAAGTTATGAATTATCCAAAATAACAAATGCCGCATCTAAACGAATGTAATTTAACGCATTAATAATAAATAACAATAATAATTTTTATTATTATTATTATTTATTATTAATTTGTTCTGTTCTATTTGTTTAGATGCGGCATTTGTTATTACAGATAATTCTTAACTTCGGATAAATTCGCCAAATTTAAAAGGAATTTCCAATAGCTATAATTTAAAAGTTATTAGTTAGTTATTATTTAGAATTTTCCGATTTTATTCTTTCGAATTTTCGGATTTTCTTTCTTATTTATGAACTTTTCATTTTCCGAATTGTCGATTTTTTTTAAATTACGAATTTACGAATTTTCGAAATTACGAATTTACGAATTGCGATCATAATGAATGTTCCGAAAAACAAAAAAAAAATGTGATTGGCCGCTCAGCACTGCAGATGAGGTCAAATATTGCTCTATACCGGGGAGCATGGAGAAGGTAAGTATCAGCAAGTAGATGTGAGTTTATAGTCTTTTTTTTGTATGGTTTTAAATAAACAGTGCTAGCTTATTGTGCTATGATCACAGTTTTTTTTTTTTTTTTTTATGAGGACAGATTTATTTGCTCATAATTGCATTTGGGGCCAGTATAAACAAGCAGTAAAGTGGAATGGTTATCCCTTAATGAACCAAAGGCATATTTATACCATTATCTGGTGAGTGGCCAATCCATGTGGTGGTGGTGTTGTCACTGGAGTGGTGAATAAATCACAATAATCACGGGTGAGGAACTAGAAGCACTGAAAACAGCACATGTAAAGTGGGAAGCCCATACTGTGATCCACGTCTCTATTTGCACATTAATTTTATATGGACTATATGTAATGTTTTTTAGTAGTGTTATTATGTAATAGTGGATTTGCTTTGTTTATATCACATATATGACTCATTTAGGAAAAGTGTGGTATTTGGTGTTATAGTATTGGGGGTAGCGCAGCCAACACTAGATACGTATATAAAAAAAAGCCTGACGATCATTCTTCTGATAATCTCATCGTGTGTATCAGGCTTAAGCAAGATTCAGTTCACTGGATGTTCACTGAATGCCTGAAAAAATCTGCAAACCCCAAAACATAATGCTTGAACCCAATTGAAGTCTGTGGGAGCTGAATCTTATATTTCTTTTACCATTTTTAAGACCAATTTACAAGCTTTTGGTAAACAAATGCATGAATAGCTGGTCACTGCCATGGGGAACATGTACCAATGCAAAATACCTGTTTTTTAAATATACAGTTCAGCAGGGAGCTGGGCTTTAAATAAGGCTTAAAGTGCAACATTAAAACAGGATAAATGCCGAATTCCTTTAAATACAATGCTTGAGGGATGCCTTAGAGCAGCACATAAAGTAACACACTTGTAGAATTTACTGCAGCAAAAGAAAGCAACTGCCGCTAAATGACAGTTCTGTTCCCCAGCCTATTTCTGTTTGTAGCTGTCATATGTGGTAAGACTATGAGTGCAGATGATCAGGGAGCTGTCATTTGTGGTAAGATTATGAGTGCAGATGATCAGGGAGCTGTCATTTGTGGTAAGATTATGAGTGGGTCTGTTTGTGTAGTTGGGTCATTGTTCATCATGATTGCCAATGGATCTACATCGTTGGACACTGGAGGTGATTAACATTGGATTCAAATTGTGAGACATCTTTTTGATTTTTGTTTTTATAAAATACTTTGTCTAAGGTGCTTGTCAGATTATTTGCTCTGTACATTTTTTTTGTGAATGAGTAAAAAGGGGTGCTATGTACCCTTTACTCGATTATGTAGAGGTATCTGTGGGCTTCCTTATCTTAAAGGGGTTGCAAGAGTCTAGTAAGTCCCCCCCAGCTATCCTCCACATCCACAGGGCCAGGGATGTGGGAATGGGACACTTGTCCTCATCAACATTGGAACATAACATCTGTGTCCATTAGGTGTTTTACTCAATCTTGTGATGGATAAAAAATATGGAGCTTAACAGACCCATCTTAAGTCTGTGGGCAGGTGGATGTAAACTAACATGCATCTGTTCTCATCATCTGTATTTGTAGATCCATCATGTTTAGGTCCAAAAAAAAATGAAAAACGTGCAAATTTGTTCCTTTTTTCCCCCCAGTCTCAGTAGTAATCAGAAGTAAATTGACGCACATCCCTTTATATCTGCCTGCCCATAGACTAACATTAGCTTCCATCAGATCCGTCTGAAAAACTGACAGGTGGATCTGATTAGAATGACCATGTGAAAGGGGCTTAAGTAAAGATCTTAATTGGGTTTCAATTTCTATTTAAAAAAATAAAGAATATGTTGGTGAAAATTAGCAATGTCAGCTTCAGAAGTTTTACCATAAATGCTTCCTGTGAAAGCTCTTAAGACTTGCGGTTTGAAATTGGATCCGTTTGGTCCTGCTAAAGTTAATATAATACCATACAAGGAGAACAACATCTATAAGTAATATGAGATTGTTGATCCATGGAATATCTGATCGCCTTAGAGCAGTGGCCTCCAAACTGTGGCCCGTGGGCCAGATGCGGCCCTTTGCTTGCTTATATCTGGCCCTTGGGTACTACTTCATCCACAATATCTCCCAATGACATCAATAATGGTGCCCAATGTTAGGGCACAATTCCTCCCACTGACACCAACAATGTTACCCCATGACACTAATGATGGGGCACTATTCATCAAAGTCCAGACCTAAATCCAATTGAGAATCTGTGGCAAGACTGTTCACAGACACTCCCCATCGAATCCGACAGAGCTTGAGCTATTTTGCAAAGAAGAATGGGCAAAAATGTCACTCTCTAGATGTGCAAAGCTGGTAAAGACATCCCAAAAAAGACTTGCAGCTGTAATTGCAGCGAAAGTTGGTTCTACAAAGTATTGACTTAGGGGGTGAATACAAATGCACGCCACAAATTGCACGTTCATAGGTAAGTAACTCCCGCGCTATCAGAAAAATAAATAATAAAATACACTGCAGCAAGCAACTGATAGACTGATCCTGGGCAGAAAAAATAAGAATTGGTTCATTAAAAGATACTCCATCATTCATATCATAATCATTTAAAATATCTTGTACGTGTTCTTTTAGACGTATTCTCAGCAATCTTTTTGTGCGGCCAATGTACTGTAAGCCGCAACTACATTTTAGAGCATACACAGCTCCTTCGGTATTGCACCCTATAAATTCTTTTATGTCATAGGTGGTACCATTGCTGGTGGATTGAAACTATAATTTATTTTCATTAGGACATTTCGTTCAAGTGCATGCTGAACACCTTTTACAAGGGTAGGAGCCTTTACCGGTAAAAAATGTAAAACTCTTTTTTGGAGGATCAATCACACTCTTCACCAATTGGTCATGAAGTGTGGGGGCTTCTTCTGTATATAAACCCAGGTCTCTTTGGAAGTAAGTCTTTGAGGAGTCTGTCGGACTTCAAGATGTGCCAATGGCATTGTATTAAAAAAAGAGAAAGAAAAAATCTATTTCAGGGGAAGTGGCGCTGTTCAAAAGTGATAAATTATATGTGAACCCACTATACTATTTAATCTGAACAACTCTCCATAAAAGTGCAAAGTGCTTTGAATAAATATAAAATCAATAGTATGTCTAAAAAATGAGAATACATGGAAGATAAATAAATATAACAGTGATAATACCCCACATCAAATAATGATATAATGTGACGTGCTAAAAAAGGGGGGTGACTTAATGAATAAGAAAAATTAAAGACAAAAGTGCCCCCATGTGAATTCAAAGAAAATGATTCAAGTTAAATGCCAAAAATTGGAAAAAATATAAATGTGTATAAATAAATAAAAAAAATGAATTAAAAAAAAAAAAAAAAGTCCAAACACATATGCGTGTGTATATGGCTATACACTTAAAAAGTAATAGTCTGTGAGTGATGGTCCATGCATAAATTCAAAAATAATAGTGACTCTTCAATATTCCCCGCTTTCCCCCACAACTCCCACTTGTGCCCGCACTCACCAGAGCGCCTAACCCCTGCAGGGGTAACAGGCCTAATAGCTGAATTCCCTTGTGGCAGATTGCCCCTCAAGTAGGTACCGTTGCCTTCCACCTCTCCACGGAAGTTTCTCTGTGGCACAACAGCTGAGATGCTCATAGGGCTGGAGATACAAAGGCTCAGGGAGGGGTCCTATCTAGATGCAAGGCAGACAGGATGAAAGAAGGGGGTTGTATTATGTTTTCTATTTTCTTATGCTGGATATTATAATCTAATACTATGGGTACAAGATCTTGTTGACACTCAGTTTTTTTATCTTTAATTAAATCTCCCCTATGCATATGTGTTACTCCTATAATCTGCTCTTTGATTAATTCCTTGTCATATCCTTTTTGTACAAATCTGTCACTGAACATATTGGCCTGTGTGAGGAAATCTCCTACTTCAGTGTAATTGCACCTGAGTTGCATAATCTGTCCTTTTGGAATGTTAAACAGCCAGTTTTTATGATGACAACTTTTAATCGGTAAGTAGTTGTTACGATCGACATTTTTGAAATGAGTTTTAGTGACATATTTGTCATTGATTCAGGATATTTCCAAAAATAGGAAAGGGATGGTATTTTCATTACTTTGCCATGATAGTTTAATATTTCTATCGTTGTAATTAAGCATATTAAAGAAATTGTGCATCTGATCACGATCCCCTTTCCATAACACAAACACGTCGTCAATGTATCTTCTGTGAAAAATTAGTTCATTAGGTGGATCAGAGAAAATGTTTTCTTATTCCCATTGGGCCATGAATAGTCCTGCTACGCTGGGGGCAAACTTGGCTCCTATGGCCACCCCAGTTTTTTGTTGATAGTATTTGTGACAGTACTAGAAATAACTATGTTTGAGGCAGAAGTCAAGACTTTTGACAAGGAATTTCCTTTGCATACAGGAAAGATTTGTAAATTTCCTAAGCCCCCATTTTGTGGCTTCACATGCTTGATAGTGGAGAATAATGGTGTAAAGCAGAGGTCTCAAACTGGTGGCCCTCCAGCTGTTGTGAAACTACAAGTCCCATCATGCCTCTGCCTGTGGGAGTCATGCTTGTAACTGTCAGCCTTGCAATGCCTTATGGGACTTGTAGTTTCGCAACAGCTGGAGGGCCGCCAGTTTGAGACCCCTGGTGTAAAGAAACAAAACGTCCGCTGTCGCCATCAGCAAAGGTCCAGTATCCGTTCTTTCTTCTAGTAGCTAAGTATTTGTTTGGTGTCTTTAAGATATGCTCTGGTCTTCTGTACTGCTGGTTGAAGATATCGATCTATATATTGGCCCAATCTGTCTGTTAAAGAATCAATGCCATTTACAATGGGTCTCAATGGGGGGGTCTATTTTATCTTTATAAATTTTTGACAGCTTTTTACAGCACAGCCTTTATTAAATTGACATTTATTTTCACATATATTGTGATATAGCACCTTCTGCTGAGCCAAACTAATAAGATCCCCTATCCGTAGTACGCATTTATTATACATTCATAAAAATACAGTAAGACACAATCTAGTTGGTAATGTATAATCGATTGGGAGATAATCATTGGCTTGTGGTCACCTATTGGTGAATGAAAATAAGGAAAGATAAGGAAACAGACAATCTAGCAGAGGGAGCCTACCTTAATTAATGAAGAAAGGAAAAGGAAGAAGATGAAAAAGGAAGGAAAGGTAAAACAAGACAGGAGGAGAAGAGGCAAGAGGAATAAAAAGATGGGGGGAAAGAGAAAAAGGAATGAGAGGAAAGGGAGAGACCCCAGAGGCCTGTGCTGACTGTGGCAGGAGAAATGGCACGTATAATTAGAGCTCCAGAAAGCGCAGAGTCAATTGAGAGGGTGGGAAGGGCATTAGAGATGCAGCAAGACTGACCTGGAAGTCAGCAGTTATCCAAAACAACGTCATCAAACTGTTAGGAAGGGAGGGGGAGCTAGAGTCAAGTGGGACTTTCTGCATTAACTGAAGCCAGAAGAATTCAGGGGTCTACTTAGGTCCATGTTGCCACCATAAATATTCCCTTTTACCATCTATGTTTAGTGTCACCTAGGGACGTGCAGCAGGTAGAGCTCTGGACTCCTTTTCACATGTTTACCTGTCTATTCCTAGCTGATCTCTTGTGTTAAAAAAAATACCATGTACAGAGCTCCAGTTTGCACACAACAATTTTGTAAGAGAAATGACTCTTAAATTAAATTAAATGACACCTGGGATAAAATGACACCTAGAATGTTCTGACAGCAGTATCATAGTTAAACCAAATAGTACACACGCTGCGCTTATCAAAATAAAAATGTATGAAATTTCTACTAAAATATTAATAAAGTGATAATGTGCTTAACATACAAAATATACAAAATCTATTAATACTATACATTAATGTGCAATAAACTTCAATGAATGAATAAATAGGTAAAAGTGCTCCAATCAGCCTGTGTATTGCAAATATACCACAAAGCTTGTGCAATTTTCAAACATTAATAGATAATTCAAAACAAACATCCATGCGATTTAGTGTTGCATCCATGCATTTCAGTGCTGCATCTATGCAATACGGTGTTGCAATGTTCAATCAATAAAAAGTTAAAAAATCCAAAAAACTGCATCCATGCAATTTGGTGCTACATCCATGTGATTCTATGCAATTCAGTGCTGTGTTGCTGTGCAATGATCAAATTAACAGTCTGATTTAGTGTTGCATCCATGCATTTCTGTGCTGCATCTATGCAATATGGTGTTAGTGCAATGTTCAAACAATAAATATGTGTTGATGTGCAATGATCAAATTAACAGTCCACAGATCTTCCACAATCCATTCATCTGTTATTGTGAACACAAACTAAAGTGCTGTGTGCGCATACAAGTGCTCCCCCCCAGGTGATAGCCCCTCACCTTAGGGCGTGTGACCTTGCAATTAAGCTTGGTCCCAATTAGGGATGAGCCAAACACCCCCCTGTTCGGTTCGCACCAGAACATGCGAACAGGAAAAAAGTTTGTTCGAACACGCGAACACCGTTAAAGTCTATGGGACACGAACATGAATAATCAAAAGTGCTAATTTTAAAGGCTTATATGCAAGTTATTGTCATAAAAAGTGTTTGGGGACCCGGGTCCTGCCCCAGGGGACATGGATCAATGCAAAAAAAGTTTTAAAAACGGCAGTTTTTTCAGGAGCAGTGATTTTAATAATGCTTAAAGTCAAACAATAAAAGAGTAATATCCCTTTAAATTTCGTAGCTGGGGGGTGTCTATAGTATGCCTGTAAATGGGCGCATGTTTCCTGTGTTTAGAACAGTCTGACAGCAAAATGACATTTTGAAGGAAAAAACACATTTAAAACTACCCGCGGCTATTGCATTGCCGACAATACACATAGAAGTTCATTGATAAAAACGGCATGGGAATTCCCCACAGGGCAACCCCGAACCAAAATTAAAAAAAACAAATGACGTGGGGGTCCCCCTAAATTCCATACCAGGCCCTTCAGGTCCGATATGGATATTAAGGGGAACCCCGGCCAAAATTTTTTAAAAAAATGACGTGGGGTTCCCCCTAAATTCCATACCAGACCCTTCAGGTCTGGTATGGATTTTAAGGGGAACCCCCGCGCCAAAAAAAAAAAAAACGGCGTGGGGTCCCCCCAAAGATCCATACCAGACCCTTATCCGAGCACGCAACCTGGCAGGCCACAGGAAAAGAGGGGGGACGATAGTGCGCCCCCCCCTCCTGAACCGTACCAGGCCACATGCCCTCAACATTGGGAGGGTGCTTTGGGGTAGCCCCCCAAAACACCTTGTCCCCATGTTGATGAGGACAAGGGCCTCATCCCCACAACCATGGCCGGTGGTTGTGGGGGTCTGCGGGCGGGGGGCTTATCGGAATCTGGAAGCCCTCTTTAACAAGGGGACCCCCAGATCCCGGCCCCCCCCTGTGTGAAATGGTAAGGGGGTACTTACCCCTACCATTTCACTAAAAGACTGTCAAAAATGTTAAAAATGACAAGAGACAGTTTTTGACAATTCCTTTATTTAAATGCTTCTTATATCTTGCTTCATCTTCTTCTGGTTCTTCTGGCTCTTCTGGTTCTTCCTCCGGCGTTCTTGTCCAGCATCTCCTCTGCGGCGTCTTCTATCTTCTTCTCCTCGGGCCGCTCCGCACCCATGGCATGGGGGGGGGAGGCTCCCGCTCTTCTCTTCATCTTCTTCTTCATCTCTTCTTCCTTCTTCTCTTCTTCTCTTCTTCATTTTCTTCTCCGGGCCGCTCCGCATCCATGCTGTGGCATGGAGGGAGGCTCCCGCTGTGTGACGGCGTCTCTTCGTCTGACGGTTCTTAAATAACAGGGGGCGGGGCCACCTGGTGACCCCGCCCCCTCTGACGCACGGGACATGACGGGACTTCCCTGTGGCATTCCCCGTGACGTCACAGGGAAGTCCCGTCAAGTCACTGTGCGTCAGAGGGGGGGGCAGGGTCACCGGGTGGCCCCGCCCCCTGTTATTTAAGAACCGTCAGACGAAGAGACGCCGTCACACAGCGGGAGCCTCCCTCCATGCCACAGCATGGATGCGGAGCGGCCCGGAGAAGAAAATGAAGAAGAGAAGAAGAGAAGAAGGAAGAAGGAAGAAGAGATGAAGAAGAAGATGAAGAGAAGAGCGGGAGCCTCCCCCCCCATGCCATGGGTGCGGAGCGGCCCGAGGAGAAGAAGATAGAAGACGCCGCAGAGGAGATGCTGGACGAGAACGCCGGAGGAAGAACCAGAAGAGCCAGAAGAACCAGAAGAAGATGAAGGAAGATAGAAGAAGCATTTAAATAAAGGAATTGTCAAAAACTGTCTCTTGTCATTTTTAACATTTTTGACAGTTTTTTAGTGAAATGGTAGGGGTAAGTACCCCCTTACCATTTCACACAGGGGGGGGGGCCGGGATCTGGGGGTCCCCTTGTTAAAGGGGGCTTCCAGATTCCGATAAGCCCCCCCGTCCGCAGACCCCCACAACCACCGGCCAGGGTTGTGGGGATGAGGCCCTTGTCCTCATCAACATGGGGACAAGGTGTTTTGGGGGGCTACCCCAAAGCACCCTCCCAATGTTGAGGGCATGTGGCCTGGTACGGTTCAGGAGGGGGGTCGGCGCACTATCGTCCCCCCCTCTTTTCCTGCGGCCTGCCAGGTTGCGTGCTCGGATAAGGGTCTGGTATGGATTTTTGGGGGGACCCTACGCCATTTTTTTTTTTTTGGCGCGGGGTTCCCCTTAAAATCCATACCAGACCTGAAGGGTCTGGTATGGAATTTAGGGGGAACCCCACGTCATTTTTTTTTTAAATTTTGGCCGGGGTTCCCCTTAATATCCATATCGGACCTGAAGGGCCTGGTATGGAATTTAGGGGGACCCCCACGTCATTTGTTTTTTAATTTTTGGTTCGGGGTTGCCCTGTGGGGAATTCCCATGCCGTTTTTATCAATGAACTTCTATGTGTATTGTCGGCAATGCAATAGCCGCGGGTAGTTTTAAATGTGTTTTTTCCTTCAAAATGTCATTTTGCTGTCAGACTGTTCTAAACACAGGAAACATGCGCCCCTTTACAGGCATACTATAGACACCCCCCAGCTACGAAATTTAAAGGGATATTACACTTTTATTGTTTGACTTTAAGCATTATTAAAATCACTGCTCCTGAAAAAACGGCCGTTTTTAAAACTTTTTTTTGCATTGATCCATGTCCCCTGGGGCAGGACCCGGGTCCCCAAACACTTTTTATGACAATAACTTGCATATAAGCCTTTAAAATTAGCACTTTTGATTTCTCTCATAGACTTTTAAAGGGTGTTCCGCGGCATTCGAATTTGCCGCGAACACCCCAAATTGTTCGCTGTTCGGCGAACTTGCGAACAGCCAATGTTCGGGTCGAACATGAGTTCGACTCGAACTCGAAGCTCATCCCTAGTCCCAATGTGCCTTAGAACCTCTATGGGTTCAATGTTATATGCAGGGTCCTGGATAGATTTTCACTGTTGCCTCTGTTCCTCACAGCAGTCCCCTTTGCACCTCAATATATCAACACAAAAAGGACTTCATGGTGCAGTATGTACTAATTTATTAAAATCATAAACAAATCCCGCAATGGGTACTCACAGTAACAAGGCGCTTAAGGGCGCCACACTAAAACAGCAGAAACGAACAGCGGCCGGAATGGGGTGGCGTGCTAATCTTTTCCAACAGGTTGTAATGTATAATGTTCCGTCCTGTCCTATCATAGTTATACCATTTGATAAATATTTATATTTAAAATGAATAGTAAGTAAATATAAATTATATTTTGTTCCTTTTTCCTCTCTTCCTATTTCCCTACATCTTTCCTGCTTCCTTTGCAACTTATTTTTACTCTTCCTGCTTTCTCTCTCCCCATTTCTCGTTCTTTTACAAGCAACAACTCACCTAAATATGTGGAAAAGTTCCTGTTTTTCTGTGGATCATGTTGTTTATCTCCCTACTAACATCCACCATTGTGAAATATTCTTATTGTAATTTTTTTTTGCTTTCTAAGGTCAAATATTGCTGTTGAAATCCCTGAAACATTTTCACCTATAGTAGTAACCGGATGTAACAGTAAGCTACATATTTTCCTTCTGCTTTCTTTATTTATTATGCTGTCCAGGATATTTTTGCTGTGATGGAGCTGTTATGAAGGATCGATTAAGATTATCAAATCATTTTGTTGACTAAGGAGAAAATGTTTTTTCTCCCTACAAACCAAAGCTTTATTCTGGGTTAGTGACTCCAAATGTACAGATTCAAATAGTGCTTATAGAGTACAGTCACTGTATTGCACTGATGCAATCATGTAATTTGCTATATTAGACTTCACTGTACTACAATGAAAGCTAATGTGGCAAATTGCATGATTGCATCATAGAAGATTAATACCCTTTTGGGGATTCGGTGAGGAAGGCACAGTATTCCATACAGTACATGGTGAGGAGATTCTGGACCCACATGTACTCCTAAATTTACTCTCTCACCCAGGTGAAACTTATCAAATCCCCCCAACAGGTGCTATTGGGACGCCCGATGGAGAGAACACCGGGACATACAATGAGGCTGATAGCCTTTAGGCGCTGGAAAACTCCTATGATCCCATTTGAATTCTTGAAGGCCAAATTATCATGGAATATGATACATGAATGCCTTTTCAGTACTTTTTAATGATAAATTGGCCTATTTTTAAAGATCTGGAATCCCTGGATAAAATACCTTTCAAATTCTTCTTGAGATGGCTCAGTTTACTCCTTCCATTGACTGGATAGGGTGCACTTTCTTTTCCTTTTTCTATTTTCTTCCTTTTCTCTCTATTTCCTTTACCTGCTTCTTTTGCTTTTCTCTTGACTCCGTTACACGGTTTCAGGTCGACACATCTCATACTGTGTGTACTAGGAGATGGTAATGGGTTTACACAGAGAGAATGTAGCCTAGTCATTGTGGCCTACCTAGTTGAAAGTTTTACCTTGCCCCTGCCCACTGATAGAGTGAAGTATAGGATGGCCTATTCCAGTTGAAAACGACAGTATAAACCGATTATGGCTCCCATCCATCGGAGGTTTCTTTCCGTTAGGGTGGAGCAGACCTTTTTTCTTTTTGTTAGCATTATACTGACCTCATTGTGTCGTAATTGTCTTTTTTTTCCTACATTGTGTCACGAAACGTCCCACACTCTGCTTGAGTGCTTCCATCATATACCACTTCCTCCCAGTCTGGATACAGATCAGACTTGTTGTCATCAAGCTTCACACAGTACATTTAACACAATAGCAGGAGCTAATTACAATTAACAATACAAACAACAATCAGTTGAATACTCATATACCCAGGCATACAGCTCACAGAGAGCACCATTCCCCCAAATGCCAGGGCCCATAATCGTTCGGCAAGAGGCTTGCGTTCAGTCCCCTCCAAAAGCCTCTGTCCTGGCTAAGTCTGTCACATTTCTCCCCTTTCGGCAGAAGACTAACACAGGAGGAGACCCCAGACGGGTTGACTCCGAAGTTAGTCCATAGTTCCAGTCCTCTAATGCCTGTACCCACATAGTACCCCAAACAAATTGTTCCAAACAAAGCATTACTCACCCAGCCAACCTCTGTCTCTCTCAGAGAACATTCCCACCACTGGGGACAGGCCTGGACTGGCCCTTCTCCCTGGAGTCCATTCAGCCGCTGAAGAGAAGACAGGGTGACTGGGCTCACTCCGTCATGCTGTTGGGGATCTGGGCCGACTGCCCACCATCCCTGGGGTAGACAGGTAGAGACTGAAGTCCCATCCACTTTTACAGGAAATCCATCGTTTGTTAGTGGAGGGCAGGGTCCAGCAGCGCTCTGTTCCATTGCCAGCAGTTCAGCTGGGTGTAGGAGCTTCCCTACATCATCTGCTCCAGCTAACTGTTGGGAAGAGGGGCTGACTCCCCCAGCTTCCTGGAAATCTGCAGTTGTTGCCAGTGCTGGGCAGAGGTTGGTAGCACTCTGCCCGGTTGCCAGCACTTCTGCTGGTTTTCTGTTAGTGGAGACCACAGGCCCATCCACCGACACCAAATCAAGCTGCAGTTGTGAGGTGACAACTGCATTCTCTCCTTGGATCCTGATCTGCAGTTTGCGATAGACTGCCACCTCCACACCCTCGGCCTCCACAATTGCTGCAGGTGTGGGGCAGAGGTCTTGGACTCTCTGTCCGGTTGCCGCCACTTCTGCTGGGGGTTTGCTAGGTGGTTCCTCCTCTACAGAAAAGTCTATTAAATCCTCAGTCTCTGGAATTGCTAAAAGTGTGGGACAGAGGTCTTGGACTCTCTGTTCAGATACCAGATCTTCAGCTGGAGAAGTTTGTTGTAACTCCATAGATGCTGTTGGCAGAAAATCACATGTCCCTGTCAGTGTTGTGGGAGAAAGGCCGACTCCCTTTTCTCAATAAGGCCGAAGCCACTGTTGGTGCTGGGCAGAGCACAGTGGACTTTGGCCCTGATAGCCGCTCTTCTGCTGGAGGCTCATCAGGTTGTTCTTCCTCAGCAGAAAAGTCTATCAAATCCCCTGTCTCTGCAACTGATGTCTGGGGATAGAGGTTCACCATCTCCTGTCCATGGAACCCAGTAGATGCTCACAGTGCTGGGCAGAGGTCGGCAATTTCCAAATTTTCCACCGCTGATTCTCTGGCATGCTGCTGAATGTGTTCTAGCAGTTTCCTGTATGCCCTTTCCAGATGCTGTTCCTTCCTTAGCAAATGGTCCAGATCAGGTTTGAGCTCTGAGACCCCTGCAAGACTGAGCATAGCCTCTCTATATTCTCGCAGGTCCTCAAGGGCAGGTTCCCCTTCATTGTCAAACACAAAACGATCTGTAAGGCTCTCCTACAGCAGTCCAGGGCCTCCAAAGTCATATGCCTCTGGAGAGCATTCTGTTGTCTCCCCTAAATATCCCTGCTCTGCGTGCTATTGCAGAGCCCGATAATGATTGTCCAGCTCTATCTCCTGCTGGACCAGCCTGTCCAACTCAGTCACCCATTGCTCCTGGGGCCGCTCTCCCAGGAATGCCATCCGCAATGCTCGTTGGCCACTGGCCCGTTGCTCTTGGGTTGGAAAGCACTTGCCCTGTTTTATACCAGCGAGGGCTCCAATCCAGAGCTCCACCCGAATTTACTGCCTAAGCTCCAGATATTCATCCTCAGACACAGTCCTGGTGTATGCTGAAAGGGCGATCCGCAGTAGCTGGAATTGATGACATTAGCATCTAACAGTAGGAGTTCCAACGGTATGAATCAGTCACTATTATAATATGGCATATAAAGGGTTCCCAGTGTCTGTGTATCTTGGGTGGACATGGACCTGAATCCAAAGTAACACCAACCCCAGGGTCCCCAGGCATACAGCTCACAGAGAACACCATTCCCCCAAATGCCAGGGCCCATGATCAGTCGGCAAGAGGCTTGCGTTCAGTCCCCTCCAAAAGCCTCTGTCCTGGCTAGGTCTGTCACACATTGTATTCAGAGATACCTGGTATGTAATGCTGGGTAATTTAATTAATGTATTACTGAATGATTCTGGAGAAATTTTTCATTTGCCATGTATGTAATTGTTGGCTTCTGTATCTTTTATTGAAACCGTAATAAAAATATTGGAAAAGAAAATTAGTATCCAGGTGCATGGCCTATAACAACTCAACAAGGCTTTGAGGTGCTCACCCCTTCCATACCCTTCCCCACTTGGTTTCTCCTCTCAACCATACTCAACCATACTCTAAACTGCTGAGGTTCCTCCTACATCCGTTTCTACAATTAAGACATTGCATAGATTACTTAGATGTTTTGTTGTCGCATTCTGTAATACTGATATCTTGAAGGAGGTGTATGCAGTGTTTTGTATAACCTCTAATTTTCAATAAAAAAATAAATAAATAAGAAAACTATTATCTAGTAGTAGATAAAGATATACATTTCAAATGGTGTCATTCTTGGCCACTAGGTCCCACAGTTTATTAGGCCATGTTGTGTTGGCCAGATATTGTACAAATATGTTTAGAGATTGCTGCTCAAATACAAAGTTTGTAGAGACTTCAGAAAGTAATTTGTTCAACCTTATTGATTTCATAATGTGACCTCTTTTCAGGCTCAGCTTTTACCCCCAAGCCTAAATGTCAGATGGGAATGGGATCTCCTTTCCCAAGTGGATATTTTTTCAAAAATGTTTGGAATCCCCTCTACTGTAACATGACTATTTACAGAACTGGAGAAGACTTTCTGAAATGTCTGGAAGGGAAGAACCTTTTCCTCATAGGAGATTCTACATTGCGACAGTTCATCATGCACTTTACTGAAGGCATCAAAAGTAAGATTTATGTGAGCAAAATATTTTATATACAGTGGGGACGGAAAGTATTCAGACCCCCTTAAATGTTTCACTCTTTGTTCTATTGCAGCCATTTGCTAAAATCATTTAAGTTAATTTTTTTTCCTCATTAATGTACACACATCACCCCATATTGACAGAAAAACACAGAATTGTTGAATTTTTTTGCAGATTTATTAAAAAAGAAAAACTGAAATATCACATGGTCCTAAGTATCCAGACCCTTTGCTCAGTATTTAGTAGAAGCACCCTTTTGATCTAATACGGCCATGAGTCTTTTTGGGAAAGATGCAACACGGTTTTCACACCTGGATTTGGGGATCCTCTGTCATTCTTCCTTGCAGATCCTCTCCAGTTCTGTCAGGTTGGATGGTAAACGTTGGTGGACAGCAATTTTTAGGTCTCTCCAGAGATGCTCAATTGGGTTTAAGTCAGAGCTCTGGCTGGGCCATTCAAGAACAGTCACGGAGTTGTTGTGAAGCCACTCCTTTGTTATTTTAGCTGTGTGCTTAGGGTCATTGTCTTGTTGGAAGGTAAACCTTCGGCCCAGTCTGAGGTCCTGAGCACTCTGGAGAAGGTTTTAATCCAGGATATCCCTGTACTTGGCCACATTCATCTTTCCCTCAATTGCAACCAGTCGTCCTGTCCCTGCAGCTGAAAAACACTCCCACAGCATGATGCTGCCACCACCATGCTTCACTGTTGGGACTGTATTGGACAGGTGATGAGCATTGCCTGGTTTTCTCCACACATACCACTTAGAATTAAGGCCAAAAAGTTCTATCTTGGTCTCATCAGACCAAAGAATCTTATTTCTCACCATCTTGGAGTCCTTCAGGTGTTTTTTTTAGCAAACTCCATGCGGGCTTTCATGTGTCTTGCACTGAGGAGAGGCTTCCGTCGGGCCACTCTGCCATAAAGCCCTGACTGGTGGAGGGCTGCAGTGATGGTTGACTTTCTACAACTTTCTCCCATCTCCTGATTGCATCTCTGGAGCTCACAGTGATCTTTGGGTTCTTCTTTACTTCTCTCACCAAGGCTCTTCTCCCCCGATACCTCAGTTTGGCCGAATGGCAAGCTCTAGGAAGGGTTCTGGTCATCCCAAACGTCTTCCATTTAAGGATTATGGAGGCCACTGTGCTCTTAGGAACCTTAAGTGCAGCAGAAATTTTTTTGTAACCTTGGCCAGACCTGTGCCTTGCCACAATTCTGTCTCTGAGCTCTTGAGGCAGTTCCTTTGACCTCATGATTCTCATTTGCTCTGACATGCACTGTGAGCTGTACGGTCTTATATAGACAGGTGTGTGGCTTTCCTAATCAAGTCCAATCAGTATAATCAAACACAGCTGGACTCAAATGAAGGTGTAGAACCATCTCAAGGATGATCAGAAGAAATGGACAGCACCTGACTTAAATATATGTGTCACAGCAAAGGGTCTGAATACTTAGGACCATGTGATATTTCAGTTTTTCTTTTTAATAAATCTGCAAACATGTCAACAATTCTGTGTTTTTCTGTCAATATGGGGTGCTGTGTGTACATTAATGAGGAAGAAAATGAACTTAAAAGATTTTAGCAAATGGCTGCTATATAACAAAGAGTGAAAAATTGAAGGGGGTCTAAATACTTTCCATCCAAACTGTATATATTATATATTAGTATTTACATAACCATCAATAGTTTCAACAAGGGTGCCATGTTATAACAACAACTTTTCCATAGATGGTACACGTTGACACATTCTAAACATGTTAGATTTCTGAATGAAAATTTATTTGGTTGAATACCAGACTGGAGGTTCAGTCTTCTGAGATGGAACTAGATTTCAGTTCATCAGGTTTCTCTAAGATACAGATAGGATTTTCCTGACTTATGAGGAAAACCTAGTGCTGCTGATAAAAGTCCATGGTAAGGTGATAGACATGCTTACTTGGCTAACTTGATTATAAGTTTGAGGACTCCTAACCATCTTACCTATTTGTACTGGCTGGACATCCCATTTCAAAACCCCTTCTCAATCCACATATTTGGGCATTCTAAAAGATTTTGGAACGTGGTTGTTTGATTCTGTGCCCATTAAGTGAAAGAAGCATTTGTAGGCTACTGATGTTGGATGAAACACATTGGTTCAAAATTTGCATTTCAAGGGGTTAGGTCAAGGATCTGTGCAGACCACTCAAGTATGAAACTAATCAAATCATGTCTTTAGCTGGCTTTAGGCAAATGGGCACAGCAATGTTAGCATAAAAAAGGAACTTTCCCAAACTGTGATCACAAGTTTGTAAGCACATGATTGTCTGAAATGTCTCTGTATGATGTAGCTCTGCCTGTAATCCTCTAAAACCACTTGAATGTAATAATTTTGAGGGTAGTCCATCTACTCTTGTCCATAAAATGTACATGTTGTACTTTCAATTATTGGTTTTCCAAGAATGAGGAATGGAAAAATGGGACTCTGGCTCAGAAATGGAAATGTGCATTATAAAATGGATTCCTAAGTGTTCCTATGAGAAGTTAATTATTTACAATTTTTCTAGTGCTTAGACTGGTAATCTCAAAGTTAGCTTTTTGGCCATAGAGAAAGCTATATCCACTTTAATTCCACATTAATCAATTTTAAAGTTGACTAAAGTGCTCAATTCTTTTTTTAGTTTTCCATTTCTTTATACTGTATTTCTTGATACACAAACATCTGACCATACCTTGTGCTTATAGTGAACCTGGTGATCAAATTAAAAAGAGTATCAAAGATTCAGTAAATTTGCAGTTGCTCCGCTAGCTATCTTTGAACACGAGGAAACCCTGGATCTTAGCCTCACACAACTTGGGACCCTCAGTGGCCAGTAGCAGCTCCCATACTGAACTGTCATATAGTAGGCAAAGGGCTAATTTTGGGCATAATAGACAGGAGTTAGTTCAAAGTCAGATAGATGTCAAAGCCCTATGTTCAGTGTTTGCCTGTAATCCAGGAGGTTTACCAGGTCCACAAAAGAGTTGTGAGCATTACCAAACATTCCTGCATGCATTAAAAGCTTGCCACTGTTTGTATCCGTTGTTGGATTGGTCCCCTTTTATAACTTGCGAGGTGTACTTTTACCTGAATGGTCTAGGCATGATGCCAGGTTACACCTCTAGGTAGTGATGTATAAAGTTCTACTGCAGGCAGGGAATGAAGTCTATTTTAGTCCAGCACCCAATTAAACAGAGAAAACAACTCTGAAACTGTAGTGCTCTTAATTAACACTTGTTCTTGCCTCCAACAGTTGTGCAATACTTTCGTTACCATCAGGGCGGATGGGCTGCTTGGTCAAAGTCACTGGAAGCCCTAAATATGGGCAAGGATCTATACGTCTCCTATAAAAGACATGGCTTCCCCCTGGAGCATGACTCTTTCTATTACTTCAAGGAGGACATGTACACGAGTCGTCAGATTGATCAGCGTGCTGGAGGGAAGAACACAATTTTTGTTATAACCATGGGACAACACTTCAGACAGTTTCCTCTGAAACTTTTCATCAAAAGGGCACTCAACATCCGTCGAGCACTAGAACGCCTTTTCCTTCGCAGTGCAGACACCAAGGTTATCATTAAATCAGAAAACACCAGGGAACTGTTTGCCCCGGTTGAAGTACAGGGAGACTTCCATGGTTATACCCAGTATCTTGTGCTGAGAGAAGTTTTCAAGGACTTTAATGTGGGCTTTGTGGATGCCTGGGACATGACGGTGGCATCTGCCACAGCCACTGTTCATCCTCCAGGGATAACGTTTGACAGTATTTTGAGCCTGACATTTAGTTTTGCTTGTTAATTTTAAAAGACTGTTATGAAGAAGCAAGTGCTAAAAGTCACAAACATGCATGTGCATGGGATGTGCCGGTTGTGCCTGTGCATACCCTAAGCACCCCGTGTGGTGCAGATTCCCCTGGCCCCCCTCCCCCATACCCACAGCACTGTCGGCTTCCCTTCTCTCGCTGCTGCTGCGGATGCACAGGGGATGTTTCAGGATGGAGACTGAAGTGGAGAATTGTGTCATTTACCAGCCCCTTCCTTTTCAGATTGAACACAGTGAGTGATCTGTACCGATCACTCACTGTGTTCATTCATAACTAAATCATAGTAAGCTGTGTTTACTATGCTTCAGTTTGTGAATGAACAGGAAACTGCTCAGCACAGAGCACTTCCCATTCATTCACTGTCCAGTGCAGCTGAGGCTGCAGAGAAAGGGACTGGGGAGTTTCTGTCCTGTAATGTAGTACGGCCTAGGCACATTCCCTAGCTTGTCCTAGACGAGGTTCTGAGCTCTTTTCACATTTTAAAAAGGTAAAAAATTTGAAAGGGGGCTCCAATAAACTGTTTTTAGCCAGTTCTAACAAAAGAATGGCTAGAATGGTGACCATCTGTGGTGAGGTCAGAAAGATCAATGTACGGTCTGATGGTAGGAAAGAGATCGGGGAGGGAGATGATTGTTAGGGAAGAGGGTATCTTTCTTTTTTTTTTCTTTCTTTTTCTTGGGGAGGGTGGGGGGATGGGAATTTATATGTATGAACTGTTTTGAAGTAGAAGTTCAGATAAATGTTCTGGCTCTGTTTTTTTATAAGAATGTCTACAATATAAAAGAGAATATATAAAAAAAGAAGGATCTAAGTATGCAGAGCCATAGCTATTATTCAGATATACAGACACAGAAATGATAATCTTTAAACAATCATACTACATTCCACCCCTTGATTTACAAGGAACCTAGGTCATAGACATAGTCTTCAGACTTACGTATTGGTAAAGCCACAATAGTAGATGTTGTACATTTATTAAACAGACAAAAATAATTTTAAAGGAGAAATCCAGCCAAAGCTCGTTTGTCTAGACTTCTCCTATGGATCACAGGAGTTCAATTCGTTTGTCACTCCTGTGACCCGTTTTCAGCAGAGAGCGGCTGAAGTCCACTCTCTGCTGACGTCACAGAAATCAGGACTGATACCCATCTCAGCCTCTCAGCAAGCCGCTGAGAGCCTGAGACGGCCCGCTCTGCCCCCTCCATAGCTCAGCGCTCCAATGAACGCGGAGGGAGATGAGCAGAGAGCTGTGACTGGCAGTCTACAGCTCTCTGCTCACAGAGCTCTGAAAACCGAGTGATCGCCGGTGTTCAATCGCTCGGTTTTCAGTGCAAAGGCGCCCCGGGGACAGATGCAGCATTGGACTGAGGTAAGTATAAATAGGTAAAAAAAATAAAACCCATACTTCTCTTTAAACTATAATAAAAATTCCTAATGCTAATAAAATAAACCATGCATAACCACTTGTTGCCCCAATTGACCAAGCCAAGCAAATATTCCATCATAGAGATAGGATGAAGTTTACTAACAGCTTTTCCGGCCTCTGTTAACTCTGGCTCAATGTTTCCACTGCTATCTGAACTATAGGAGCAACACTCATCCCCAATTAAGGCACATACCCCTCCTTTGGCAACAAGAATAACATCTAGAGCAGCTCTGTTTTGTAGTACCACCAATCTCATTTGCCTAACCTCTTCTGTAAGAGCATCAATACTATTAAATGTTTTGTTGAACGCATAGTCAATGATTTTAGAAATTTTCCTCAGCATTTGCACTACTCAAGCCACTCCATACTAAGGAAGAATAATCACAGCCAATCTATCTCCTTCAGTGACATCCCACCCCTCGGGTATATCTTGTATTTCTCAAGGAACCTACTGTATGCTCCTTCTCCAATTCCTTACCCTCCCAGGTGGATTATTAAAAATTATACAGACTTTTGGTACTATATGTCCAATATAGCAGCTTCCTGACCAGTTTGGTGGTAGCCATTTATAAGCATTCAGACCACATATAAAATAGAATTGATAGGGCAACGAAGTACAAGTGGTTTGGTGAATCCAGTACTGCCAAAACATATCTGCTCATGTTTGATTTTTAGACAAATTTACACAGCTAAGAATCTTTGGCCACACATGTGTGTATCATTTTTAAATGCAGATACTCTATGATACTATGCGGTATCCATCTACTTCGAAATCAAATACTTCTCCTCTCCCCACCACCTGCACCATAGAGATATTATTCCAGTGACCTGTTATCTATTTCCCATCTCTATGGCATATGAGTTATTGGTACTTATTTACAGTCTGTTACTCATTCCCTAATTGCATGTTTCATTTAAAGTCCCAAACCCTTTCTTGTTTTTTTTTCTCTAAATTAGGGATGGAGGTATATTTGACTTATACATCATTGACCCCATTTAAAGTCCCACAGCTCTCCTCTGTCTTACTACATAACTACATACTACATAAATGTACTATTTCACATCTCTATGGCATATGAGTCATTGGTACTAAGTCTTTGTACATACAATACACCAGTGGCTTTACGGGATAACTTTATAGAATATTCCTCTGGGCCAAAATTAGTTGGTATGTTTTTACATGATGGATTAGTCAAGCTGTCCATAGCCCTATTCACTATTGCTATTCTCCAAGGATCGTCCAAAGTCAACCAGCAAATGTTAACTGGTAGTCCATATACCAGTATGCCCTTAGGTGGAGCACGGGGTGTTTGTCTACACACCCAATAGTTTTTAACGTTAAAAACATGAGCTGCCTCTTTCAGAGATGAGGCTGGTCATCATCTGAAACCATAGTAATGTCCTCATGGCAACGGCAATAATCTGTAGATAGGAACATAAATAGGTTGGTCTTCCAGTTCAATTAAAACTAATGCTGTGGACCTGGGGTCCCAGGCCACAATTTCTCCCTTCCTTCTTTTAACTCTTTCCCTCTCTGCTAGACTTGGGGCTACCCACACCTTGGTCCCTAATTGGGCAAAACACATTTTTCCATGTACCCTCAGATGTTTTGGTATTATTGTTATCTGTCCTATTTGTTGTCCTTTTTCCCAGACATCCCATTTCTTTTTTTTTTTTTTCTCGTTTACAAAAGTTTTTATTTGGAAGATAAACAAAACAAAAGATTTCAGTACAGTGAGTACGATATCATTTAGAGCCCTTTCACACTGGGGCGGGGGGCGGCGTAGGCGGTAAAACGCCGCTATTATTAGCGGCGTTTTACCGTCGGTATACGGCCACTAGCGGGGGCGGTTTTACCCCCCCGCTAACAGCCGAGAAAGGGTTAAATACCACCGCAAAGCGCCTCTGCAGAGGCGCTTTGCCGGCGGTATAGCCGCGCCGTCCCATTGATTTCAATGGGCAGGAGCGGTAAAGGAGCGGTATACACACCGCTCCTTCACCGCTCCGAAGATGCTGCTGGCAGGACTTTTTTTTACCGTCCTGCCAGCGCATCGCTCCAGTGTGAAAGCCCTCGGGGCTTTCACACTGGAATGCAAGCAGCGGCACTTTTGGGTCGGTTTGCAGGCGCTATTATTAGCGCAATAGCGCCTGCAAACCGCCCCAGTGTGAAAGGGCTCTTAGAGATACAGTGTTGTACATTGGTTATACAGTATATGGTATTGATTTTATTGTTTTCAATAAAATATTAGATATAATAGTATGAAAGTAAGACGTCGTAGTGTTGAAAGAAATTATGTAATATACAATTAGATGGAAGTTGGATAAACCGGTATAACTGCATAGGATTCTATAATGGAAATGTGATAATAAGTGCTTATGACAAATCCATTTTTTATTGAAAATGTGCATGCTGTTGTATAAGGTATGGTGGATTCTTTCAGATAGTCTGAGCATTTCCAGGATGACATCCCATTTCTAAAGGTACTACGGTAACACATAATGCTCCCATTGCATCTTTTTTCACTTCTGTATCCCACTCACACCATTCAGTCAACTGAGTAACTGTAAAATGCCAGTGGGTACTGATATGTGAGAGTCAGGGCTTGGATTCACTTCCCCCTCACCCCCTCCTACTTCCACATCCTGGAGCATTGTAACTGGTATGGATTGAGTTTCAAGAATTGTTGGACCTTTAGTAGTTACAGTCACTACTCATTCCCCAGCACTTACAGCACCACCTCCCAAAATCCGCTGTATAGGAGTGCTCTGTCCTACCAATCTGTTATTCAAAATGTACACTGCTTCATGTATCACCTTATCCCATCACCTGAGTATGCATGTAGGTGTTAGTTTTTGCATTTTCCCTTTAAGAAAACCATTCATTCTCTCAATCAAACCGACTGCTTGTGGATGATAGGGGATGTGAAACAACCGGTTTACACCATGGTCCTCCACCCAGTGTTTAACAGTTTGTCCTGTAAAATGTGTGCCATTGTCTGATTGGATTTCTTGAGGCACCCTGTAATACTGTGACAGCAATTGCATACGTTTCAAGGTTGTCTTCTGATCTGCATGCTTAGTAGCGTAAACTTGCAAAAGTCCACTATATGTGTTCACAGCCATGGCACAATATTTCATACCACCTCTTTCTCCTGGCAGGGGTTCTATAAAGTCTACGTGCCAGACTTGCCCTGGCTGCTGACCTCTGTAAATATTTCTGTAAATGTTTCCTGACATAGGTGTAATTCATGGCCCTTTATTTGCTTCTTGGCAGAGGGAGCACTGGGCAGCAATGCCTTTTGCCTGGGTCTGAGTTAGAGGTATGCCTTTGTGCTGGGCCCATTGCCACATACTTTGTGCACCTTTGTGTCTGGATTGACTGTGTGCCCATTTTCCTAAGATTTCCAGAATAGTGTCATTCTCCTGGTTAGCAATAGACACTTGTGTTAGGTCATCATTTGCGTTATTGTTAGGATCCCCACTATGGGCATTGACATGTCCGATTTGAATAATTTGATTGTGATCTTTTTGCCATGGAAACTCCCAGATTTGAGGCCCACCTCAGAGTTCTTTTCCAGTCACTTGCCAGTTGTCTTGTTTCCATGCTCTGAGCAAAGTAGTTAGTCCTTTAAATACTGCCCAACTATTGGTATAGATGATCAAATCTCCCGGGATATCTTGCACTACCATATACACAGCCTGGAGCTCAGCATATTGACTTGATCCACCCTGACCACTTTGGTGGTTCACCGTTTCAGTACCTGTCTGGAAAGCTGCTGCAGTCCATACTCTACCTTGAGGGGTGATTCTGGCCGATCCATCTGTAAACCAGGCATTTTGTTTGTCTTCATCAGACATCTCAATGAAAGAAGGGGCCTCCTTGAAAGATGATTCTCCCATTTGCTTTGGAGGCAACTCAGAAACCTGCGATTCAATGTCCACGTGTCCATCCAGTTGTTGCAATATCTGACTGGAATCCTGAGATCAGACTGCTTCTTTGTTGTTGCTTCCACATGTTGTAAGGCAGTGTAGGCAGCCAGCAACTGCTTCTCCAAAAGGCTGTACTTTCTCTGTGCAGCAGGGAACTGTTTGGACCAGAATTCCAAAGGTATCTTCCAATCCCTTGGATTTAGGCCTTTCTGCCACAGACCCCATGACATTCCGTGTTCAGATGCAGACACATCTAGGATGAAAGGCTGATCTGAGCCTCTTTCACATTTTTGGGAGGCTTCAATGCGGCAATAGAGTCTAATACAGTCTTGTTTGGCCCATACCAAATCATTCCTAGAAATTTGACACTTGTAGCCGGTCCTTGAATCTTTGTAGGGTTAATGGCCCATCCTCTCTTCTGCATATGAGCCTGCACTATAGTCAAGTCTTGTCTTACTTGTCCTTCTGTATTACCAGAGAGCATGATATCATAAATGTAATGATATCATTTACAGTCCAGTTTTGGTAACATAGCCAGATCCCTGGCTACCAGCCCATGGCAAATTGTTGAGATAAATAATTCTGCGCTGCTCGCAAAGTTAGCAGCTAACACACCAAATTGGATAAATGGTAAATATACATACAAAACAACAAAGTGTAGCGCTAAATATGATATGTCAAAGACAATATAGACCTTAGGTAACAATGACACCAAAAATTAAACACATGAAATGAATAAATTAAACATTTTTATATATATATATATATATATATATATATATATATATATATATATATATATATATATATATATATATATATATATATATATATATAAATAGATCAGTTGAAGCCCATTGTGAAACTCGTGCAAGGAAAAAATATTCTATATGATGAATAGTCCCAATATATAAATAATTGATGATATATTGTTCATCAGTGGAAACCTCTGGTGTAAGGAATTGTTCCAAAAGCTGGGATATGTGATTGTAGAAAAACACCACCACTGCATGAAAAGGAGGCTTACCGAATCGTTTAAACACGTCAGAGCATACGCTCTGCGTGCCGAACAGGCTTGTAGTGAGGTGAATGGACTCTGGATCAGTATCCTAGGACGGGGATTCACAGTTCTTAGCAGGATGGAAGCATAAGGCCCATAGCCTCTTGTGCGGACTGATGCTCAGAATTCCACAGATACATAAAAGATACCAAGGGAGGAAGCAGAAGGGCACCACATAGTGTAATTCCATAAAACAAAAATAAAATTTATTGAAGTAAAAACACTCACATGATGGAGAATGAAAACAGCGCTTATATAAAATCAAAAGGCAGCAGTGGAGACCTTACTGATGCGTTTTGTCCCCAAGGACATCGTCTAGGGTGGCATGGCAAATTGTTGGACTGCCCTGACGGAGAACAGTGGCTGTATATTGTTTTCATTCCCAGGTAAAGGCAAACTGATCTTGTGGCTCCTCCATAGGAATGGAGAAAAGGTGTTTGCTAAATCCATTACTGCATGCCATTCTCCAGCAGTTTGAGAAATAGTCTGTACAAGTGACACCATATCTGGCGAGTTAAGGGGGCTCACTGCAGGCTTGAATACTACTACATCCAGCAAGGCTTGTATTGTGTCAGTCACTTCTTGGTGTCCTCCAGATATGTGGTACTGCTTGAGATTGGCAAGGCGGAGGGATGCACACTGGAGTCCATTTTGCATGTCCCCGGATAATAGGGTTTACTGCAGACACAAAGAGAGAACGAGTTACCAAATGAAAACACACCTGACATGGTTTGGATTGTCTGACCCCTCAAGATATCCATTCTCAATATGCTATCGGGTAGCTCAGATAATAAAACCTGTGCCTTAAATATGGGGCCTTTTCCAATTTGCAATCTGCAGTACACCTTGTGAGCCCATGTGTATTGTCCTCCGTGCCCTTCAACTGCCACTACCCCTGTGCTCTGATGTGTTTGACTTTTGATGCTGTGAAACAAAGTCACCTCAGCTCCAGTTTCTAGCAGTACAGTAACTATTTGTGGTCTGTGTTGTCCTTGCCAATATATTGCCACTGATACATATGGGCGGCGATCCCCTGGTTTCAGCAAGTTAACTTGAACCAGTGGCACAGAGGATCCACCCTCCTGTCACTTCAGAGGAGTGTGTACTTCCCATCCCCTGCTTCCAAATTTCTTTTTGTGTTTCATCACCTCTTCTGCTGCCGCAACCATAAGGGTTTAGCTTTCTTTCAACGGGGGGGGGGGGGGCAGAAGGAACGACAGGGACATCCTCCATCCTCGCTGAGGTGCCGTCAATATCTGATATTGGTATACCACTCGGCAAAAGATCTAAAAATAACAGATTTTGTGTAATCTTCAATCTTCCTACTGGCTTTTTCTCCTCCACATTCCTTTGTATAAGGCCCCTTTCACACTGGGGCAGTGGGTGCATTGGTGGTAAAGAGCCGCTATTTTTACCACCAATTTCGCGGCGCTATTCAGCCGATATCGGGGTGCTTTTACCCCCTGCTAGCGGCCGAGAAAGGGTTAAAACCAGCCGAGAAAGGGTTAAAATCACCCGCAAAGCGCTGCTGCAGTAGCACTTTGCCAGTGGTATAGCCGTGCTGCCCATTGATTTCAATGGGCAGGAGCGGTGGAGGAGCAGTATACATACCGTTCCTTCACCGCTCCAAAGATGCCCATTGATTTCAATGGGCAGGAGCGGTGGAGGAGCAGTATACACACCGCTCCTTCACCGCTCCAAAGATGCTGCTAGCAGGACTTTTTTTAGCATCCTGCCAGCGCACTGCTCCAGTGTGAAAGCACAAAGTGCCACGCATGCTCAGAATAAAGCAGAAGACCCGCACTCGCTATTGAACTTCATTTTTCTCGGCTCGGTGTACGTGTTGTACATCACCGCGTTCTTGACGTTCGGAATTTCCGACAACTTTGTGTGACTGTGTGTATGCAAGACAAGTTTGAGCCAACATTCGTCGGAAAAAATCTATGGATTTTGTTGTCGGAATGTCCGATCAATGTCCGATCGTGTCTACTGGGCATAGGCATGTGCAAAATGAAAAAATTTGTTTCGTTTCGTTTCGTTTCAATTCGTTATTTAATTAATTTAGTTTAGTTAGATTCGTTAAATTCATTAAATTCGTTTTTCAAATCAGTTTCATTTTCGACCGAATTCGAAAATCGGTCGAATTCGAAAATATTTCAACCGGATTCGATATTATTTCAACCGCATTCGAAATGATTTCAACTGTATTAGAAATTATTTCAATCGTATTCGATAATATTTCAATCGCATTCGAAAATATTTCTACCAAATTTGATAATATTTCAACCGCATTCGAAATTATTTAAACTTTATTCAAAATTATTTCAATCGGATTCGATAATATTTCAACCGCATTCGAAAATATTTCAACAGCATTCGAAATTATTTCAACTGTATTAGAAATTATTTTAATCGCATTCGAAAATATTTCTATTTTCGAATTTGATAATATTCAGATAATATTCAGATAATATTCCTCTTCAGCAAACCAGAAGAACGCTGCATGGTTTCGCGTCACCATGGCAGTAAAAGCTGTGAGAGGGATTGAGCGCACCCCAGACTGCATCCGTCATTGGTAAATAAAAATTATTACATTCTCTTTCTCTCTCTCTCTGTGTCTCCCAGAGGCATATCTAGTGAAAATGGCACCTATGGCAAGCACTGAAACTGCGCCCCTGTCAAAAAAAAACAAACAGCTAATAAAACTACAAGTCTTTAACCACTTCAGCCCCGGAAGAATTTACCCCCTTCCTGACCAGAGCACTTTTTGCGATTCGGCACTGCATCGGTTTAACTGAAAATTGCGCGGTTGTTCGACGTGGCTCCCAAACAAAATTGAAGTCCTTTTTTTCCCATAAATAGAGCTTTCTTTTGGTGGTATTTGATCACCCCTGCGGTTTTTATTTTTTGCGCTATAAACAAAATAAGAGCGACAATTTTGAAAAAAATGCATTATTTTTTAGATTTTGCTATAATAAATATCCCCCAAAAATATATAAAAAAACATTTTTTTTCCTCAGTTTAGGCCGATACGTATTCTTCTACATATTTTTGTTAAAAAAAAAATCGCTAGAAGCGTTTATTGATTGCTTTGCGCAAAAGTTATAGCGTTTACAAAAAAAAATAATAATAAATATATATATATATATATATATATATATATATATATATATATATATTATTTTTTATTCTATTCTGTTCTATTGTTACTCTATTCTATTCTATTCTATTTTTTTCTATTCAAATTTGAATAGTAAAGAATAGTAAAGAATAGAATAGAATAACAATAGAACAGAATAGAATAATATATATATATATATATATATATATATATATAATATTTTATTCTATTCTGTACTATTTTTTTTCTAATATATATAATATAATATATATTAGAATATAATATATATTCTAATATATATATATATATATATATATATATATATTTATACATATATATATATTATATATATATTATATATATATATATATATATATGTATACATATATATATATATATATATATATATATAAAAATATATATTATATATATATTTTTTCTGATCTGATCTATTGTTTTTCTAAGATATTATTTTCTATTCTATTTCAATTCAATTTCATTCTATATGAAATTCGAATTTCGGATTTTTTTTTATATATATATATATATATATATATATATATATATATATATATATATATATCATAGAAAAACAATAGAACAGATCAGGGAAAAAAAAATTATATACATCTTTTGAAATTCGAAATTCATATAAAATGAATTCAAATTTGAATAGAAAAGATTAGAATAGAAAAACAATAGAACAGAAAATAATCTAATATATATATATTATAATTTATTCTATTCTGTTCTATTGTTTTTCTAGTCTATTTTCTTTTCTATTCGAATTTGAATTAATTCTATATGAATTTCTAATTTCAAAAGATGGTTATATATATAAATATTTTATATATATATATATATATATATATATATATATATATATATATATATATATATATATATATATATATATATATATATATAAAACCATTTTCTGAAATTCGAATTTCATATAGAATGAATTTGAATTCGAATTGAAAAGATTAGACTAGAAATAGAAAATAGACTAGAAAAACAATAGAACACAATTGAGTAAAATATTGTTTTTCTAGTCTATTTTCTTTTCTATTCGAATTCGAATTCATTCTATATGAAATTCGAATTTCGGAAAATGGTTATATATATATATATATATATATATATATATATATATATATATATATATATATATATATATATATATATATAACCATTTTCCGAAATTCGAATTTCATATAGAATGAATTCGAATAGAAAAGAAAATAGACTAGAAAAACAATAGAACAGAATAGAATAACATATAATATATATATTAGATTATTTTCTGTTCTATTGTATTCCTATTCTAATCTTTTCTATTCGAATTTGAATTCATTCTATATGAATTTCGAATTTCAAAAGATGGTTATATATATAAATACTTTTTCTGCAGCAAAAAATTTCATTTTCCGAACCGATTTTGGGGCCCCGTATCTCAGGGCCACTTGGTGCTAGGAACCCCAAATTTGGTGTGCAAACCCAGTGGAACTTGTACCACAACATATCCAAAGCTGAAGTTCCTAGCACTAAGTGGCCCCGAGATACGGGGCCCCAAAATCGGTTCAGAAAATGTCATTCTCTGCTGCAGAAGTGCTTGACATTTTCTGAACCGACTTTGGGGCCCGTATCTCAGGGCCACTTGGTGCTAGGAACCCCAAATTTGGTGTGTTAACCCAGTGGAACTGGTACCATAATATATCCAAGGCTGGAAATGTCATTCTCTGCTGCAGAAGTGCTTGACATTTTCTGAACTGATTTTTGGGGCCCTGTATCTCGGGGCCACTTGGTGCTAGAAACCTCAGCTTTGGATATGTTATGGTACCAGTTCCACTGGGTTAGCACACCAAATTTGAGGTTCTTAGCTCCAAGTAGCCCTGAGCTATGGGGCCCCAAACTCGGTTCAGAAAATGTCAAGCACTTTTCTGCAGCAGAGAATGACATTTTCTGAACCGATTTTGGGGCCCCGTATCTCGGGGCCACTTAGAGCTAGGAACTTCAGCTTTGGATATGTTGTGGTACCAGTTCCACTGGGTTTGCACACCAAATTTGGGGTTCCTAGCACTAAGTGGCCCTGAGATACGGGGCCCCAAAATCGGTTCGGAAAATGAAATTTTTTGCTGCAGAAAAAGTATTTATATATATAACCATCTTTTGAAATTCGAAATTCATATAGAATGAATTCAAATTCGAATAGAAAAGATTAGAATAGGAATACAATAGAACAGAAAATAATCTAATATATATATTATATTTTATTCAATTCTGTTCTATTGTTTTTCTAGTCTATTTTCTTTTCTATTCGAATTCGAATTCATTCTATATGAAATTCGAATTTTGGAAAATGGTTTTATATATATATATATATATATATATATATATATATAAAACCATTTTCCAAAATTCGAATTTCATATAGAATGAATTCGAATTCGAATAGAAAAGAAAATAGACTAGAAAAACAATATTTTACTCAATTGTGTTCTATTGTTTTTCTAGTCTATTTCCTATTTCTAGTCTAATCTTTTCAATTCGAATTCGAATTCATTCTATATGAAATTCGAATTTCGAAAAATGGTTTTATATATATATATATATATATATATATATATATATATATATATATATATATATATATATATATATAAAAATATTTATATATATAACCATCTTTTGAAATTAGAAATTCATGTAGAATGAATATATATATATATATATATATATATATATATATATATTATTTTTATTTTTTTTTCTGATCTAATCTATTGTTTTTTTATGATATTATTTTCTATTCTATTTAAATTCAATTTCATTCTATATGAAATTCGAAATTTGGAAAATTGTTTTATTTATATATATATATATATATATATATATATATATATATATATATATATATGTATATATATATATATATATATATATATATATATATATATATATATTAGATATTTATTTATATATAACCATCTATTGAAATTCGAAATTCATTTAGAATGAATTCCAATTCGAATAGAAAAGATTAGAATAGAAAAAAAATAGAACAGAATAGAATAAAATATAATATATATACACATTATATTTTACTCAATTCTGTTCTATTGTTTTTCTAGTCTATTTCCTATTTCTAGTCTAATCTTTTCTATTCGAATTCATTCTATATGAAATTTGAATTTCGGAAAATGGTTATATATATATATATATATATATATATATACCGTATATACTCGAGTGTAAGTCGTTCCGAGTATAAGTCGAGGCCCTAATTTACCACAAAAAAATGGGAAAAACGTATTGACCCGAGTATAAGACGAGGGTGAGAAATGCACAGCTACTGTAGGTGGAAAAGAGGGTCAACAATGCCCATTTGCAGCATCACTGTGCCCATTTGCAGCCATAGGTCCCCTGAACTTCAAACTCGTTAGTTAAGGGTTCCTAGATGCCCCCTAGCTGCAGCCAAAATTTGGGGTCTCTGAACCCAAAGGGTCCCACAATGACATTGCTGCAGATGGACACAGTTGACCGAATTTGGGGCCCCATATCTTGGGGCCACTTAGTGCTAAGAACCCCAAATTTGGTGTGCAAACCCAGTGGAACTAGCACCATAAAATTTCCAAAGCTGAAGTTTCTAGCACCAAGTGGCCCCGAGATACAGGGCCCCAAAAATCAGTTCAGAAAATGTCAAGCACTTTTCTGCAGCAGAGAATGACATTTTCCGAACCGGTTTGGGGCCCCATATCTCGGGGCCACTTAGTGCTAGGAACCCCAGCTTTGGATATGTTATGGTACCAGTTCCACTGGGTTTGCACACCAAATTTGGGGTTCCTAGCACCAAGTGGCCCTGAGATACGGGGCCCCAAAATCGGTTCGGAAAATGAAATTTTTTGCTGCAGAAAAAGTATTTATATATATAACCATCTTTTGAAATTCGAAATTCATATAGAATGAATTCAAATTCGAATAGAAAAGATTAGAATAGGAATACAATAGAACAGAAAATAATCTAATATATATATTATATTTTATTCTATTCTGTTCTATTGTTTTTCTAGTCTATTTTCTTTTCTATTCGAATTCGAATTCATTCTATATGAAATTCGAATTTCGGAAAATGGTTATATATATATATATATATATATATATATATATATATATATATATATATATATAAAAATATTTATATATATATATATATATATATATATATATATATATATATATATATATATATATATATATATATATATATATATATATATATATATATATATATACACACTGTATTCAGTAAATCTAGATCCATTCCTGTTATTCTCTTCCTACTGACAGGCAGGCAGGTGTTTTTACAGTATTTACAGTTAGTGTACTGTGTCCTTTGCACAGTGTGCAACTAAAGCTACCTGAAGAAAATTGCTGGTGTTCTTCTGATCCTATTAGTACCACAGGCAGGCAGCTACAGTATTTACAGTTAGTGTACTGTGTCCTCTGCACAGTGTGCACCTAAAGCTACTGAATAAAATTGGTGGTGTTCTTCTGATCCTATTAGTACCACAGGCAGGCAGCTACAGTATTTATAGTTAGTGTACTGTGTCCTCTGCACAATGTGCACCTAAAGCTACCTGAAGTCAATTGCTGGTGTTCTGATCCTTTTAATACCACAGGCAGGCACCTGAAGTATTTACAGTTAGTGTACTGTGTTCTCTGCACAGTGTGCACCTAAAGCTACCTGAAGAAAATTGCTGTTGTTCTTCCGATCCTATTAGTACCACAGGCAGGCAGCTACAGTATTTACAGTTAGTGTACTGTGTCCTCTGGCTACCTGAAGAAAATTGGTGGCGTTCTTCTGATTCTATTACTACCACAAGCAGGCAGCTGCAGTGTTTACAGTTAGTGTACTGTGTCCTCTGCACAGTGTGCACCCAAAGCTACCTGAAGAAAATTGCTGGTGTTCCTCTGATCCTATTAGTACCACAGGCAGGCAGCTACAGTATTTACAATTAGTGTACTGTGTCCTCTGCACATTGTGCACTTAAAGCTACCTGAAGAAAATTGCTGGTGTTCTTCTGATCCTATTAGTACCACGGGCAGGCAGCTACAGTATTTACAGTTAGTGTACTGTGTCCTCTGTACAGTGTGCACCTAAAGCTACCTGAAGAAAATTGGTGGTGTTCTTCTGATCCTATTGGTACCACAGGCAGGCAGCTGCAGTATTTACAGTTAGTGTACTGTGTCCTCTGCAAAATGTGAACCTAAAGCTACATGAAGATAATTGCTGGTGTTCTTCTGATCCTATTAGTACCATGGGCAGGCAGCTACAGTATTTACAGTTAGTGTACTTTGTCCTTGGCACAGTGTGCACCTAAAGCTACCTGAAAACAATTGCTGTTGTTCTGATCCTATTAATACCACAGGCAGGCAGCTGCAGTATTTACAGTTAGTGTACTGTGTCCTATGCACAGTGTGCACTTAAAGCTACCTGAAGAAAATTGGTGGTGTTCTTCTGATCCTATTAGTACCACAGGCAGGCAGCTACAGTATTTACAGTTAGTGTACTGTGTCCTCTGCACATTGTGCACCTAAAGCTACCTGAAGAAAATTGCTGGTGTTCTTCTGATCCTATTAGTACCATAGGCAGGCAGCTGCAGTATTTACAGTTAGTGTACTGTGTCCTCTGCACAGTGTGCACCTAAAGCTACCTGAAGAAAATTGGTGGTGTTCTTCTGATTCTATTAGTACCACAGGCAGACAGCTGCAGTATTTACAGTTAGTGTACTGTGTCCTCTGCACAGTTTTCACCTAAAGTTACCTGAAGAAAATTGCTGGTGTTCTTCTGATCCTATTAGTACCACAGGCAGGCAGCTACAGTATTTACAGTTAGTGTACTGTGTGTCCCCTGCACAGTGTGCACCTAAAGCTACCTGAAGAAAATTTGTGGTGTTCTTCTGATCCTATTAGGACCATAGGCAGGCAGCTGCAGTATTTACAGTTAGTGTACTGTGTCCTCTGCACAGTGTGCACCTAAAGCTACCTGAAGACAATTGCTGTTGTTCTGATCTGATTAATACCACAGGCAGGCAGCTGCAGTATTTACAGTTAGTGTACTGTGTCCTCTGCACAGTGTACACCTAAAGCTACCTGAAGACAATTGCTGTTGTTCTGATCCTATTAATACCACAGGCAGGCAGCTGCAGTATTTACAGTTAGTGTACTGTGTCCTCTGCACAGTGTGCACCTAAAGCTACCTGAAGACAATTGCTGTTGTTCTGTTCTTATTAATACCACAGGCAGGCAGCTGCAGAATTTACTGTTAGTGTACTGTTTCCTCTGCACAGTGTGCACCTAAAGCTACCTGAAGACAATTGCTGGTGTTCTCATACTAATAATAATACAGGCAGGCAGTTGATTCTGCTAGCTGCAGTATCAGTATATATATACATCCCAGCTTTGTGCAGCTACATCTCACTGCAGGCCTTTAGTATGTCTAGAAGGCCAACAAGGAGAGGCAGACAGTCACAAGCCAATAAAAGAGGGCAAGCAGGCTCTGTCTAGAGGCAACAGTGCTAGTCATGGACACGGTGCATCCTCATTAGCACGTGGCCATGGGACACGCTTGTCCTTTTTTTCGGCAGCTGGCCGAAAGCCGCAACATGCCGAAGACTTGGTAGCGTGGATGACCAAGCCGTCCTCATCCTCCTCATCCTCTCTCACCCAGGCTTACTTTGTCTGGCAAAGCAGCTGCCAACACGGCCTCTTCCCTCAGCTCAATGGCATCAGTCACTCCTTCCCTAGCCCCACCATATCCTCCTGAGGAGTCCCCCGAACTGTTTGACCACAGTGTTGGGTACATGCTCCAGGAGGATGCCCAGCGTTACGAAGGCTCCGATGATGGTACCCAGCTAGAGGAAGGCAGTAATGTGAGCCCAGAGAGAGGGGGTGCCCAAACAGGACAGTAATCTGGCAGTCATGTTCCCCCAGCTGCAGCATACTGACAGCTTTGCTCCAGTGATGAGGAGGGAGGGGATGATGAGGTCACTGACTCCACGTGGGTGCCTGATAGGAGAGAGGGGAGGAGGAGGCACATCTCCCAGGATGCCCTCCAGGGGCCAGCTTAACCACTTCAGCCCCGGAAGGATTTACCCCCTTCCTGACCAGAGCACTTACAATTCGGCACTGCGTCGCTTTAACTGCTAATTGCGCGGTCATGCAATGGTGTACCCAAACGGAATTTGCGTCCTTTTCTTCCCACAAATAGAGCTTTCTTTTGATGGTATTTGATCACCTCTGCCGTTTTTATTTTTTGCGCTATACACGGAAAAAGACCGAAAATTTTGAAAAAAAATGATATTTTCTACTTTTTGTTCTAAAAAAAATCCAATAAACTCAATTTTAGTCATACATATAGGCCAAAATGTATTCGGCCACATGTCTTTGGTAAAAAAAATGTCAATAAGTGTATATTTATTGGTTTGCGCAAAAGTTATAGCGGCTACAAACTAGGGTACATTTTCTGGAATTTACACAGCCTTTAATTTATGACTGCCTATGTCGTTTCTTGAGGTGCTAAAATGGCAGGGCAGTACAAAACCCCCACAAATGACCCCATTTTGGAAAGTAGACACCCCAAGGAATTTGCTGAGAGGCATGTTGAGCCCATTGAATATTCATTTTTTTTGTCCCAAGTGATTGAATAATGACAAAAAAAAAAAATTACAAAAAGTTGTCACTAAATGATATATTGCTCACACAGGCCATGGGCATATGTGGAATTGCACCCCAAAATACATTTAGCTGCTTCTCCTGAGTACGGGGATACCACATGTGTGGGACTTTTTGGGAGCCTAGCCGCGTATGGGGCCCCGAAAACCAATCACTGCCTTCAGGATTTCTAAGGGCGTACATTTTTGATTTTACTCCTCACTACCTATCACAGTTTTGAAGGCCATAAAATGCCCAGATGACATAAAACCCCCCCAAATGACCCCATTTTGGAAAGTAGACACCCCAAGCTATTTGCTTTGAGGCATGTTGAGTCCATGGAATGTTTTATATTTTGACACAAGTTGCGGGAAAGTGACAAATTTTTTTTTTTTTTTTTTGCACAAAGTTGTCACTAAATGATATATTGCTCACACAGGCCATGGGCATATGTGGAATTGCACCCCAAAATACATTTAGCTGCTTCTCCTGAGTATGGGGATACCACATGTGTGGGACTTTTTGGGAGCCTAGCCGCGTACGGGACCCCGAAAACCAATCACTGCCTTCAGGATTTCTAAGGGCGTACATTTTTGATTTTACTCCTCACTGCCTATCACAGTTTCGGAGGCCATGGAATGCCCAGGTGGCACAAACCCCCCCCAAATGACCCCATTTTGGAAAGTAGACACCCCAAGCTATTTGCTGAGAGGCATGGTGAGTATTTTGCAGCTCTCATTTGTTTTTGAAAATAAAGAAAGACGAGAAAAAAAAATTTTTTTTTTCTTTTTTCAATTTTCAAAACTTTGTGACAAAAAGTGAGGTCTGCAAAATACTCACTATACCTCTCATCAAATAGCTTGGGGTGTCTACTTTCCAAAATGGGGTCATTTGGGGTTTTTTTTTGCCACCTGGGCATTCCATGGCCTCCGAAACTGTGATAGGCAGTGAAGAGTGAAATCAAAAATTTACGGCCTTAGAAAGCCTGAAGGCGGTGCTTGGTTTTCGGGGTCCCGTACGCGGCTAGGCTCCCAAAAAGTCTCACACATGTGGTATCCCCGTACTCAGGAGAAGCAACAGAATGTATTTTGGGGTGTAATTTCACATATTCCCATGGCATGTTTGAGCAATATATCATTTAGTGACAACTTTGCGCAAAAAAAAATAAAAAAAATAAAAAATTGTCTCTTTCCCGCAACTTGTGTCACAATATAAATTATTCCATGGACTCAACATGACTCTCAGCAAATAGCTTGGGGTGTCTACTTTCCAAAATGGGGTCATTTGGGGGGGTTTTGAACTGTCCTGGCATTTTATGCACAACATCTAGAAGCTTATGTCACACATCACCCACTCTTCTAACCACTTGAAGACAAAGCCCTTTCTGACACTTATTGTTTACATAAAAAAATAAATTTTTTTTGCAAGAAAATTACTTTGAACCCCCAAACATTATATATTTTTTTTAAAGCAAATGCCCTACAGATTAAAATGGTGGGTGTTTCATTTTTTTTTTCACACAGTATTTGCGCAGCGATTTTTCAAACGCATTTTTTGGGGAAAAAACACACTTTTTTACATTTTAATGCACTAAAACACACTATATTGCCCAAATGTTTGATGAAATAAAAAAGATGATCTTAGGCCGAGTACATGGATACCAAACATGACATGCTTTAAAATTGCGCACAAACGTGCAGTGGCGACAAACTAAATACATTTTTAAAAGCCTTTAAAAGCCTTTACAGGTTACCACTTTAGATTTACAGAGGAGGTCTACTGCTAAACTTACTGCCCTCGATCTGACCTTCGCGGCGATACCTCACATGCATGGTGCAATTGCTGTTTACATTTGACGCCAGACCGACGCTTGCGTTCGCCTTAGCGCGAGAGCAGGGGGGACAGGGGTGCTTTTTTTTTTTTTTTTTTTTTTTTTCTTTATTATTATTATTTTTTTATCTTATTTTTAAACTGTTCCTTTCATTTTTTTTTTAAATCATTTTTATTGTTATCTCAGGGAATGTAAATATCCCCTATCATAGCAATAGGTAGTGACAGGTACTCTTTTTTGCAAAAATTGGGGTCTATTAGACCCTAGATTTCTCCTCTGCCCTCAAAGCATCTGACCACACCAAGATCGGTGTGATAAAATGCTTTCCCAATTTCCCAATGGCGCTGTTTACATCCGGCGAAATCTAAGTCATAAAATGCTCGTAGCTTCCGGTTTCTTAGGCCATAGAGATGTTTGGAGCCACTCTGGTCTCTGATCAGCTCTATGGTCAGCTGGCTGAATCACCGGCTGCATTTTCAGGTTCCCTGTTGAGACAGGAGAGCCAGAGAAAAACACGGAAGACGTTGGGGGGGGGAATTCCCTCCCACTGCTTGTAAAAGCAGTCTAGAGGCTAATTAGCCGCTAGGATTGCTTTTACATGAAAGCCGACCGCTGGCTGAAAAGAATGATACCAAGATGATACCTAAACCTGCAGGCATCATTCTGGTATAACCATTCAAAGTCGTGAATGGCGTACCTGAAGACAAAAAAATGGTTAACAATAAAGCACAGTAAACGGTAAAGTATAAAAAATTGCATACCTGAAAAACAAACATGATAAAACATAATAACAATAAAACATTGCAGAATAGAATACAGTAAAAAAGAGCAGAACAATAGAGAGAGAGAATAGAGAGAGAAAGAACAATAAAACGACAACTATTTTTTTTTTATTTTATGTTTTTGTATGTGTTTTTTTTTTTTTTTGTAACTAACTTTTATAACTGTAACCGGTTCCAGGTTCGGGTCTCTCAAAATGCGATGGCATCTTGGGAGACCCTGTGAAAGTGTGCCTAGTCTGTGGAATGCTGTACCCTACGCTAATAGTCAACTAGTGCATGGTAGCGTTCAAAATATTCACCAATGCAAAGACCAGGATTGTCAGGACAGGAGGGACAATAATAGCGGGTGTCACGCCTATATCCGCGCTTGCTGCAGACACAACATCTTTTTTGGGGGGGTTCGCTGGGTAGGGGTACTCGGGAGGACATAAAGAAAATGCCTCTCATGCAGCCGACTGCATTTGGTTGGGGATGTGAATGGGGGAAGTACGGGCGCTGCAGAAGCGGTGGGTTCCCAATTAGGATTGGCGAATGCAGCAGGAAGGGCACTATGGGCACGACGGGCCTGTGTTTGTCTTTTTGGTGGCAGCGGGACACTACTTGTGCTTGCCACCTCACCAGCTTGAACTGCACTTATGGGACTCGCCACGTCACCAAGTGTTACTGCAGTGCTGGTTTGACTACGACCGGGGTGTACTAGGCCGGTGGCGCTTGCCAGTTCACCAAAACGCTACCAAAAAAACTGTTAGCGATCGCAGGGATCAGGCCTGACTCTGCGAACGCTGCAGTTATGCGTTTAGTATTCTGTAAGTGACAGTGATCGATCGATACTGCACTTGGGTGGGCTGGGCCGGGCGGAGGGGCAAAACGCAGGTGCTAGCAGGTATCTGGGCTGATCCCGCTAACACTGCGTTTGTGGGAACCCTAAACTGCTGGGGACGCCAGTATAGATCTGATCGGATCAGATATTGATCCGTTCAGATACTATACCACTAAGGGAGGCGTATGCTGCGTGCGTGGGTGTTAGCGGTACTGGCGCTAATCTGACGCTGCCTGGGGCTGGTGCTTGCCAGTTCACCAAAACGCTACCAAAAAAACTGTTAGCGATCGCAGGGATCAGGCGTGACTCTGCGAACGCTGCAGTTATGCGTTTAGTGTTTTGTAAGTGACAGTGATCGATTGATACTGCACTTGGGTGGGCTGGGCCGGGCGGACGGGAAAAACGCAGGTGCTAGCAGGTATCTGGGCTGATCCCGCTAACACTGCGTGTTTGGGAACCCTAAACTGCTGGGGACGCTAGTATAGATCTGATCGGATCAGATATTGATCCGTTCAGATACTATACCACTAAGGGAGGTGTACGGTGCGTGCGTGGGTGTTAGCGCTACTGGCGCTAACCTGACGCTGCCTGGGGCTGGTGCTTGCCAGTTCACCAAAACGCTACCAAAAAAACTGTTAGTGATCGCAGGGATCAGGCCTGACTATGCGAACGCTGCAGTTATGCGCTTAGTGTTTTGTAAGTGACAGTGATCGATCGATACTGCACTTGGGTGGGCTGGGCTGGGCCGGGCGGAGGGGCAAAACGCAGGTGCTAGCAGGTATCTGGGCTGATCCCGCTAACACTGCGTTTTCGGGAACCCTAAACTGCTGGGGACGCTAGTATAGATCTGATTGGATCAGATATTGATCCGTACAGATACTATACCACTAAGGGAGGCGTATGCTGCGTGCGTGGGTGTTAGCGGTACTGGCGCTAATCTGACGCTGCCTGGGGCGACGCATATCACCGCCGGGCGATCAGGGGGCTAAACCTTTATTCGGTAATAAACGGCGGGTGCCCTGACACTATAAAAAATAAACGAACTAACCAGCGTCACCCGTAACAGTTATACGGTGATCAGTGGTGAAAGGGTTAACTAGGGGGCAATCAAGGGGTTAAAACATTTATTAGGTAGTATATGGGGGTCCCTGTCGCTATAAAACGCTGACGGCGAACCTAAATATTTATGTCCCTAACTAGCGTCACCAGCGACACTAATACAGCGATCAGAAAAATGATCGCTTAGCAACACTGGTGACAGGGGGTGATCAAGGGGTTAAAACTTTATTAGGGGGGGTTAGGAGGGTACCCTAGACCTAAAGGGGGCCTAACATTCACTGCCCTAACACACTAACTGTCACAAACTGACACCAATACAGTAATCAGAAAAAAAAAAAAAAAAAAACCTGCTTTGTGTCAGTTTGTGACAGGGGGGGGGGGTGATTGGGGGGGGGATCGGGGGGCGATCGGGGGGGGGGATCGGGGTGTAATGTGTGCCTGGCATGTTCTACTGTGTGTGTGTTGTGCACTCACATTACAGTCTTCTCTCCTCGGCCCGGAACGGAAAATACCGAGCCGAGGAGAGATGACATCATTTCCTCTGCCTCTGTGTACAATACAGAGGCAGGGAAATGATCCCATTGGCTGGGAGCGATCGCGAGGGGGGGGGCCACGAATGGATGGCCTCCCCCTCACCACCGATCGCCGGGGGACATTTGCCGACCGTCGCAGGCACCGGGGGGGGGGGGTCCGATTGGACCCCCCACCCGCGGGCAGGCAGGGACGTACAGGTAAGCCCTTATGCCTGCCCGTGCCGCTTTGTCGACGTACATCTGTGTGCGGCGGTCGGCAAGTGGTTAAGGGCAGCACACCGACTGCATCACTCCGCAGAGCTCCACATGTGCAGGGCACTGCTGTCTCTGCACATTATTCCAAAAGATCTTTGGTGTGGGCCTTTTTTGAGACGAGTGCATCAGAGCCCACCGCTTCTATTTGCAACATATGTCTCAAGCGTATCTTGCGTGGCCAAAACTTCATCCGCTTGGGCACCACATGCTTGACCAGACATGCAGTTAGTTGGCAAGCGTACCTAAAAGACCCACACCAAAGAACAAAGCGGATCCCTCCTTGCTCCTCATCAGCTGGGATCTCCAACCCCACTATACCTTCAGTCCTCTCTGAAACCTGCACTGAGAGGAATGAAGGTGTAGAATTAGGTGTGTCACAGCCAAGTACTTACGGGCAATCTGCTATCGGTACACCAACGTCAGATTGTACCAGGCTAATTTCCCTGCCCCAGCTGCTGCACCGCCGAAAGAAGTTTGCTCCCAGCCATCCACATGCCCAGCGGTTGAATGCTAGCTTGGCTAAATTGCTAGCACTTCAACTGCTGCCTTTTCAGTTGGTAGACTCTGCCCCCTTCCATGAGTTTCTGGAATGTGCGGTTCCTCAGTGGCAGGTTCCCAAGCGCCACTTTTTCTCACGACAGGCGATTCCGGCTCTCTAATGTGGAAGGCAATGTCTTGGCCTCGCTGGACAGGGTGGTCAGCGGTAAGGTGCATATTACCGCTGACTCAGTAGTGTTGGAGGTTGTTCCGCCACCATGCCTCCAAAATTCTACTAGTGGTGATTCTGCCAGACCTCTCTCCTCCACCCCCTCCTCTTCTTCATCCTCCATGGCCTCTTCCTGTGCTGATTTGTCCTCGGAACCAGCGGTGCCCTGAGTGCTCCCATAAAGCTAGTCTCGCACGTTCCACACACCAGGAACTCCTCAAAACACGTGAAGAACTTTGCTCACTTCTATTTCACAAAACGAAACAATAACTGGCATTGGCATGCCGTACGATGTACGAATTCTCAAATAAACCCGGCACATTGCTAGCCAGAGCACTGCGAGGTCCCCGTACCAAAACCTATATCTCTCACATCTTGATGTCATCCGGCCAAAAAGTGACTGCATCATCGGATATGGCAGCGGAGTTCCGGTTATTCTATGAATGCCTCTATAACTTAGACAGGCCACCTTCTGAGGACCCTAACTCCGCTGGGGGATTCACCCCACGGTCATACCTAGCCACCTATTACTACAGCGGAGCTAGGTGTAGCACTGGCAAACTCGAAACCAAGGAAAGCCCCAGGCCCTGACGGCTTCACACCAACATACTACAAGGCCTTTTTTGAGACAATTTCTCAACCTTTGATATCTACCCTTAACTCGATCACAGAAGGCAATTCCTTTCCTACAGATACCTTAAGAGCCTACATATCCCTTATCCCGAAGGAGGGGAAGGACCCACTGCGGTGTGGGAGCTATCGGCCGATAGCTCTCTTGAACACCGACCTAAAATTGTTCGCCAAGATACTGGCCAATAGGATACTCTTACATATACCAAGCCTAATTCATAAAGACCAAGCGGGTTTCGTACCACAGCGGGAACCCCGTGATAACACCATCAGGGTGGTAAACCTAATCCATGCGGCCAAGACATCACGGCGACCCCTTCTCCTGCTGTCAACAGACGCGGAGAAGGCTTTCGACCGTGTTGATTGGTCTTCTATACAGGCCACCTTAAAGCATATAGGACTTCGCTCGCCGATGCTCGGTTGGATCCTATCCCTTTACTCCCACCATACGGCTGCGGTCAAGGTCAACGAGACAAGGTCAAGCTACTTTAACATTCGCAACGGTACACGACAGGGCTGCCCCCTGTCTCCGCTGATCTTCATACTCTCACTGGAACACCTCTTATGTAGGATAAGGGTGAATTCAGGCATTATCGGATATCACAAATCTTCTGGGTCCCACAAAGTAGCCGCCTTTGCGGATGACCTCATCTTTTTCCTAACAGACCCACTCTCTTTGCGCCCTAACTTACTTCATTCCATACAGGAGTATGGGGTTCTCTCTTTGTTTCAAATCAACCAAACCAAATCCTCCCTACCTAACATCACAGTGGGCAAAGACATAGTGCGCCGCCTGGGTTCAGAATACCAACTACGCTGGGCAACCAACACTATTCCTTATCTGGGAGTCCACATTACCTCTGACCCTGCCAATTTGTATCAGGCGAACTTTGCCCCCTTACTTCTATGTCTCAAAACGGATCATTCCCTTACTTTAACATGGTTTGGACATTGTAATGCCATCAAGATGACCGCCATGCCTAGGGTGCTTTACCTGCTACAAGCCCTTCCCATCCGCCTCCCTCCTCCATTCTTTAAGCGAATTGACTCGATGTTTTGCGAATTTGTCTGGTCGCATCGAAAACCGCGTATCAGACTGCAACTCCTCCACATGGCAAAGCACAGGGGTGGAGTTGGCCTCCCTGACATAAAAGCCAACTAAAGGGCAGCACATCTCACTAGAGTGGTCGATTGCCATTGCCATTCAGGGACAAAACAGTGGGTGGCAATGGAGTTGGAGGACTCCGACTGGCATGGCCAAGAGCTGGCCGTGGATCGCCACCTATCTGCCGAGGGACATCACCGACCATCCCACGCTAGGGAGCACAATACAGGTGGCCAGAGATACCTTCCGACATTCCTCGGTATCTCCGATACCTTCCCCTATGGTGCCAATCTTGGGTAACCCGGACTTCCCGCCCGGTCATCAGGGTCCTATTTTTAGGTGTTTGATGGCGGGGGGAGGCGGGTTTACCTCCACGACTTTTTGGGCCCGAACGGCCAACTCACAGCAGAAGCGGGGATGTCGGCCGCAGACCCCCCTCTGGACTTTTGGAGCGGTCTCCAACTGCGTAACTTTTTATGCCAGTGCACATGGACCCCGGGCATATCACGCCAATTCACGGAGCTGGAACAAATCTGCCACAGCAGAGAACCGATCCGCCACTGTCTTTCTCTAATCTACTCCTCCCTGATTTCACCAGTGGAAGAGTTTATCCCCCCCGATAAAGGAGAGAAGGCGGGACTTTAAATGAAGCACGCAGTCCATAGTGAAGGGTCAAAAAAGGGATATAATTGTATAAAACATGATAAATATTCCATACAGATAGGTACATGGGTCACAAAAGTTCATAATTTATTACATATATTTATATTACACATTGCATGTACAAGGGTTAGAGGTTCATCGATAATAAATATATCTGTGTTACATTGGTACTACACATTGTATATACAGAAGCTCTACGCGTTTCATGGAGTATTCATATCCACTCTTCAGGAGCGACAATGTGTATTAACTGAAAATAAAAGATATAGTAAATTTTAAGGTCAAATGCTTGTAAAAAATAGGAAAAAATTATAAAAATGTATATAACTTGGGAATAACCCCTAGCCATAAAAATACTCACAACTACCATGCAGTAAGAGCGCAATGGTGAGGGCTGGTGGCTCCCCATAGGGGCATCTTTTCCAGGAGCTGTGCCGGCGACTGGCGCAAGTGGGACCCCCCCACATGACAACACCGGGGGTGGACAAAATTCCAAAGGGTGGTGGTCCCTGATATGGATTGTGTGGGTGATTTGGAGACATCTTGAGGGGTATCTAGAAAAAATGTGAGAGTGAATGGGATGACGTAGGAAAAAAAAAAAAAAAAAAATATATATATATATATATAATTGGAATATGTGTAAATGTGAAAATGTATGTCTGCATTTAGAGCCTGTGTCAAAAGTGGTAACCGTGAAAAGCAAAACCAATAAAATCCATTGTAATGTGTAATATGCAAATCCAAAATGAAAATGAAGTCCAAATAATGTTAGTGAGTGCATTGTCTAAATTGCCTTCTAGTGCTGGGAGATAAAAAATATGGTGAAGTGCTGGGTGCCAACAGTGTGTGAAGGGATGACCAACCCCTGCAAAGAGCCAACCCCGAATGGGACACATGAGGGCACGCACGTCAATCACCAGCAAACGCCACGCAGGCATGCAAAGATGGGGGGAGGCGCCTGTGGCCGAGAGATTAAATCTTGCGGTGTTTGGCACCAAAATCACCCCCATATGCCGCTGATGGAAACCACCAGGCGCGACGGCGCTCAATAGAACGCCGCACGCGTGGCGTGTAAGGCGTGACGTCGATGCACAGTGCGGCGGCATCCCAACCCTCCCATGGATACATGGGGAGGGGTGGTAACCCCGCAGTGTGCATCGCAGCTCCCGGAAGTGAAGTGAGCTGACGCTCAATCATCCAGATCACAAAGCACTGGTAGAGCAGGTGTGGAGATGATATATTATATTGATTGGGTAAAACAAGCATGAACCAACTTTGTAGATAAATAATTGCTTAACGAAGTTGGGAATATATAAAGGAATTAAACAAACTTGATAGAATATAATAGATAGCATGTATGGACCCACTGCAATAAAATTGTACTGATTACTAGGGTCAGACCCGACTCTATACGGAATGCGCGCCTCCATCCCTATTGCACTAGCAAGAATGGGGGGAAGTTGGGACTTTATATGAGGCAGAGACTTGGCGGGGACTCGTGCCTTCATCCCTGTCAATACGATAAAGGAGAGAAGGCGGGACTTTAAATGAAGCGCGCAGTCGATAGTGAAGGGTCAAAAAAGGGGGATTTATTATATGTTTTATTTTCAGTTAATACACAATGTCGCTCCTGAAGAGTGGATATGAATACTCCACGAAACACGTAGAGCTTCTGTATATACAATGTGTAGTACCAATGTAACACAGATATATTTATTATAGATGAACCTCTAACCCTTGTACACGCAATGTGTAATGCCGATATAATATAAATATATGTAATAAATGATGAACTTTTGTGACCCATGTACCTAGGGGGTTGGTCATCCCTTCACACACTGTTGGCACCCAGCACTTCACCATATTTTTTATTTCCCAGCACTAGGTAAGGCAATTTAGACAATGCACTCACTAACATTATTTGGACTTCATTTTCATTTTGGATTTGCATATTACACATTACAATGGATTTTATTGGTTTTGCTTTTCACAGTTACCACTTTTGAAACAGGTTCTAATGCTGCCCTCACATCAGACATACATTTTCACATTTACATATATTCCAATTATATAATTTTTTTTTCACAGATCATAGCATTCACTCTCACATTTTTTCTAGATACCCCTCAAGATGTCTCCAAATCACCCAAACAATCCATATCAGGGACCACCACCCTTTGGAACTTTGTCCACCCCCGGTGTTGTCATGTGGGGGGGGGGGTCCCACTTGCGCCGGTCGCCGGCACAGCTCCCGGAAAAGATGCCCCTATGGGGAGCCACCAGCCCTCACCATTGCGCTCTTACTGCATGGTAGTTGTGAGTAGGGATGAGCTTCGTGTTCGAGTCGAACCCATGTTCGACTCGAACATCGGCTGTTCGACCGTCCGTCGAATTGCGAACGATATGGGCCGTTCGCGCCAAATTCGTGTGGCGCGTCACGGCCCATAATTCACTGCGGCATCGCAGTGCATTGCTGGCTGATGATTGGCCAAGCATGCACTATGACCCGCATGCTTGGCCAATCACAGCGCCGTCAGTAGAGAGAGCTGTAATTGGCCAAAGCCAGGGTGGCTTTGGCCAATTATGGCTCAGGGGATTTAGTACACACCCCACACTATATAAGGCCGCCTGCACGGCGGCCCTGTGTAGTGTGTGTTCCGGTGTGCTGAGAGATAGAGAGAGAGAGAGACAGTGTCATTTGATTTGAGTTAGATAGATTAGGCAGAACAGTCAGTCAGTTAGCTGCACTTACAGTGTATTGTGTATATATATGCATCCCAGGTGTTGCATATATATATATACACTGTATTCAGTTTAGCTAGATCCGTTCCTGTTATCTTCTATCTAGACTATTTAGTGCAGTGTGTCCTGCTCACAGTGTTCAGCTAGATCCGTTCCTGCTATTTACATTCAGTGCAGTGCGTCCTGCTCACAGTGTTCAGCTAGATCCGTTCCTGCTATTTACATTCAGTGCAGTGCGTCCTGCTCACAGTGTTCAGCTAGATCCGTTCCTGCTATTTACATTCAGTGCAGTGCGTCCTGCTCACAGTGTTCAGCTAGATCCGTTCCTGCTATTTACATTCAGTGCAGTGCGTCCTGCTCACAGTGTTCAGCTAGATCCGTTCCTGCTATTTACATTCAGTGCAGTGCGTCCTGCTCACAGTGTTCAGCTAGATCCGTTCCTGCTATTTACATTCAGTGCAGTGCGTCCTGCTCACAGTGTTCAGCTAGATCCGTTCCTGCTATTGACATTCAGTGCAGTGCGTCCTGCTCACAGTGTTCAGCTAGATCCGTTCCTGCTATTTACATTCAGTGCAGTGCGTCCTGCTCACAGTGTTCAGCTAGATCCGTTCCTGCTATTTACATTCAGTGCAGTGCGTCCTGCTCACAGTGTTCAGCTAGATCCGTTCCTGCTATTTACATTCAGTGCAGTGCGTCCTGCTCACAGTGTTCAGCTAGATCCGTTCCTGCTATTTACATTCAGTGCAGTGCGTCCTGCTCACAGTGTTCAGCTAGATCCGTTCCTGCTATTTACATTCAGTGCAGTGCGTCCTGCTCACAGTGTTCAGCTAGATCCGTTCCTGCTATTTACATTCAGTGCAGTGCGTCCTGCTCACAGTGTTCAGCTAGATCCGTTCCTGCTATTTACATTCAGTGCAGTGCGTCCTGCTCACAGTGTTCAGCTAGATCCGTTCCTGCTATTTACATTCAGTGCAGTGCGTCCTGCTCACAGTGTTCAGCTAGATCCGTTCCTGCTATTTACATTCAGTGCAGTGCGTCCTGCTCACAGTGTTCAGCTAGATCCGTTCCTGCTATTTACATTCAGTGCAGTGCGTCCTGCTCACAGTGTTCAGCTAGATCCGTTCCTGCTATTTACATTCAGTGCAGTGCGTCCTGCTCACAGTGTTCAGCTAGATCCGTTCCTGCTATTTACATTCAGTGCAGTGCGTCCTGCTCACAGTGTTCAGCTAGATCCGTTCCTGTTATCTTCCTACTGACAGGCAGGCTTGTCTGGTTACAGTATATAAAGCTACCTGAAGAAAATTACAGGTGTTCTTTTTGATCCTATTAGTACCACGGTCAGGCAGCTAGACTATTTACATTTAGTACAGTGTGTCCTGCTCACAGTGTTCAGCTAGATCCGTTCCTGTTATCTTCCTACTGACAGGCAGGCTTGTCTGGTTACAGTATATAAAGCTACCTGAAGAAAATTACAGGTGTTCTATCCCAGCTTAGTGCAGCTACAGGCCATTAGTATGTCTGGAAGGCCAAGAAGGAGAGGCAGACAGTCACAAGCCAATAAGAGAGGGCAAGCAGGCTCTGTGTCTAGTGCTGGTCGTGGAGACGGTGCATCCTCATCAGCACGTGGCCATGGGACACGCTTGGCCTTTTTTTCGGCAGCTGGCCGTGTTGAGCCGCAACATGCGGAAGACTTGGTCGAGTGGATGACCAAGCCGTCCTCATCCTCCTCATCCTCTCTCACCCATGCCCAGGGTGCTTTGTCTGGCAAAGCAGCGGCCTCTTCCCTCAGCTCAATGTCATCAGTGACTCCTTCCCTAGCTCCACCATGTCCTCATGAGGATTCCCTCGAACTGTTTGACCACAGTGTTGGGTACATGCTCCAGGAGGATGCCCAGCGTTTGGAAGGCTCTGATGATGATACTGAGCTCGATGAAGGCAGTAACATGAGCACGGACAGAGGGGGTGCCCAAGAAGGACAGCAATCTGGCAGTCATGCTCCCCCTGCTGCAGCATACTGCCAGGTTTGCTCCAGTGATGAGGAGGGAGGGGATGATGAGGTCACTGACTCAACGTGGGTGCCTGATAGGAGAGAGGAGGAGGAGGAGGAGGAGGAGGCGGCACATCACCAACGAGGCAGGATGCCCTCCAGGGGCCAGCCTAAGGGCAGCACATTGACTGCATCACACCCCAAAGCTCCACATGTGCAGGGCGCTGCAGTCTCTGCGCGTTATTCAAAAAGTTCTTTGGTGTGGGCCTTTTTTGAGACGAGTGCATCAGATCGCACCGCTGCTATTTGCAACATATGTCTCAAGCGTATCTCGCGTGGCCAAAACATCTCCCGCTTGGGTACCACATGCTTGACCAGACATATGTTGACCTGCCATGCAGTTCGTTGGCAAGCGTATCTGAAAGACCCACACCAAAGAACAAAGAGGATCTCTCCTTGCTCCTCATCAGCTGAGATTTCCAACCCCACTAGACCTTCAGTCCTCTCTGAGACCTGCAGTGAGAGGAATGAAGGTGTAGAATTAGGTGTGTCACAGCCAAGTACTTGTGGGCAATCTGCTTTTGGTACACCGACGTCAGATTGTACCAGGCAAATTTCCCTGCCCCAGCTGCTGCACCGCCGAAAGAAGTTTGCTCCCAGCCATCCACATGCCCAGCGGTTGAATGCTAGCTTGGCAAAATTGCTAGCACTTCAACTGCTGCCTTTTCAGTTGGTAGACTCTGCCCCCTTCCGTGAGTTTGTGGAATGTGCGGTTCCTCAGTGGCAGGTACCCAAACGCCACTTTTTCTCACGGAAGGCGATTCCGGCTCTCTACCGGCATGTGGAAGGCAATGTCCATGCCTCGCTGGACAGGGCGGTCAGCGGTAAGGTGCATATTACCGCTGACTCATGGTCCAGCAGGCATGGACAGGGACGTTACTTAAGTTTCACGGCGCATTGGGTGACTCTGCTGGCAGCTGGGAAGGATGCAGGACAAGGTGCAGTAGTGTTGGAGGTTGTTCCGCCACCACGCCTCCAAAATGCTGATTGTGACACACCTCTCTCCTCCACCCCCTCCTCTTCTTCTTCCTCCATGGCCTCTTCCTCGGAACCAGCGGTGCTCCGTAGGCGTTCAAGGGGCTACGCAAGTACGCAGGCCAAAAGATGCCATGCGGTGCTTGAGCTGGTGTGCTTGGGGGACAGGAGCCACACTGGGGCAGAGGTTCTGTCAGCTCTGCAGGGGCAGGTTCAGAGGTGGTTGACGCCACGCCATCTTAAGGCAGGAATGGTGGTTTGCGACAATGGCACCAACCTCCTCTCTGCCCTCCGACAGGGACAACTGACCCATGTGCCCTGTTTGGCTCACGTCCTTAACTTGGTGGTGCAGCGGTTCTTGGGCAGGTACCCGGGCTTACAGGATGTCCTGAGGCAGGCCAGGAAAGTCTGTGTGCATTTCCGCCGGTCATATAATGCCAGTGCTCGGCTGACGGACCTCCAAAAGGAGTTTAACCTGCCCAAGAACCGCCTAATCTGTGACATGCCCACCAGGTGGAACTCGACGTTGGCCATGCTGCAGCGGCTGCACACGCAGCAGAGGGCCATCAATGAGTACCTGTGCGACTATGGCACCAGGACAGGGTCAGGGGACCTTGGTTTTTTTTCCCCACGCCAGTGGGCCATGATCAGGGATGCATGCACTGTCCTGTCACCATTCGAGGAGGCCACGAGGATGGTGAGCACTGACAGTGCATGCATCAGTGACACTGTCCCCCTTGTCCACCTGTTGGAGCACACGCTGCGTGGAATAATGGACAGGGCACTTGAGGCAGAACAGAGGCAGGAAGAGGAGGACTTCCTTAGCTCTCAAGGCCCCCTTTATCCAGACAGTGTTCCTGCGTGCCCGCCGATCACACAGGAAGAGGACGAGGAGGAGGAGGAGGAGGAGGAGGAAGATTGTGTCAGTATGGAGGTGGAGCCTGGCACTCAGCATCAGCAGTCTTTAAGGGATCAGTCCCAAGGAACACATGGACTTGTACGTGCCTGGGAGGAGGTGGCTGCGGACGTTGTTGTCCTTAGTGACCCAGAGGACTCCGGACCGAATGCCTCAGCAAACCTACGCTGCATGGCCTCCCTGATCCTGCAAAGCCTGCGTAAGGATCCTCGTATTCGTGGTATCAAGGAGAAGGACCAATACTGGCTGGCAACCCTCCTTGATCCACGTTACAAGGGTAAGGTTGCGGACCTTATCTTGCCATCGCAGAGGGAGCAGAGGATGAAACATCTTCGGGAGGCCTTGCAGAAAGGTCTGTGCAACGCGTTCCCAGAGACTGGGAGGTTACAAACTCCTGTTTCTGGACAACGTGTTGCTGAGGCTTCGGTCAGTCAAAGAAGGAGCGGTGGAGAAGGTGGCCGTCTGACCGATGCGTTCAGACAATTTTTTGGTCCGCAGCCCCAAGGTATGATCGGTTCCAGCAACCATCGCCAGCGTCTGTTTTACATGGTGCAGGAATACCTAGGGGCAAGATCAGACTTGGACACCTTTCCCACCGAAAATCCTCTGGGTTACTGGGTCTTGAGGATGGATCACTGGCCAGAGCTTGCACAGTATGCAATTGAGCTACTGGCCTGTCCTGCATCCAGCGTTCTTTCGGAACGTACATTCAGTGCTGCTGGAGGCGTGGTAACCGATCACAGGGTGCGTCTGTCCACTGACTCGGTCGATCGGCTGACCTTCATAAAAATGAATCAGTCTTGGATCACCACCAGCTACCAAGCACCTGATGCTGATGTAACTGAATAATTTTTTTCAGATCCCTTCAAAGACTGCCTATGCTGATGCTGAGTGATTATCCCTGAGTAATTATCCTCTTCCTCCTCAATCATCACGCTGATAGCTTGTAAGAACATTTTTGGTTCTGGGCGCCACCACCAGTGCCTAAGGCACAATTTTTCAGCCCCTGTATAACAGGGGCGTGTAATTACAATTTTTGATGTAATACTTTGCAGCACGGCTCGTTCCTGCATTCCAACTAGAGTGTCTGTGAGGGGTTGCAGTGTTGTGGCACCAGCACCAGTGCCTAAGGCCCAATTTTTCTGCCCCTGTCTAACAGGGGCGTGTAATTACAATTTTTGATGCAATACTTTGCAGCAGTGCTCGTTCCTGCGTTCCAACTAGAGTGTCTGTGAGGGGTTGCAGTGTTGTGGCACCAGCACCAGTGCCTAAGGCCCAATTTTTCTGCCCCTGTCTAACAGGGGCGTGTAATTACAATTTTTGATGCAATACTTTGCAGCAGTGCTCGTTCCTGCGTTCCAACTAGAGTGTCTGTGAGGGGTTGCAGTGTTGTGGCACCAGCACCAGTGCCTAAGGCCCAATTTTTCTGCCCCTGTCTAACAGGGGCGTGTAATTACAATTTTTGATGCAATACTTTGCAGCAGTGCTCGTTCCTGCGTTCCAACTAGAGTGTCTGTGAGGGGTTGCAGTGTTGTGGCACCAGCACCAGTGCCTAAGGCCCAATTTTTCTGCCCCTGTCTAACAGGGGCGTGTAATTACAATTTTTGATGCAATACTTTGCAGCAGTGCTCGTTCCTGCGTTCCAACTAGAGTGTCTGTGAGGGGTTGCAGTGTTGTGGCACCAGCACCAGTGCCTAAGGCCTAATTTTTCAGCTCCTGTTCAACAGGGGCATGTAATTACAATTCTTGATCTAATATTTCACAGCAGGGCCCTGTGAGGGCTTACAGTGTTTTGGCCACAGCAACACCTAAGGCCCAAATTTCTGCTGAGTATATAGGGCAGGACCCTACTTTCAAACATCTAACTTACAAACGACTCCTACTTGCAAACGGAAGGAGACAACAGGAAGTGAGATGAAATCTACCCATAGGAAGGGAAATTCTCTCATGTAAGAGTTAATATGGGAAAACAATTTCTCCTTTCCACTGATGCTTTCCAATCCTTGTTCCACAAAAAAACCCAAATTTTCAAAAAACATTTTTCATTGGGACAAAAAAGTGAGGTGAAATCTTCTGAAGAGGAGGAAAGACGCAAAACAAATGTCACAGGGGTGATAACCCTTCCCTATGTTTTCCAAAAAGCTTAGAAAAGATTTTTTGGCTGGAGCTAAACACATTAAAAATGTTCAAAATTACAAAGAGATTCTACTTAACAACAAACCTACAGTCCCTGTCTTGTTTGCACCGCCTGTATACTGCTGTTCAGAGTATATAGGGACCTTTCCTTATTTTAATTTGGGTGCGGGGTTCCCCTTAATATCCATACAAGACCCAAAGGGCCTGGTAATGGACTGGGGGGTACCCATGCCGTTTGTCTCACTGATTTTCATCCATATTGCCAGGACCCGACATGACATTAAACCCGCAAGCAGTTTTAAATGAGATTTTTTCCTTTAAAAATGACATTTGGTGCAGGGACTGTTCTAAACATGGGAAACACGCGTCACTTTACAGGCATACTATAGACACCCCCCAGGTACGATATTTAAAGGAATATTTCACTTTTTTTTTTTTACTTTAAGCATCATTAAAATCACTGCTCCCGAAAAAACGGCCGTTTTTAAAAGTTTTTTTTGCATTGATACATGTCCCCTGGGGTAGGACCCGGGTCCCCAAACCCTTTCTAGGACAATACCATGCAAATTAGCCTTTAAAATGAGCACTTTTGATTTCGAACGTTCGAGTCCCATAGACGTCAATGGGGTTCTAACGTTCGTGCGAACTTTCGGTCCGTTCGCGGGTTCTGGTGCGAACCGAACCGGGGGGTGTTCGGCTCATCCCTAGTTGTGAGTATTTTTATGTCTAGAGGTTATTCCCAAGTTATATACATTTTTATAACTTTTTTCCTATTTTTTACAAGCATTTGACCTTAAAATGTATTATATGTTTTATTTTCAGTTAATACACATTGTCACTCCTGAAGAGTGGATATGAATACTCCACGAAACACGTAGAGCTTCTGTATATACAATGTGTAGTACCAATGTAACACAGATATATTTATTATAGATGAACCTCTAACCCTTGTACATGCAATGTGTAATGCCGATTTAATATAAATATATGTAATAAATGATGAACTTTTGTGACCCATGTAGCTATCTGTATGGAATATTTATCATGTTTTATACAATTATATCCCTTTTTTGACCCTTCACTATCGACTGCGCGCTTCATTTAAAGTCCCGCCTTCTCTCCTTTATCGTATTGACAGGGATGGAGGCACGAGTCCCCGCCAAGTCTGTGCCTCATATAAAGTCCCAACTTCCCCCCATTCTTGCTAGTGCAATAGGGATGGAGGCGCGCATTCCGTATAGAGTCGGGTCTGATCCTAGTAATCGGTACAATTTTATTGCAGTGGGTCCATACCTGCTATCTATTATATTCTGTCAAGTTTGTTTAATTCCTTTATATATTCCCAACTTCGTTAAGCAATTATTTATCTACAAAGTTGGTTCATGCTTGTTTTACCCAATCAATATAATATATCATCTCCACACCTGCTCTACCAGTGCTTTGTGATCTAGATGCGTGAGCGTCAGCTCACTTCACTTCCGGGAGCTGCGATGCACACTGCGGGGTTTCCTCCCCTCCCCATGTATTCATGGGAGGGTTGGGATACCGCTGCACTGTGCATCGACGTCACGCCTTACACGCCACGCGTGCGGCGTTCTATTGAGCGCCATCGTGCCTGGTGGTTTCCATCAGCGGCATATGGGGTGATTTTTGCGCCAAACACCGCAAGATTTAATCCCTCGGCCACAGGCGCCTCCCCCCGTCTTTGCACGCCTGCGTGGCGTTTGCTGGTGATTGGCGTGCATGCCCTCATGTGTCCCAGTCGGGGTCGGGTCTTTGCAGGGGTTGGTCATCCCTTCACACACTGTTGGCATGCAGCACTTCACCATATTTTTTATCTCGCAGCACTAGGTAAGGCAATTAAGACAATGCACTCATTAACATTATTTGGACTTCATTTTCATTTTGGATTTGCATATTACACATTACAATGGATTTTATTGGTTTTGCTTTTCGCAGTTACCACTTTTGACACAGGCTCTAAATGCTGTCTTCACATCAGGCATACATTTTCACATTTACATATATTCCAATTATATATATATATATATATATATATTTATTTTTTTCACACGTCATCCCATATACTCTCACATTTTTTCTAGATAACCCTGAAGATGTCTCTAAATCACCCACACAATCCATATCAGGGACCACCACCCTTTGGAATTTTGTCCCCCCCGGTGTTGTCATGTGGGGGGGTCCCACTTGCGCCGGTCACCGGCACAGCTCCCGGAAAAGCTGCCCCTATGGGGAGCCACCAGCCCTCACCATTGCGCTCTTACTGCATGGTAGTTGTGAGTATTTTTATGGCTAGGGGTTATTCCCAAGTTATATACATTTTTATCTATTTTTTATAAGCATTTGACCTTAAAATTTATTATATGATTTATTTTCAGTTAATACACATTGTCGCTCCTGAAGAGTGGATATGAATACTCCACGAAACGCGTAGAGCTTCTGTATATACAATGTGTAGTACCAATGTAACACAGATATATTTATTATAGATGAACCTCTAACCCTTGTACATGAAACCCAGCATCTGGTAGTGTCTTTGTGTTCCAGACTTCAGGCTGTAATTGACTGCAAAGGATTTGCAACCAAGTATTAAAAATTGAAAGTTTGATGGATGATTGTTAATCTGTCTCATTACTTTTGGTCCCTTAAAAAAGGTAGGCACATATACAAACTGTTGTAACTCCTACACCGTTCACCTGATTTGGATGTAAATACCCTCAAATTAAAGCTGAAAGTCCGCAGTTAAAGCCCATGTTGTTTGTTTCATTTCAAATCAATTGTGGTGGTGTATAGAGCCACAAAGATTAGAATTGTGTAGATGTCCCAATATTTATGGACCTGACTGTATATATGTGGTACCTTTAACCACTTCCTGACCGGCTCACCTACATATACTGCGACAGGTTGGCAGCCCTGCACAAACCGACATACAGGTACGTTGGCTCCTTTAAGAGCATCAGCGCAGGCCCGCTGCATGCCGAGGAACCCCATGTGTGTGGCCGGCGACCAACCGTGATCGTGGGCACGAGAACCAGAACAGGGATGTGTGTGTGTAAACACACAAATCCCCGTTCTGTCAGGGGAGGAGAGACAGATCGTCTGTTCCTAAAGATTAGGAACAGCGATCTGTCTCCTCCTCCAGTGAGTCCCCCCCCCACAGTTAGAAACACTTAGCAGGGAACACATTTAAACCCTTGATCGCCCCCTAGTGTTAACCCCTTCCCTGCCAGTGTCATTTATACAATAATCAGTGTATTTTTATAGCACTGATCCCTGTATAAATGTCAATGGTCCCAAAAAAGTGTCAAAAGTGTCTGATCTGTTCGCCACAATGTGGCAGTCCTGATAAAAATCGCTGATCGCCGCCATTACTAGTAAAAAAAAAAGAATAATAATAATAAAAATGCCATAAATCTATCCCCTATTTTGTAGACTGTATAACTTTTGCGCAAACCAGTCAATATACGCTTATTGTGGTTTGTAGCAAGAGAGGTAACAATAAGCCCCCCTTGGTTCTCTCTCACTCCACTGCGCCAAAAACCAGTGACAAAACTAAGTGATTGTTGTGTAAATGAATACAAGATGTGTACATACACAGTGTACAGTGAAAAGCTGCCACTTAAATAAATGTGTAAATTGTTCTGAATCCCAAAACTATACCTCTCACATGTGTACAGATAGAGATAGTGGCGCTAATATATATTTGTAAAGATATGAGTCAAAACAGCATGATACCAGTGACACTCTGATTCTATACAAATAACAGTAATAAAGATAGAAATATAACACCCCGTGAAAAGTGTCAGTATAAAAATAAAAACATTACAAAAATCATAAAATGTGAAAAGTCCATGGAAAAAGTTCACATGAAAAAAATTCAGGACAACAGCAGTTTTTCAATCTTCCTATGTGATAGATCTTCTACTCTTCCACCACACCACTGTGATAGTGACACCACTCCCTCTGAAGAGCGCACTCACCAGAATGTATAGCCTCCTACTCTCGTGTTTGGCAAAACAGCAATTGAACCACACCTGGGTTGCATGTAATGAACCGTGACTGCAATCAAGCCAGCTCCATATGTGAAAGACAAATGAATAAAGTGCTCCACATAGCGTGATACCGTTTTAACAAATTTATTAAAATCACTTCAAGCACACTTCAATGGTTGCACTCACTTTTAAACTGAAACAAATAAGCCTTTGAACAAATCCACAGCAAACAACAGGATCAATGACCCAAGGGTGCACCACGGTCACAGCGGACCTGAAGTGTAAACTGGTGTGTCTCTCACCCAACCTTCTAAGGCCCAGCAGTTCGATCGGCTTAGTCCTCTCCAGACAGCAGTGTCAGTGCGATGGAATGTCGTGTAACCACGCTCCAGACATGTTTAGTCGAAAAGACTTCTTCAAATGGGATTCATTTACACAACAATCATTTCACACATGTGAGAGGTATAGTTTTGGGATTCAGAACAATATACACTTTTTGCGATTTTTTTACCAAAAATATGTAGTAATATGTAATATCAGCCTAAACTGATGAATAAATTTGTTTTTTACAATTTTTTGGGGGATATTTATTATAGCAAAAAGTAAAAAATATTGCTTTTTTTACAAAATTGTCGCTTTTTTTTGTCTATAGCGCAAAAATGAAAAACGCAGAGGTGATCAAATACTACCAAAAGAAAGCACTATTTGTGGGAAAAAAAGGACATCAATTTTGTTTGGGTGCAACGTCGCACGACCGCGCAATTGTCAGTTAACGCGACGCAATGCCATATCGCAAAAAATGGCCTGGTCATTAAGGAGGCAAATCCTTCCAAGTCTGAAGTGGTTAAAGTCCTCTATTCTTTGGTTAGGGTTTTTTTGTACCCTACAGATCATCAGTTTAGAATTACAGTAAAACTTTGGATTGGGAGCATAATTCGTTCCGGAAACATGCTTGTAATCCAAAGCACTTGTGTCAGAGAAGGGTCCTTTCCAGTCACATTCATCCTGTCCCTGGGCGCATGCGCGCTGGATTGGTGCTCCGGCGCATGCGTGCGCGCGGCCCGATGGAGCGGCGAGCGCGCGTGCTCGATAGCACACGGGTGCGTGCGGCGACTCATGCACGCCCACCGTGACACTCTGGCGGGGCTATTTAAATCAGCTCCAGCACCCAGACTGGTTGCTGGTTTGTCTTCAGCTCCGGTTGCTTCCTGTTTCCTGTTTATGCTCACCTGATCTCCTGTTGTGACCCGGACTGCTCTTACCACGCTGCCTCTCTCCTGGATTAACCTCCGGCCTGATTAACGGACTTCCTCTGCTTGATACCAGTGTTTGACCCCCAACCTGATTAACGGACTTCCTCTGCTTGATACCAGTGTTTGACCCCCGGCCTGATTAACGGACTTCCTCTGCTTGATACCAGTGTTTGACCCCCGGCCTGATTAACGGACTTCCTCTGCTTGATACCAGTGTTTGACCCCCGGCCTGATTAATGGACTTCCTCTGCTTGATACCAGTGTTTGACCCCCGGCCTGTTCCACGGACTTGTCTTGCTTATTGCCTGTGTTTGACCCTCTGCTTGCTTACAGTTTGTCTGCTCCACCCAGCAACGGGACTTCCACCGGTTCCTGGACTCCTGCATCCCCAGACCCGGCCCTGCAGTTTCCCACAAGGGACCCATACCTGCTGGTGGCCCGTGCTCCTTAGTGCCACCCATTCCCTGTTTCATCTCCAGGGGACGGGGTGCGCGTAGTGGCAAGGGTGAACTGCTCTCGGCATCTCGGCCTCGGTAAGTACTTACCTGACAGTACAAACCAGCCAGATGTCTGAGGCCGACAGAGCGCGTTCCCCTTTAGAGATCCTGTGCCAGCATGTCTCATCCCTCACTGACGCAGTCCAGAAACTACAAGAGGGCTATACCCAAATTGACAGCCGCCTTCAGCAACTATCCAGTCCGCCTATACCTGCAGCCGCAGCTCCCGCACCTACTAGTGGGGCCTCCGCCCCTCAGCCCACTGCAAGCTCAACGGTAGTTATGGCGCTCCCTGAGCCCAGGGTCCCTACACCTGAGCGCTTCTCAGGGGATTGTAAAAAATACAGAGCCTTCAAGAATGCCTGCTCGCTCTATCTGGCCCTCCAGCCCAGGACTTTTTCTTCTGACGCAGTAAAAGTGGGGTTTGTTATCTCCCTTCTAGCTGAGGAGCCACAAACTTGGGCTCACAGTCTGATGGAACAAAGGAGCCCTGTCTTGAATTCTAGTGATACCTTCTTTGAGAGCATGGCTCAACTTTATGACGATCCACAACGCACTGCTACCGCTGAAGCAATCCTGCATAACCTCTCCCAGGGAAAGAGGCCCATAGAGGATTACACAGTGGAATTCCGCAAGTGGGCAGCCGACACGGGTTGGAATGAGCCTGCTTTGAGGTACCAATACCGTCAAGGTCTGTCTGAGGTCCTTAAGGATGAACTGGCTAGGATAGAAACCCCAGCCTCTCTAGAGGAACTAATCCAATCAGCCACCAAGCTGGATAGGCGTTTACGTGAGCGACGCGCAGGCCACGACCTAGTTGGACCCCCGTCAGGCCAATGCCTATCCATACTCCACTTCCTACTGCTGCTACCTCCTCGGCTCCTGAAGCCGAGCCCATGCAACTCGGATTGGTCCGTGCCCCCCTGACTCCTGAAGAAAGGCAACACAGACACCAATCCAATCTGTGTCTGTACTGTGGAGGTTCCGGTCATTTCCTCCGCAGCTGTCCAGTGAGGCCTAGTAAGTCATACCCGCAAGACACTGTGAATTACCGATCCATGGGTATACCCAAGACTTATGTTTCTCTCCTTATTTCTCTACAGCTACCGGAAGAGGAAACCCGTCTGCCAGCAATAATTGATTCCGGAGCTTGTAGCTGCTTCCTAGACATCTCGCTGGCCCAAAATCTACATGTCCCTCTTCAGGCTAAGGCTCAAAGTCTCCTGGTACATTTGGCTGATGGGTCTCTTCCCCGTTCTGGACCCATCACCCGAGAAACCAAGCCTATCCTTACCTCCACCGACTCAGGCCATCAAGAGTTTCGAAGATTTGACCTTATCCATTCACCTATCTTTCCTGTAATCTTAGGCCTGCCCTAGCTCCAGGCGCATGAACCTCAAATTAACTGGAAGACCAAGGAAGTATCCTTCTCCTCTCAATACTGCTCCCAGCACTGCTTCACCCCAGCTCCTGGTATTTGATCAGCCATTTCACCCGTGCCTGACAATCTCCAACATGTCCCTTCAGAATATCTTGAGTTCTGGGATGTATTTGACAAACAGAAGGCGGACTGCCTACTGCCTCACCGGCCCTACGATTGCCCCATTGACCTCCTTCCTGGCTCAGAAGTCCCGTTTGGCTGCATTTTTCCACTGTCAGAAACCGAACTGAAGGTCCTGAAAGATTATATTGATGAAAACTTAGAAAAACGCTTCATCCGTCCTTCCTCTTCGCTAGCCGGAGCTGGTATCTTTTTCGTAGAGAAAAAAGATGGGTCCTTAAGGCCGTGTGTGGATTACAGGCAACTAAATAACATAACGGTAAAGAACCGCTACCCACTACCACTCATTCCCGAATTGTTTCAACTATTTCGGTCGGCCCAGATCTTCTCTAAACTGGATCTTCGGGGTGCTTACAATCTCATCAGAATTCAGCCCGGGGATGAGTGAAAGACCGCCTTTAGGTCCAGGTTTGGCCATTATGAGTACCTGGTGATGCCTTTTGGGTTATGCAACGCCCCAGCCACTTTCCAACATCTAGTTAATGACATCTTCCGAGAATACCTTGACGATTTCTTAGTCGTCTACCTAGACGATATCCTCATCTTCTCTGCCACCACTGAGCTTCACCGAGTCCACGTTAAAAAAGTCCTTACCATACTCAGGAATCATAAATTATACCTCAAGGCCGAGAAATGCAAATTCGAGAAGACTGTGGTGCAGTTTCTGGGATTCATCATTTCCACCAATGGGGTCGCAATGGACCCACAAAAGGTCAAGGCAATTCAAGAATGGCCGGCTCCATCAGATAAAAAAGGGGTACAGCGGTTCATCAAGTTTGCTAACTTCTATAGAAGGTTTATTAGTGGCTTTTCATCCATTGTGGCACCTATCACTCAACTTACCCGTCAACATGACCATTTCCAATGGTCACAGCAAGCACAGGAAGCCTTTACCAAGCTCAAAACCTTGTTTGTTTCTGCACCAATCTTATGACATTCTGATCCGGCTTTACCATTTGTGTTAGAAGTGGATGCTTCAGAAACTGCTACAGGTGCCATTCTCTCCCAGAGACATGGGCTCAAGGCCATTCTTCACCCTGTAGCTTTTGCATCCCGGAAACTGAGTCCACCAGAACTGAATTATGATGTAGGTGAAAGGGAGCTGCTGGCCATCAAGTTCGCCTTAGAAGAGTGGAGGTATCTGTTGGAAGGGGCGTCTCATCCTGTTATGATCTTCACCGATCATAAGAATCTAGAGTATCTCAAGACAGCAAAACGGCTGAGGCCCAGACAAGCCCGCTGGGCCCTCTTCTTCTCTAGATTTAACTTTCATATATCCTACAGACCGCGCTCTAAGAACGGAAAAGCGGATGCCCTCTCTCGGATGTTCTCTGAGACTCCTCAGATCACTGTGCCTAGTACCATCCTCTCTCCGCAAAACTTCCTTGGAGTCACTCAATCTGATCTAATGACTTCCATCAAATCCTCGTCTAGCCGCCTTTACGCTCCTGAAACACATGCTTTTAAAAAACATGATGAGCTGCTCTGGGCCAAAGAGAAAATTTTTGTTCCACAGGATGTAAGGCCTCTAGCCCTCAAAACATTCCATGATCACAGATTCGCAGGCCATTTCGGAACAAGGAAGACTATTTAACTGATCTCCCGTTCTTTTTGGTGGCCGGGGTGGAGACGGGATTGTAAAGACTATGTCTCTTCTTGTTTGCCTTGCCAACGCAATAAGGGTCTAAACACCAAATCTTGGGGTCTACTCAAACCCTTGCCCATCCCGGAACGACCATGGGCGGAAGTGTCAATGGATTTTATTGTGAACTTACCTGCTTCGGCGGGGTTTACCACCATCTTGGTCGTAGTTGATCGCCTCTCCAAGATGGCGCATTTCCTACCCATGGTGGGCACCCCCTCTACTTCTGATACGGCTAATATCTTTCTCAAGGAAATAATCAGACTCCATGGTGTGCCCAAGAGCATCGTCTCTGACAGGGGTGTTCAATTTACCTCCAAGTTTTGGAAGGATCTCTGCAAGACCCTGGAAATTAAAATGTGCCTCTCCTCTGCGTACCATACTCAGAGCAATGGCCAGACAGAGAGGACAAATCAAACCTTGGAGCAGTACCTCCGATGTTTTTGTTCTGGTTCACAGGATGATTGGGCGACTCTCCTACCATATGCAGAGTTCGCCTATAACAACTCTGTTCACTCCGCAACAAACCAAATACCCTTCTGGGCAAACTTTGGATTCCATCCTTCCTTCCTCCCTAACATCCTCCCTGAAATGTCTGTTCCTGCCGTACAAGACCGGATAGGCTCTATTCAATCTAACTTCCAAAGGATCCAAGACACCCTACGGAAAGCTCAGGTCAATTATAAGAAACAGTATGACCGAGGAAGGAAGGAAAATCCAATCTTCAAAGTGGGTGAGGAAGTTTGGTTGGCAACCACAAATCTCAGATTACCTCTGCCCTCACGGAAACTGGGGCCAAAGTTCATTGGGCCTTTTAAAATCAAGAGGATGGTCAACCCCGTGGCATTTGAGCTGGCACTACCAACATCTTATAGAATACACCCAGTTTTCCATGCATCTCTGCTTAAGCCTGTGGTGGCCAGCCCTTTCCCTGTGAGGAAGGAACTTCCTCCTCCACCTGTTGAAGTGGATGGGGAGAACGAATTCGAAGTGGAGTCTGTTTTGAGTTGCAGGAAGAGGGGCAGACAGCTCCAATATCTAATTCAGTGGAAGGGGTACCCTCCTGAAGACAATTCCTGGGAGCCTGCTAGGAATCTCCATGCCCCACGTTTAATCCAAGCATTTCATCGGGAACATCCTGAATTGATGTCTAGTCTGGGCGTCCGGAGTCCACCCCTTGGGGGGGGGGCACTGTCAGAGAAGGGTCCTCTCCAGTCACATTCATCCTGTCCCTGGGCGGCCCGATGGAGCGGCGTGCGCGCGTGCGCGATAGCACACGGGTGCGCGTGGCGACTCATGCACGCCCACCGTGACACTCTGGCGGGGCTATTTAAATTAGCTCCAGCACCCAGACTGGTTGCTGGTTTGTCTTCAGCTCCGGTTGCTTCCTGCTTCCTGTTTCCTGTTTCCTGTTTATGCTCACTTGATCTCCTGTTGTGACCTGGACTGCTCTTACCACGCTGCCTCTCTCCTGGATTAACCCCCGGCCTGATTAACGGACTTCCTCTGCTTGATACCAGTGTTTGACCCCCGGCCTGATTAACGGACTTCCTCTGCTTGATACCAGTGTTTTACCCCCGGCCTGATTAACGGATTTCCTCTGCTTGATACCAGTGTTTGACTCCCGGCCTGATTAACGGACTTCCTCTGCTTGATACCAGTGTTTAAACCCCCGGCCTGATTAACGGACTTCCTCTACTTGATACCAGTGTTTGACCCCCGGCCTGATTAACGGACTTCCTCTGCTTGATACCAGTGTTTGCCCCCAGCCTGATTAACGGACTTCCTCTGCTTGATACCAGTGTTTGACCGCCGGCCTGTTCTATGGACTTGTCTTGCTTATTGCCTGTGTTTGACCCTCTGCTTGCTTACAGTTTGTCTGCTCCACCCAGCAACGGAACTTCCACCGGTTCATGGACTCCTTCATCCCCAGACCCGGCTCTGCAGTTTCCCACAAGGGACCCATACCTGCTGGTGGCCCATGCTCCTTAGTGCCACCCATTCCCTGTTTCATCGCCAGGGGACGGGGTGCGCGTAGTGGCAAGGGCGAACTGCTCTCGGCATCTCGGCCTCGGTAAGTACTTACCTGACAACTTGTATGTCAAAGCGAATTTCCCCATAAGAAATAATGGAAACTCAAATGATTCATTCCACAACCATTTATTCATAAGTCCTTCAGTTTTAGTCCATATAAAAAGATTATAGTAATGTGAACCATAAAATGTCCATCCACAAATGGAAGCCTCCACAAGGAGATTAGAAGCAAAATTCAGCAAGGAGCTACAGAGTATAAAAGAGAAGAGAGCAGTAATTCTAGGGCCAATATTCACAGGTACAGCAAAACCTTGGAGTGATAGAATTTGGTCTGAGAGTGTTTTGCACGAGAAGCAATTTTTTAAATAAATTTTGACTTGATAAACAAGCAATTTCTTGATATATATGTAGCGTCACTTCACAGCTAAGTATAAAGGAGAAGAGAGGCACCTCTAAGGCCTCATTCACACGAGGCGGACTCCGCTTCCACGGAGCCCGCCTCGGTCCGCGGGCTCAGAGGGAGATCTCTCCGTTGATCTCCGCTGAGCCGGCGGATGACAGGTCCCTCTCTGCTCACTGAGCAGGGAGGGGCTTGTCAGGCGCCGCTGCTGCCTATGGAGGGATCGGATGAAAACGGACAGCATGTCTGTTTTCATCAGATCTCACCCGATCCGCCATCGACAGATCCGGGCGTAGGACCATCCGTCTGCTTTTAGCGGATTGGACGGGGTTGGATGTCAGCGGACATGTCTCCACTGACATCCATCGCTCCATAGGCTAACATGGAGCGCCCGTTTAGGTCCGTCGTCAAAACTGACAGGCGGACCTGAACGGTCCGATCGTGTTAAAGGGGCCTAAGTGTAGCAATATGGTTAAATTTAATGAAGGTACAACATTTATCAACTCACATAGTTGATGATTAAAAGAGGCACATCTAAGTATGCAGGCATCCAGGGTAAAGACCATCCTCCGCACTGCCAGATATCACCGCTGTCAGTCTGCAATCAAGACCGGGAAGACTACCCTGCAGTAGAGCGATCTGAAAGTGAGGCTTGGAGCGCTTGTGGAGCTCAGAGTGGAAGGGATGGCGTTGATGGCGGTGTGGAGGATGGTCTATGTGGAAAGTTTTACCCCGGATGCCTGCATACATAGATGTGCCTCTTTTAATCATCAACCATATGAGTTGCTAAATGTTGTACCTTCATTAAATGTAACCATATTGCTACACTTAGAGGTGCCTCTCTTCTCTTTTATACTCAGTTGTGAAGTGACGCTACTTATAAATCAAGAAATTGCTTGTTTATCAACTCAAAATTTATAAAAAAAAAATTGCTTCTCTTGCAAAACGCTCTCAGACCAACTTACTCTCAATCCAAGGTTTTACTGAACCTGTGAATATTGGCCCTAGAATTACTGCTCTCACTATTTATTAGCTCTCCATTAGCTTCTTCCCTGGGCACAGGAAAAGTGGCAACAGAAACCGGAAGTGACGTTATACACATTGCTTCCGGGTTTTTGCAGCTAGAGGAGATCATTGAATCATTGATACCCAGTGACACCTGTCATGTGGGTCCTGGGTAGGTCAGCGGAGCCTGGGAAGCATGACTGGGGGGGTCATTCTGGGAGGCACACTTGGGGGGGGTCACAAAAAGCAATTGGCCGTCTGATCATTTTCATTAGCAGGATGAAAGTCGGCTTGTGGCGTGTAGACACACCCCGGGGAGTGTGTTTAACCCCCCCCACCCCCACTGCCACCACTGCATGTCTTAATTTCAAACTAAATTAGTTGACTCAGTGACGGAAAGAGAAAATGTTCTGATGAGCGATTTCCATACGAACGTTCAAATGAAATTCTGTGTGTGCCCCCAGCTTAGCTCTATGGACTGGAACAAGTATGTACCAATGAGGTGTGATGACCCCGGACAATCACAGGCTTGTCCCAGGCAGCAACTCATAAAATAGCAAACAAAGCCGTGGAAATCACCAGTTCAAAAACCGGTGAGCAATGGCATCTGCCATGTTTTATCTTCTTGACCTGCCGCCTTTTAATCCTGTAAACTGCAAGTGAGCAGAAATTATGAAACTATAAAAAAAAAAAAAAAAAAAAAAAAAATGGTCCATGTGAAGCAGAAATGGGATGACTGAAGTTTATTTATTTTTTACAATTCAGCTTTACAATGTGGGCGAGGTTGGGGAAAACCCTTTGTGATGAAGTTATGTACATGTCAGAACAAAAGTCAACGAGGAAAATTAGGAGGCGTAATGCTAAATCATCTGGCATTGTTTCCTTGCAGACAGAATTCAGACTAAGCGCACGCTTTCACAGCTCACAGCAATGAATAAGATCGATGTGAAGATCATGTGATATCTTATTTCCAACGTCAGCCAGCTTGGCACACCAGTCAACTAAATCCTTTGCTTGCCACATAAGTAGCAATTTAATCTTATAACACAGAGTGCCATAAATTATTTAGCGCTCCAAAACATCAAAACTCATAATTAATAAACCAAACAAGCATAGTAAAGCATAGCAAAGTGCCAACTTATTCATTTACATGAAAAACAAAAAATAAATAAAGTTCATATCAATATAATATATGACCTCCGATTTCCTATGTGTTCTCATGCAATATAATTGTGCAAAAACCTAAATTAAATCAATAATCCAAAGTTACTTTTTTTGATGATTGTTTGGTTTATTGATTATTATGAGTTTTGATGTTTTGAGGCACTAAATATTCATGGTGCAGTGCTGCAATTCTAATCTATTTGTATTTTTCTATTTGCAGCAGCAGTAAAATTGGGTTTCTATTTTGGAGTTGCACTTTTTACTTTGCAAATCGCACTGTCACTTTTCTCGTTCAAAGGTTTTTATTGAAAGATCAACATATGGTAACAACAAGTATATAATGTATCATTTAAGGGTATTTTAGTAGTTACATGTAAATTAAAGAAGCAGGTTACGGTATTGTATTAATATAACACACAGATGGTAAAATTAATGTTAGATAAGTTCCCTTTTTATAAAAATGATAGAGTTTTCAGACGGTTTCAATATTAGCTTACATTAATATTTAAAGGATCATTATCAGTTAATGAAAGAAAATTAGGTCTATTTGTGTCTGAGTTCTTATGTGTGTTAAACATTTGAAAAAAGTATATGTATCAAATTACTGAGTGTGATATTTTAAATATATTCAATATAACCTGTTGTTGTTAGGTACTTTATGAAATGATATTAAGAGAGAAATAAGAAAGAGAAGAAAAAAGAAAGAAAGAAAATAAGGGTAAGGAAAGCTGGGGGGGGGCAGAGGGCATGGGGTGTTCCGGAGGCATAATCTAGTCTTATAGTTTTATTATTGCTGCACATAAGAATGTTAGTTACCATGACTGGAGTACCTTGTGGTCAAAGTTTCTTAGGTAAACAATGTGTGTTCTTTGGTTTCCATAGACCTTCATACCCTTTCAGATTTTCTTTATCTAGGGCAGTGATGGCGAACCTTGGCACCCCAGATGTTTTGGAACTACATTTCCCATGATGCTCATGCACTTGGCAATGTAGTTGAGCATCATGGGAAATGTAGTTCCAAAACATCTGGGGTGCCAAAGTTCGCCATCACTGATCTAGGGCTTTATCTAGGGCATGCAACAATGACTTATTCATTCTGTGCTTGGTTTCTGTTATGCTTAGTAAGGGAGATTTCCATGCTTTAGTTATTGTCTGTTTCGCGGCCCTCATAAGTTGTATAAATAGCTTGAATTGTTTACAAGTTAAAAACATTTTTTTTTTTGATAGAAATTTACTTAGAACCCCCAAACATTATACATTTTTTTCCTAACACCCTAGAGAATAAAATGGAGGTCATTGCAATACTTTCTGTCACACCGTATTTGCGCAGCGGTCTTACAAGCGTGCTTTTTTTGGAAAAAAATACACTTTTTTAAATTCAAAAATAAGACACAAGTAAAGTTAGCCTCTTTTTTTTTTTTTTTTAATATTGTGAAAGATAATTTTACACCGAGTAAATTGATACCCAACATGTCATGCTTCAAAATTGGGCCCGCTCGTGGAATGGCGACAAACTTTTACCCTTAAAAATCTCCATAGGCAACGTTTACTGATCATGGCGACACCTCACATGTGTGGTTTGAACATCGTTTTCATATGCGGGCACTACTCGGCGGGACGGGTTTAAAAATTTTTACATTTTTTTCTTATTTATTTTACCTTTTATTTTTTATTTTTACACTGTTCTTTTAAAAAAAAATTGTGTCACATTTATTCCTGTTACAAGGAATGTAAACATCCCTTGTAGTAGAAAAAAAGCATGACAGGGCCTCCTAAATATGAGATCTGGGGTCAAAAAGACCTCAGATCTCATATTTACACTAAAATGCAATAAAAAAAAAAATCTTGTCATTAAAATAAAAAAAAAAAAAAAAGGCCCTTTAAGAGCTATGGGCGGAAGTGACGTTTTGATGTCGCTTTCGCCCTGCAATGGTATGGAGACAGGTGGGGGCCTTCTTACCCTCACTCATCTCCATACCCAGCAAAGGAAAACATCTGATCGCCTCCGCCGCTGTCGACGGCTCCGGTAAGTGGCGGAGGGCACCGGAGAGCGGCGGGAGGGGGGCCCCCTCTCCCGCCGCCGATAAAAGTGATTTTCTGGTGAATCTGCCGCAGAGACCACTCTTATCGGAAAGCGGACCGCCGGCCGAAGAAGTGTATCCTGGGGTTATAGCAGCTAGCTGCTGCCATAACAACGATATCCTTCTTCAAACTTAGGACGTATATCGTCGTGCGACGGTCCGTAAGTAGTTAAAAGTGCAATTTCTGGATCTGGTAGTATTGTTATTTCAAACATTTCTGAAACGAGTAAAAAAAACTTTTTCCAGAATTGTTTTTATCCCCTTCTCGCCGAGCGTACGCAGATATGCGTACTCAGGTTTCGGGGGTTATACCGGGATGATGCCCGCAGCTGCAGGCATCATCCCGGTACTGTTTTTTAGCGCCGGCGATCGGCTTTCCCCCCTCCCGCCGCTTCCTGCCGCTCTTACCGGGCCTCCCGATCCACTGGGAGGCCCGATGACCAATCCGCTGCCTTCGGCGGCTAGTGACAGCCTGGAACGAAGCCGTGAGCGGCTTCGTTCCAGCCTCCTTCCAGCCTTCCAGCCTCCTAATTGTAAACACGTCACTTCCCGTTTACTCCGCTGCCGATGGCGCCAGTTTTAAAAAAATATACAGTATTCAGAATCGACAAAAATGGAGATCTGAATACTTTGAAGTGCAAAGGAGGGATTTGGGGTCTTTTAGACCCCCGATCCCTCCATAAAGAGTACCTGGCACCACCTATTACTGTCACAAGGGATGTTTACATTCCTTGTGGCAGCAGTGAAAGTTATCAAATTTAAAAAAAAAAACAATTTATTAATATTAAAATAAATAAAATAAATAAGAATTTTTTTTTTAAAGCACCCCTGTCGCCGCGAGCTCGCGCAGCAAAGAAAACGCATACGAAAGTCGCGCTCGAATATGTAAACAGTGTTCAAATCACACATGTGAGGTATCGCTGCGATCGTCAGAGTGAGAGCAATAATTCTAGCACTAGACCTCCTCTGTAACTCTAACCTGGTAACCGTAAAAAAAATTTTTAAATGTTGCCTATCGAGATTTTTAGGTACCGTAGTTTGTCGCTATTCCACGAGTGCGTACAACTATAAAGCGTGACATGTTTGGTATCTATTTACTCGGTGTAACATCATCTTTCACATTATACAAAAAAATTGGGCTAACTTTACTGTTTCATTTTTTGCGTTGTTGCGTTTAAAACATCGCTGCACAAATACCGTGTGACATAAAATATTGCAACAATCGCCATTTTATTCTCTAGATTCTCTGATAAAAAAATATATATATATAATGTTTGGGGGCTCTAAGTAACTTTCTAGCAAAAAATATGGATTTTAACTTGTAAACACCAAATGTCAAAAATAGGCTTAGTCATGAAAGGCTTATAATAGAACAATTCCACCACATGTTCCTTGTTCTGAACAGCAATAAAAGCAAAGACCTGAGTAATCAGACGTGAATTTAGCTTTTGTAGCAGGAACCAAATACCAGCGTGAGAGTACCTTGTAGGTGGTTTCAGTATCTGTCACATTAGGAGAAAAAGATTTGATATTGGACCAGATTGCAGACCATTCTGTTTTATCTAAAGGTTAATCAAGATCTTTTTCCCATTTCACCAAACAAAATGGTAATTTAACCTCTGATTTAACTAGCAATGTGGAGTATGTTGTTTATATGAGACCTCTGGCATGAGGGTCTTTCATGCATATATTTTCAAACTTAGTAAAATCATCTACAGAGTCGTCAATGCTTAGGAAAGGAATACAAAAGTTCTTAATTGAAAGGAGCCCAAAAGATTTGCATACTACAAAAGAAAAAATGCCCTGGGACTTTAGATGAGTCAATCATAGAGGTCATAGCATAGCATATATTTTGGGATGGAGTTGTATCATAGTAAGAGGCAGTATCCACACCGCCCCCCCCCCCCCCCTCTCCAAAAGATTTGCACAAGTCTGGGAAGGGACGGATTGTTGTATTTAGGATCATGTGATGTAAACATGTTATACCTGCTTTGGCCCAAGCCCGAAAAAAGATCTGGGATAAGTCCATGCTGGATAGAAAGCTGGGTTTTTGAGAAAAGATAGAAGTGGATTATGTTTGGATTGCAGACCATGAGAGTTTTGAGTCTATCCCAGATAGCTAAAGAATGTTTAGATTGTTATGACTATGATGTTTTAAGGGGGTGTGGTCACCCAGTGATGTTGACCACGCCCCCTTAAAACGTCATAGTCCCAGCATGCCCAGGGACTGTGACGTCTTAAGGGGGTGGGGTCACCGCCTATATATGTCATAGCAGAGCGCTCAGAGAGCATTACAGCCTGAGAGAGCGTCTTGTCAACATCGGAAGAAGAGAAGAGGGAAGAAGACAAAAAGGCAGAAGTCCGGGCCACCGCTAGCAAAAGAGCGGCAGAAGATAGCGGAGGAGCCGGCAGAAGAACCGGACGCCAGGAGAAGAGGCCGGAGAGACCCCCGAAGTTGGAAGAAGACCCCTGAAGTCGGAAGAAGACCCCCGGAGCTGTCTAATAAATTACTTTAAAAACCTGTCTAGTGTGTTTTTTTTATTGACACTTTTTCCCTAGGTGAATGGGTAGGGGTACCATGTACCCCATACTCATTCACATAGGGTGGGGGGCCGGGATCTGGGGGCCCCCTTATTAAAGGGGGCTCATGAATTCCGATAAGCCCCCCGCCCGCAGACCCCGACAACCAACGGCCCGGGTTGTCGGGAAGAGACAGAAAAAATAAAAAAATAATTGCGCTTCAAAGTGTCTAAAATTGTGATAAAAAAGCAGCGATGTCTAAATGTGACACAAACACATAACATGAACAAGGGAAAAAATTGGATGACTCGCGCTATACAGATCACCAATCTATATAGCGCGAGTCATCCAATTTTTTCCCTTGTCGGGAAGAGGCCCTTGTACTCATCAACATGGGCCCCCCCTCCCCCAAAGCACCCACCCTCCATGTTGAGGGCATGCGGCCTGGTACGGCACAGGAGGGGAGCGCTCGCTCGTCCTTACCCCCTTTCCTGACTGGCCGGGCTGCGTGCTCGGATAGGGGTCTGGCATGGATTTTGGGGGGACCCCACGCTGTTTTTTCGGCGTACGGGGTTCCCCTTAAAATCCATACCAGACCTAAGGGCCTGGTATACCCCACAACGGGGCTTGCAAGGTGTCAATCTTTCTTTTCTAGTCCTGTCGTACCCGAGTCCCCCAAAGCACCCACCCCCCATGTTGAGGGCATGCGGCCTGGTACGGCTCAGGAGGGGGGCGCTCGCTCGTCCTCATCCCCTTTCCTGACCAGCCGGGCTACGTGCTCAGATAGGGGTCTGGTATGGATTTTGGGGGGACCCCACACTGTTTTTTTGGAGTAGGGGGTTCCCCTTAAAATCCATACCAGACCTAAGGGCCTGGTATGCCCCGCGACAGGACTTGCAAGGTGTCAATCTCGCCGATAAAAGCAGCGAGATTGACTTCCTTTCTAGTCCCGTCGTACCCGAGTCACGTTCAAAATGAACGGACTTGTCTGTGTGTGGGCAAGTCCGTTCATTCGGAAAGTCCGCCGTAACTCCGTCAGAAGGCCGGCAGGAAGGCCAGCGGATCTAGTCTGCCGGAAAGTCCGGTCGTGTGTAGGCAAGTGCGTCCGTTCAGAAAGTCTGTCGGAAGTCCGCCGGAAGTCTGTCGGGAAGAGCGTCGGACCTAGTTTCCCAGAAAGTCCGGTTGTGTGTACGCTGCATTAGAAGCCAAGTTAGATGATGTGCTTTTGGACTGGTAGAGGCTATAGTGGTAAGTATTGCACTATGATCCGACCATGGAATTGGTAACATTTTGGATGTTAGGATTTCAGGCACCATACCTGTAGTTAGGAATATGTGGTCTTTTCGTGAGATTGGATTCAGGTCACGCCAGGAGTCTACTAAATTATGTTTTGTATTAAGTTGTGAAAAAGAGTGTCTCTATTAGGGACATTTGATTGAGATATAGGTGATTAGTCTAGAAAGGGAAAGAGTTAGATTGAAATCTCCACATAAGGCCCCTTTCACACTGGGGTGGTGGGTGCGACAGCGGTTTTCGCGGCGCTATGCGGCAGCTAGCGGGCACTTTTACCCCACTTTTCAAAACCATCGCAAAGCGCTGCTGCAGCAGTGCTATGCCAGCGGTATAGCCGCGCTGCCCCACTGATTTCAATGGGGCAGGAGCAGTTTAGGAGCGGTATACACACCGCTCCTTCACCGCTCCAAAGATGCTGCTAGCAGGACTTTTTTTACCGTCCTGCTAGCACACCGCTCCAGTGCGAAAGCGCTCTTCTTCCGGAGCGCTTTGCAGGCACTATTTTTAGCGTTACAGCGCCTGCAAGGGGCCCCAGTGTGAAAGGGGTCTACAAGTAACGTTCCTATTTTATGTGATTTGATTACCTGTAAAAGGTGAGAGAGGAACAAAGTAGGACTTTTGTTGGGGGCATAATATGAAATTACTGTTATGGCAGTATCATGCAAACATCCTGTTAGAATCATATAGCGCCCTTCCGGGTCTTTAATCTCCTTTATTAATCTAAATGGTAAACATGTGCACTGACAAAAAATTTGTTCGTTTTTTGTTTCATTCGTTTTTTTTTTGCTTTTTTCTGTAATTCGGAAATTCAAAAATTCGGGAATTTCGGAAATCTGAAAATTCAAATTTCCAAATTTCCAAATTTCCGAATTTTGAATTTTCAGATTTCCAAATTTCCGAATTTCGGATTTCCCGAATCTCTGAATTTCGAATTTTCGAATTTCGAATTTTCGAATTTCCGAATTTCCGAATTTCGAATTTCCGAATTTCGAATTTCCGAATTCTCAAATTTCCAGATTTCGAATTTTCGGATTTCCAAATTTCCAAATTGAAAAGAAAGAAAAATTATAGGTATTGGAATTTCCTTTCAAATTTAGCTGTTTGTGAGCGTAACGAATACAAATTTATCTGAAGATATGAATTATCCAAAATAATGAATGCCGCATCTAAACAAATGGAATGTAACAAATTAATAATAAATAATAATTATAAAAAGGTTTTATAATTATTATTGTTATTTATTATTATTAGATCATTACGTTCCATTCGTGTAGATACGGCATGCGTTATTTCAGCTATATATATATATATATATATATATATATATATATATATATATACATAAATAATATATAATTCGTAACTTCAGATAAATTCGTACACGTTACGTTCACTAACAGCCAAATTTGAAAGGAAATTACAATACCTATAATTTAATATTTATTATTAATTATTTCAGATTTTCAGGTTTTTGAATTTTTAGATTTTCATTCTTTTGAATTTTCATTCTTATTCTTGGATTTTCAAATTTCCAAATTTTTGAATTTTGAAATTTATGAAATTTCGAATATTCAAATTTCCTAATTTTGTATTTTCGAATTTGCGAATTTCAGAAATTTCAAATTTCCGAACTTTCGAAATCAAATTTTCGAATTTCCTAAATGTTCCAATTTTCAAAATTTCGGAAATTTTGAGATTCCGAAATTCAGAAATTTCAAATTTCCGAAATCTCGAATTTCCGAAATTTCGAATTTCCGAATTTCCAATTTCCAAAATTTCGAGATTCCGAATTTATGAAATTTCGAATTTCCGAAAATTCTGAAATTTGAAAATACGGAAATTCGAAATTCGGAAATTTGAAATTTCGAATCTCTGAAATTTAGAATTTCTGAAATTTCGAAATTTTGAATTTCCAAAATTTTGAATTTCCGAATTTCCAAAATTACAAAATTCTGAATTTTTCAAATTCGAAATGTCAAATTTTCGAAATTCCGAAATTTCAAATTTTCGAAATTTCTGAAATTTCAAATCTTCGAAATTCCGAAATGTCATATTTTTGGAAATACGGAAATTCGAAATTTGGAAATTCGGAAATTCGGAATTTTGAAAATGGAAAAATTCGGAAATTTTGGAATTAAGAAATTTGTCAAAATTCGTTAAAAAATTAATTCGGAACTAAATGAAAAACATTTAGGAGTGGATTGTGGTGTGACATGGGTCTTTTAAAAGCATAAGATATGTGCTTTTCTAGTGGCAAAGGAGCGAAAGCTTTGGTGTGTTTTTGTAGGATGTTCAGGCCCTGAACATTCAGGGATAGTATATTTAATGGAGCCATAGGGTTATGAATGCATGAGGTAGAAGCTGAGTGCACGTGCTCAGCATCATATTCAGAGGTTGTCTTTGGGAAATAGACGTATGAGTGCTGCCAGCATTGCTGCAGAGGTTGAAGGGGCGGGGGGTCAGCCTGTCACTGCTCAGACCATACACCGCACACTGCATCAAATTGGTCTGCATGGTTATTGTCCCAAAAGGAAGCCTCTTCTAAAGATGATGCACAAGAAAGCCCGCAAACAGTTTGCTGAAGAAAAGCAGAATAAGGACATGGATTACTGGAACCATGTCCTGTGGTCTGATGAGACCAAGATAAACTTATTTGGTTCAGATGATTTCAAGTGTGTGTGGTGGCAACCAGGTGAGGAGTACAAAGACAAGTGTGACTTGCGTACAGTCAAGCATGGTGGTGGGGGTGTCATGGTCTGGGGCTGCATGAGTGCTGCCAGCACTGGGGAGCTACAGTTCATTGAGGGAACCATGAATGCCAACAATGCCAACTGTGACATACTGAAGCAGAGCATGATCCCCACCCTTCGGAGACTGAGCCGCAGGGCAATATTCCAACATGATAATGACCCCAAACACACCTCCAAGATGACCACTGACTTGCTAAAGAAGCTGAGGGTAAAGGTGATGGACTGACCAAGCATGTCTCCCAACCTAAACACTATTGAGCATCTGTGGGGCATCCTCAAACAGAAGGTGGAGGAGCGTAAGGACTCTAACATCCACCAGCTCTGTGATGTTGTCATGGAGGAGTGGAAAAGGACACCAGTGGCAACCTGTGAAGCTCTGGTGAACTCCATGCCCAAGAGGTTCACCGCCCGACATTCCAGTGAATGCAGGGAGCAGTGCGATGTGCCTAATCAAGCATCATTTTTTTTAAAGTCTCTCCCTATAGCAGACAGTCAGTAACTGCAATGACCGCCCTGACCCCTGCCTTTATCTACACCCCTGGCTTGGAAATAGAGAGGGAATTGTAAATACCGAGTAACAGAACAATTTAATCCGGGGTCAAGGATATCTTGAGTACTGAAGGTGAGCCTGTACAAGGCTTCCGTTTTCCGGAGGGAGTGGCTCTTGACAAGATGGAGTGAGGACGTGCTCGGGTAGAGCTCTGTGATACTACGGTGCACTCCTCTAGTAGATCGCCAGCACTACAAACTGCATAGCCCATGCAGAGAAGGGAGAAGAATACAGGAGCGCCTTACACTCCCAACCACTCTTACACCACGAGGTACCTGACGATAAGGAGAGATATTGAACGCCTGGCCGGCTCCAACATGGCTCCACTGCAGGAACCACGATTGGATTCTTCCCAGCAAACACCGGACGTCTCCGCATCACCGAGTGAGGTAACTCCAGTGACGCAAGCGGTATCAGTGGGACGGGATTCCTCCATACCCTTACAGGTGAAAACGAGCACGGACTTACAGGTATGCCATACAAGCTCAGATAGCTCAGGCACGCAGCAGCGGCAGCAGCTGCAGCAACATAGTGCAGACCTAGACATTCGGCAGCTGATACAGGCTCTCCCAACCAAAGAGGGTATACAAAAGCTGCTAAATAGTCTAACAGGCACCCTGAGGGAAGAGATAGAGGAAGTCCGGGTAAGCACCACTGACACGGAACAGAGAGTGACCCACCTAGAAACCCAGCAAGGGGAGACAGACGCACGCTTGTATGCTATGGAGGAAAGGCTACATATCCAACAACAAAGATTGATTAGGTTGGAATTATAATCAGAAGACTCCGAAAATAGAAGTAGGAGGAATAATGTGCGAGTAAGGGGGATCCCTGAGACGGTCATGGGACAGGATCTAAGGAAAGCAGTAACTGAGATTTTTAATCAATTGTTGGAGAAATCTCCGGATAATTTGATCGAACTGGATTGGGTACACAGGGTCCCCACGGCCCGTAATTTAGACCACATTACCCCTCGAGATGTCCTATGCCAAGTACATGTTTTTAGAATAAGGGAAGAGATAACTAGGGCAGCATGGTAAAAGGGAACAGCAGGTTTTGAAGGCGTGGAGATACAGATGTATCCAGATCTGTGCCACCAGACAAAGAACAGACGCTGCCTGCTAAAACCCTTACTGGACTTGCTACACTCTAGGGGAGCTACTTATCGATGGGGGCACCCATTATCGTTGTATATTAATGTAGCAATAACTCTCGGTGGAGCTGCTGGTTTAAGCGGGCTTGTTACCTTCACTCTCAACACCCCTGCTTTACTGGCACCGGGACTAGGGTTCTGTTGAGTTTACCTCTGGACGATAAAAGCACCAACACTTGAGTAGGTTTTCAATGCTTTATTGAACCAAGTAACGAAGGAAGTAGCCGGAAAGAGGCAGGAGGGAAACTGCAGGGAAGCTCAAATACCTTTCTTTAGGATTCTTGAGAACGTCCTTTAAAGTTGAATATTGTAATCGGATGCAATCCCCTTGTGGGACACAATCTTTGCTCGCCTGGATAGGCCTCTCTCACTTGCCTAGCAGCCAGGACGTAGCACGAACAAAAGTCTCTGCCACAGACTTGCTTGAAATAAACCCGTACGATCCTCTGCCACAGGATGTATTAATTTTTGCGGTGAATGTCAGACACATTACTTGGACCTCTAAGCCAACCCAGCAGTACTATGCTGTAGAACTACTTTAGGATACGTCCTCCAACCGAGTCACCAGGCCCCTCTCCAGACCAGCACTCTGCATGATCCTTCCATGACGGGTCCTCCCCTGGGATCTTCTCGGTTGTCCAGCTTCTTCACTCTGGATAGACAGCTCAGGACCATTCCTCGGCTGCTGTGGTAGGCCCCAGACATGCTTCTGGGCCCACCCACGCGCCGCAGCGGCACGGGCCTCCGGAACGGAGGACCACGAGGTAGCACTCTAACGCACACCTGTCGGCCAGGAGGGCCAGCAGTTGGCTGTAAAAACAAACCCCAAAACATGGCGTCTGTCCCATAAATACCCTCTCCCAGAATGCAACTCGGAGGACCACCTCCACCGAGTTGTCTCCAGGACAGAGGAGCACCCATACGCTTCGACACGTTGCCCTTCCAACACTAGCCAATGGTAACAGCGACACCCACGGGCTCAGTGTGGAACCACACGCAACGTCAGCCAAGCTGGAACAGTATAGCTATCATAGGAATTTTTTTTCTTTAGCAATGTAATATTTAAGTATGTAACACAATATCACAACTTTGTTGATTATGGCACGGGGGATGGTTAGATGGATACCACTCCCCGTGCATTGACCGTGTTGTAGGAAGAGCGAGAAGAATCACTAATTATTCACTTATGGGGTATAGGTTGTTTGTTGAATTTAATTACAAATAAGGTAAAGAATGGACACTGGGGAGAGGGGGTGGGGGGTAGGAGAGGTGGGGGGGTAAGGGGAGAGGAATATATTAAGAATGAAGGGGTGGGGAGGGGAGGGGGGGGATTGGGGGTTTGTTATGGGAAGGGAAGAGGGAGATAGGTGGGGCAGAGGGAAGGATTGGTGATAAAGTTGAGCATGGTATCGATTGGGGAGGGGGGATACACAGGTTATTATTATTGAAATAGAGTGTTGAAAGGAGTGGTGGGTTGTTTTTTTTGGGTGTGTAAGATTGAACTGAAAAATGGTTTAGAATGATTCAACTTTTGAGGTGATTTCTTAGCCAGTATTTAGTTAGGGGAGTGCTACACATTTTTTTTCTTCTCAATATCTGTGGTTTAACACTATTCTTTTTTTTTGTTTTGTTTTGTTTTTGGGTTGGACTTGTACAAGATTGAACTGAAAAATGGTTTAAAATGACTCAACTTTAGAGGTGATTAACTTCCCTAACTATCTAACTAGTATCTTTTTAGGGGAGTCCTACACATTATTTATAGGGGGGAGTTAGGGTGTTTTTTTTTTTTTATGATAGTAGGAGGAATAGAGGATGCGGGGGGGGGGGGGTTGGGAGATAAGGGTAATATTAAGAATAACGTATACTATAGATAAACAACGGAATTACAGATATTGTGGTAAAATTGGATAACCCACCTTCTCAGAGTGGACGATAGTTGACAGTTGTAAATGGCTATCATATTGAGATGAACTGAGTATTAAGCCTGAATTATTAGATATCATATTGTGGTGCCTATTAATGAATGTGCACATTATATATACTAGTGATGGAAGAAAAAGTGTGATTTATAAAGTAGAGGTATTAAGATGACTAGGAATGCACCGGTGTTAGTATTACACCTCAACTCTTTTCTTGCTTGACCACTTTCCCCATTTTTTTAAACACCTCTCCTCCGGTGGGAGGAAAGATAGAGGTGTTTCTTTTTTTTTTTTTTTTTCTCTTTTGTGTCTGTGTGCTTTCTCTGCTATTCGTTTATCCCTTACTGCCCTCCTTCTCCCACTTTTCTTCAACGTCCTGTCCGGCCTTCCCTCCCTCTCCTCTCTCCGGGGTGTAAAAATGACAAGGATAACTCTGACCTCGTACAATGTGAAAGAGCTAAATAGCCCGGAGAAACGGACAAAAGTACTTAATGAGTTGGGAGATTGAAAACCCATATTATCTTTCTCCAGGAGACATACTTTAGAAAAGATGAAATCCCTAGACTGGGAAACCATAGATTTCCGACAGTCTATCATGGTGCCTCGCAGACTTCCAAATCATGTGGGGTTTCAATTCTCATTTCGAAACAGATTCCATGGAGGGAACAAAAAGTAATTTCTGATGAAAAGGGTCGCCTACTTATTGTTAGGGGACTTCTGTGTGAGCAAAGAGTTACACTTATCAATTTGTATTTGCCAAAAGAGGATCAGATCTCTACACTTGAGACATATCTCCAGATGGTATATCAACATAAAGAGGGCCTATTGCTGATGGGAGGAGATCTTAACATTGCATGGAATCCGACCCTGGATGTGTCTAGAGGGGTTTCTCATTTTTCAAATACAAAATTGCGTAGAGCTCCTCCAGGATATGCAGTTGGTGGATACTTGAAGAACCCTACATTTTCATGATAGGGATTACACGTTTTTCTCATCTAAACACAAGACATATGGGTCTTGAGGATCAGTTGTTTCACAAATCCAACAAACAGACACCCACTCTCACTCTGGTCCAAAAAATTTGGAACAAGGGAAGGCAGCTGCAAGAGGTGACAGGTTTCACGGAATATAGTCCGATATGGGGGGATCTCTCCTACGTCGAGTTAGCAAAGCTGCAACAGGGTCCCAAATGGCGCTCTTTTGGTGTTACTTTATTATCCCATATATTTCGGAGTGGCAGGCTGATGACGTTCTCAGAATTACAAGCCAAGTATAATTTACCAAACACTATGTACTACTCATATCTCCAGCTTAGACATGCGGTGGACGCACAGGGAAAAGCTACTCCCTGGACTCAGTCAACTACCCCCATTTTTCATTTGCTACAGTCCAGTACAGAAACTAAAGGATTTATCTCATATTGCTATCAAATGTTACTGATGCAACTTTTAAAAGCGCACCCAACTAAGGCACTATCCCTATGGGAGAAGGATATAGGTCCATTTACAGGAGATCAATGGGAGGAAGCTCTGCAATCTATTATTATATATTCTCTAAATGTGGCCCAAAAGGTCTCCCAACTATATATAGTACTTAGAGTGCATTACACCCCACTTAAACTATATAATATGGGTAGAAGGCCAGATCCTTTATGTAGTAGATGTGAGCGACATCAAGGTGATCTCATTCATTTACTCTGGAGATGCCCAAAACTCCATAGGTACTGGAGCGAGGTACTGGGGACACTTAATCAAATGTTCCAGACTAACATTCTCCTAGATCCAATTCATTGTATATTAGGAGTCCTAGAGGACATTGTCCCGGAAGAGATGACTAGAATAGCACTCACTAGGGCACTGTTCCAGGCACGCAAACTAATACTGCTGGGCTGGAAGTCGGTTTCACCACCCTCAGTGACATCTTGGATAACGCATATGGGTAACACCTTGACTATGGAAAAATGCATTTACCAACATAGGGGTAGCTCTAATAGATTTGAGAAAATTTGGGCACCATGGTTGGACACCCCTGGACTGAGTCCCAGGGAGCTGGTAATGTCCAGACTGCTACAGTGTCCTGGGGGGGCCCATGAGGCTCCTTAAAGATTACTGACCACAGGGTTGTTGAGCATTGGAATGTTATGTACATCTTTTGTTTACAGGAGAGACTTTGGTAATAGATGATGATTGGAATGTACCATTCACACGAGTGCGTATTAGTGTATGATGCTTGTACAATGGAAGCTATGTAAAATTGTTCAATAAACACAAGACATATACTAGAATCGACTATATTTTACTTTCACAAGAAGTCTTGGTGGCTTTACGAGAGGCCTCTATAGGCTCATTTACTTTATCGGACCAAGCACCAACTAGCTGCATTGTAGAACTAGGAGATCCAGTACCTTGTAAGTGGCATTGGAAAATTAATGAGACATTGTTGAAAGATCCACAATATGAAAAACAGATAGTTCAAGAACTAGATTCCTTCTTTGCAATTAATGATACAGGGGAGGTGGTGCCCTTTTGTCTATGGGAAACACACAAATGTGTCATTAGAGGCACCCTAATATCATTAGGGGCGCATAGGAAATGGGTTCAGACAGCTAAAATAGACTTGTTACTCAGAGACAAGCGGGTCTGGGAGACTGCTCATAAGAAATCCCAAGTACTACAGATGGAGGAGAAACTGTCTGGACTGCGTGAGGAGTTGAACTCATTAAAGCCAAGGCCAAACTAACCAGATGCAGGCGAACATTTTATGAGTTTGGAAACAAACCAAGTAGGATGCTAGCCAATGCTCTTAGAGAGACCAGAGCACAAAATTATATTTCCAATATTAAAACACAAGGTGATACGCTAGTCGGCTCCTCGCAAAAGATAGCACAGGCCTTCAGGGATTATTATGCAAATTTATACCAATTGGAGGGGTGACAGCACTCTGAGCCAACAGAGAGTAGACTGGAGGAGGCTATTTCCAAGCCTCAGGAATGCCGAAATTACCGAAAGATACAATTAAAGAACTGGATGCCCCACTTACAGTGGAAGTGTTTCAGGCGGCGATCAAATCATTAAAACTGGGCACGGCCCCTGGGCTAGATAAGTACACCCTGTCTTATTATAAGACATTTTACAGACAAATTATAACAGAGATTTGTCGCTGCCTTTAACTCATTACGGGATGGACAAACAATACCAGTGGAGACACTGTTAGTGCATATAACAGTTATCCCCAAAGAGGGGAAAGATCCATCCCTATGCCCCAGTTATCGTCCAATATCACTGCTAAATGTAGATTTGAAAATCTTTACCAAAATCCTCGCCACTAGATTACTCAACCACATTCCTATGCTGATCAAGTGGGTTTTACGCCAGGTAGAGAGGGCAGAGAAAATATGCAACGGGTGCTGAATGCCATATATCTTTCTCAAACCCATCATATACCCTTAGTGCTGATATCTGCAGATGCGGAGAAAGCTTTTGATAGGGTTGACTGGACATTCCTGAAAGCCATGCTGCAATATATAGGATTGGGGGTGGGGATGCAAAGCTGGCTTGCAAACCTATACTCAACTCCGACGGCTCGAGTCAAGATTAATGACATAATGTCAGATTCTTTCCCCATAGAAAATGGGACACGCCAGGGCTGCCCGTTATTAATTATTAATTATCACCCATTATCTTTATTCTTACGCTGGAACCTTTCCTAGGAACTATCTGTGGCAACAGGGATATTAGAGTAATTCCAATTAAACGAGGGGAACACAAACTTGCCGCTTGTGCAGATGATTTGATCTTTTTCATTACCTCTCCATTAATATCTCTCCCATCCCTGATGCATGAGTTGCGTGCATACGGTGCGTTATCAAAGTTCAAGGTGAATTATGATAATTTGGAAGCAATGGGGGTGGAATTTGGTACAGCCCTTCAGCAACACATAGCCTCCCAATACGCGTTTAAATGGACAGAATATTACATATGTTACCTAGGCACAAAGATACCGAAAAAACTAGAGAGGGTATTCGAATTTAATTTTGCTCCAATGGCGCGGCAGTTTAAATAGGATTTTCAAAGGTGGAATAGGGAGGTCTTTACATGGTTTGGTGGGATCAATATTATAAAAATGAATGTTATGCTAAGACTCCTGTATTTACTTCAGACACTACCTATTAAAATCCCCATAGGTTTCCTGAGGGACCTTAGATCAAAATTTTTGAGATTTATTTGGGCTGGAAAGCCAGCAAGACTGCGTAGAACTATTCTATCGCTCCCCAAGAAGAGAGGTGGAGTAGGATTTCCGGATCCGGTTAAATATCATGAGGCTTTGCATCTGGCACGAGTGGTGGAGTGGTGAATGCCTTTAAGGAAACCGTGGATTCAAAAGGGAACAAGTAACGAGTGTCCTACCCTTGGAGGGGCTGGCATGGCTTCCAGAGTTGGATATTCCAGGAACCGTGAAGAGACATCCAATGCTGGGCACTACCCTACGAATTATTAAAAAAAATTTCAAAGCCACAACCATTTTGCCAGATCCGAGCCCCATGATTCCAGTCTTGGGTACCCCGAATTTTCACCCAGGATTGACAGATCTCTGCTTTAAGGCTCTACTACGACAGGGATATAGTAGGCTTATATATTTCATAGTGGAGGGACAGGTGATGTCTAACAGAGAGATTGAGTGCAATTTCTCAGCGAATCTAGATTTTTTACATCAGATACAGCTTGGTGCATACATTCGATCTCAATTTAGAAATATCACCACAATACATGAGCCCTCTGTGTTTGAACAACTATGTTTGAAATGGGAACCCCTGAGGCATTCATTGTCTCACTTCTATGCCTCGATGATTGAATTGGAGGCCCCACAGCAATTGTATTTCCTACATTTATGGGAAAGAGACCTAGGGATGTCGTTCTCACAGGCTCAAAAGGATAGGATTCTACTATTTGCTCACAGGACATCTCTGGCGAATAGGTATCAAGAAGGGGGCTATAAAATCCTCACAAGATGGTATAGAATGGTATAGAACCAGCAGCACTACATCGGATATACCCTCAAGTATCGGATGTATGCTGGAGGTGTCTGGAACATGAAGGCACACTGATACACATTTTCTGGGAGTGCCCAAGGTTGAAGGAATTTTGGAAGATGGTCCAGGAAACTGTGGAAATGATTACAGGTGTGTCTCTTGGGGAAAATCCAGCGGCTTTTTTGCTGCATGACACCCCACTGTCAAATGAAAAATACAAAAAATCACTGTTAAAACACCTGCTTATTGCAGCAAAAGCGTGTATTCCAGGAAAAATAGTCTCCCTCCAACTGGGTCTCACTGGATGGCAAGGATAACAGAAATTCAACAAATGGAAGATTTGACTATGACATTGAAAGAGCAAGATGAGAAATACCGGAAGATCTGGAATCCCTATTTACAATATAGGGAACGGACCGTTACAGGTGATCAATTATAGAAGACCTACTGGCATGTGGTAGTGGGGTGCACGCAGGACAATGGAAAAGGAGGGGTTCTTGACCATGTGGGGGGGAGGGGATGACGGACGGGAGAGGAATTTCCCTTCCCCCCCTCTCTGTTTTTTCTGTATATTTATCTACTGTTAGAGGTAGAGCCAAGACTCTTTCTTGGAAAGAAAAAAGAGAAAGCAATGCTACTTTGGTATAGTTTGTATATAAGGTTCGCTGAATAAGAAAATTAATATATGAAATAGTAAAAAATGTATATTAGCAATACGAAGATAAGAAATATAACTGATGCGATATATTAGAAAATAGGAGTCCTAGGATATAATTGTAATACTGATTTCATGTGTAAAAATAAAGAATTAAAAAAAAAGAAAGAAAAAAAGGATATCTTAAGTGCCTTAACCAACCTATCTGTGAATTATCACCAAGAATCAAGGTAGAGGGCAGCTCCAAACTACGTGATAAAAAGTGCCCCCCGTGTTTTGACATTTATTACAAAGTGGAGAAAGAGTGGGGTTGGGGTTACGCAGCCTCTGACGAGTATAATAAACCCTATGTAAAAAAGTAGACATATGCAATTCATTTAGTTACAAATTCGTTTTTCGACAATTCGACAAATTTGTTAATTCTGAAATATTCTAATTCCCCGTTTAACAATTTTTTCTGAAAAATACAGAAATTCAGAAATTGGGGGCGTGGCCTAGAATGGCGGGGTGAAGTCGCTTGGTGCTTGAGCTCCCGAATCCAGACCCAGCAAGCAAGGCTGTTATGCCGTTAAATCAGCCTTTTTCCACCCGGTCATGAGCTATCGCAAGAGAGGCAAGTACAAGGGCTCTCTCAAGCTGAATCCGGCGGCCTAAATCGACCGTTATCTAAAAGAAAAGAACAGGACTAGTTCGGAGGCCCGTACTGAATCAACGCGTGGCGAGGCCTGCTCACCATCTTCGTCTTCTGGCGGCATGGCGGCTTCACAGTGCTCGGGCTCACAAACCCTGACAAGGATCCCGAACCTGCTAAACCCATCGCTGAGCAGCCGGCCAGTAACAAGTCCATCTGTGCAGCAAACCAGAGACGACTCCGACATAAGAGCACTGCTCAGGGCCTTACCTACTAAAGCAGATATGGAGGCCCTCCCCACCAAGGCAGACATGGAGGCTCTTGTCCTCAGAGTAGAGGAACAGCACCGCCGAGATCTGCAGGAGGTTCGTGCGGAAGTACAGGAGATCGACGAGCGGCTGACTAAAGAGGAGGCCTCGATGGGGGCTATGGAGATCTGAGTGGCACAGTTAGAGAGAACACAACGGCGTTACCAAGAACAGCTAGCTGAAGTGCAGCTGCATGCCGAGGACTTAGAGAACCGCAGCCGCCGTCAGAACATTCGGTTTAGGGGCATACCAGAAGCCACCGGCCCGGAGGATCTGATAGCAACAGTATGGGAACTGATACACACAATATTGGATGGGGACATTCCTGCCACATTGGAATTTGACAGGGTACATAGGGCGCTCGGCCCTAAACACACTGACGTAGAACGGCCCCGGGATGTATTATGCCGCTTACATCGATACAGCCATAAGGAGCAGATCATGCGCGCAGCGCGACTCAAGGGCCCAGTGGATTTTGACGGGGAGCAAATCTCCGTGTACCCAGACGTGTCCCGAGCGACCCTCACGAGGAGAGCAATGCTAAAGCCCCTGCTGGAGCGACTATGTCCTGCAGAACTACCATACCGATGGGGATTTCCTCTTCAGTTGACCGTCCGGAAAGGAAGTGAGTCATTCACGCTACGCAGACATGCCGAACTCCCAGATCTATTTGCCTTTCTGGGGATGGAACCGGTGTCGTTGGGAGACTGGCTGGGCCCCCTACCGAGCAGGGAGCTCCGTCCGGCCCCACAGAACGTTCCGGTGGGTCTTCCTTGTCGATCAACCAGGCGTAGACAAAGAGAACCCACGCCAATAGGGAGAGGGGACCCGGAGCCGTGAGACCTGAGATCGCTTTCAACGTAAGTGACATGCAGCATGAGATGAATGTGCTGGGGAACTTGCACTGTTTGCAGCATAACTGAATGGTTCAGAGATGGTGAGCCTACCCCCCCTTTTTTGTTTTTCTGTTTGATTTCCCACGGGGCTCCGCTGGGACCCCAGGGATACCCCCCACCCGTGCCCCATTAGTTGCATTACCTTTTAGAGGCTAAGAGACTATCCATGCGGAACACCCCCTCCTCTCCAGGACTGCGCTGAGTGGCCACACAAGGATGATTGCTTTCCCCCTGTCCCAGGACATATCACGAACTATTCCACCCGACCTATACCATGTTACCACCCAGTGGAAAGTAGACTCTTGCAGAGTGGGGGCAGCTGAAATAGGGAGTATCTAGACTAACCTGAGACAACATGGATTATGCTCTACCACAACTGTTTGGAGAAGTCATATTTCATGCTATAAAGAAAATCAATAAGAACTCTATCACACGGTAAACTGTGTTCAACCTGGCCCCCTCTGGACAACGGATAATAGAATTGCAGCAGTTATTTAGTGTTCAGGAGGTGGAGGAGTTTGGGGGGAGGTCGAGGGGGATCCAGAACAATTTCGGGAATCAGGGGGAGGTGGCTTCTGTTCTTATCAGGGATACTAGCGAGATTATTGCTGCGGGGGGATGGGGTCATTGCTGAAATAATGGTGTGGTCCGTATAGCACAGACATGCTCGAAGTTAAAACTGTTGTTATATTGTTAAATTGTTTTGCCTCATTTTTGCTCAAAAGGTGCCGACCCTTGCCTGATACACACCCCTGATACTAGACAGACACAAGGGAATCCTATAGAGACACCACTGGAATGTTAACTAAATGCAGGAAGTGGTGTGTGTCGGGCGACATAGGTCCTCCACCTGGGTCATGTGTATCAATTGATACTTTGCCGCAGGGTTATTCAGATCCCTGTTTAAGCTTCCTTTGATTATATGCTGGTTCAAGATAGTTTATTTTCCCTTTTCCTTTTTTTTTAGTATGGGTCTGGTTAGGGAGCTCCTGACCTCAGTTGTGTTCAGCCACTACCCCAATTAGGATAACACCCCTCTGGGGCTTGGTTTAGTAGTCCCAAGGGTGATTTGAGACTTAATCTCCCAAACACTATAGGCGTTTTAGTTTCCTGGGTACACTGATACTCCAGTGACCCGCTCTCTACTTTTCTGCCTATCCTATCTGCTTTTTCCTACTTGCCTCCCCCCCCCTTTTTCCTTTTTTTTTTTTTCTGGAGTACCCCTTTCTCCAGCCTAACTTACACCATGACTTCCATGGATACTCTCCGACTAATGTCTATTAACATCAAGGGACTTAATACCCCTGAGAAAAGATCTATGGCCTTAGCTAATCTGAAACAAGCAAAAGCCCATATATGCTTCTTACAGGAAACCCATTTTCGAGCTGATGCAATACCGAGACTCCGAGATCGCTATTTCCCAACTGTGTACCATGGGTGCTCGTCCGAATCTAAGTCCAAGGGGGTTAGCATATTGATACGTGCCGAAACACCGTGGACGCTGAAAGACCAGTGGAATGACAATGAGGGACGGGCCTTGTTGGTGAAGGGGACCTTGGGCAGCTCCTTGGTAACCCTAGTGAATCTGTACCTCCCCAACACTGGTCAGATTAGATTCCTTGAGTCTGTCCTGACGAAATTACAAGATTTTGCTGAGGGGGCGGTGGTGTTGGGGGGAGACCTCAACTTCACTATGGACCCATCCCTAGACGCGTCTAGGCAAACCTTTTAAATCTCCTATGCAGCACTCAAGCGCCTAAAAAAGAATTTTTATGCCTTTCACCTGGTGGATGTGTGGAGGGTGCTGAACCCGACACAGAGGGACTACACCTTCTACTCACACCCCCATGACTCTTATACGAGAATCGATCTTCTCATGCTACCCCAATCCCTGCTGTCTAGGGTGCGATCGGCCTCTATAGGGTCCATTACTTTCTCAGACCACGCCCCGGTCTTTGTTGACATAGACTTCTTACCACATGTGCCTAAACAATGGCAGTGGAAGCTTAATGACACACTACTTCAAGACCCTGAAGTAGTGGAGGAGGTTTCTAGGGAACTGAGAAACTTTTTTTCATCCAATGTAGGCCCGGACAGTGCCCCCCAGATGGTCTGGGAGGCACACAAGTGCACTATCAGAGGAATTCTAATAAAAATCGGCACTCGCCTCAAGAAGGCAAGGACTCAGCAAATCCTTGACCTCGTAGATAAAATTAGGGTACTAGAATCCATACATAAACAATCCCTGGCATTCCAAACACTTTTGGAGCTCACAACTCTGAGAAACCAATTGAGATCCCTAGCGATGTTCAGAGCTAAGGCAGTTATCGCGAAATGCAAACGCACTTTCTATGAACACAGCAACAAATGTGGTAAATTGTTAGCGAGGGCCTTAAAAGCCCAGAGGGCACAAACGTTCATCCCTGAGCTGATGGGAGAACAAGGCCACAAAGTACACACCACAGAGGAGATTGCGGAACAGTTCCACAAGTATTACACCTCTTTATACAACCTTCCGCATCAATTGTCAGATAGTGATAAACTAATAGAAGGGAGGGTATACCGGAGTATATCAAGAAGTCTGGTCTTCCCCGGCTGCCTGATGAGGCATTAGCAACTATGGAGGAACCACTTTCGGGAGAAGAGGTAGCACTGGCCATCGCCCGTATGCAAAACGGTAAAGCCCCGGGCCCAGATGGGTACTCGTTGACATACTATAAGACATGTGGAGGTATCTTGACACCGCACTTTCTTGCGGCTTATAATGACACGGGAGAGGGGGCGAATCTCCCACAGGATTCATTACGGGCTTTCATTTCTGTAATACCAAAGGAGGAGAAAGACCCGATGTACTGCAAGAACCATAGGCCTATATCCCTCCTTAACGTGGATCTAAAGATCTTTACCAAAGTTCTATCCATGCGACTATCGGAATGGATTCCATCAATTATCCATTCAGATCAGGTCGGTTTTTTGCCCTCCAGAGAGGCGAGGGATAACACCACGAAAGCAATCAACCTTACTCACGCAGCACATACGAAGGGAATCCCGATGCTACTTCTTTCAACCGACGCCGAAAAGGCGTTCGATAGGATGAACTGCCCTTCCTGATCGAGACCCTCTATCACATAGGGTTAGGACAGAGGATGATGCACTGGATGCTAGCTATATACTCTAGGCCATCAGCTCAGGTGAAAGTAAACGGTCAGCTATCCTCCCCCTTTGCTATTGCCAATGGGACAAGTCAGGCTTGCCCCCTGTCCCCTTTAATATTCATCTTAGCATTGGAGCCTTTTCTCTGTACGGTGAGAGACAATCCTAACATATCGGGGATTCACCTGAAGGACTTCCTGTCCCCCAAAATAGCAGCCTTCGCGGACGACCTGCTTTTTTTCATATCTAATCCCCTAGTCTCCACACCTAACTTGATGTCAGAACTCCGGGACTACGGTAAATTGTCTAACTTTAAGGTCAATTTCCAAAAATCGGAAGCCTTAAATATATCCATGCCGAATTCTTTGGCTAAGCTGTTGCAAGCGGATTTCCCCTTTAAGTGGGCGGACTCCTGTATCAAATACTTGGGCATCCGTCTACCAAAGAAGGTGGAAGATGTATTCACTCTTAATTTCCCCCCCCTGCTCAGAGACATTAAAAAAGACTTGCAGAAGTGGCAGACGGGCTTGTTCTCCTGGTTTGGAAGATGTAGTATAGTAAAAATGAACGTTATGCCCCGCATCTTATACTATCTCCAGAGTCTCCCCATCAGGATTCCAAAGGCATTTCTAAGAGCAGCAAATCGGGCGTTGGTCCTGTTCATTTGGGCTCGAAAGCCCCCGCGGATCGCCCAATCAATTTTACGGTTACCAAAAATGCTCGGTGGAATAGCTCTTCCAGATGTGGCCCTTTATCATTCAGCCTGCCATCTGACAAGAATCATGGATTGGTGTCGCCATGGGACACTAAAACAATGGATTCAAATAGAAAGGTGTATGACGGGTGTGGAGTTAGAGGGGTTGCCTTGGTGTCAGAAGAATTTACCAGTCCACATAAAGGACCATCCTACAGTAGGAGAGACGTGGCGACTGGCCCAAAAAATATTTAGAGAACATTCGATTGTGCCCGCTCCCTCACCACTTACCCCTGTGATTGGTAATCCTGCCTTTAGCCCAGGAGTAAACAAACCCAGATTCCAGGATCTTAAGGGGAGCAACAGATCTCAACTTCGTCACTTCATTGGGAATGGATAATGGATGACCAGGGAGGAAATCATGGATGATCCCCTCCTGGCGAGCCTTTCTTTCTGGCAAAAGGTCCAATTAGCGCACTTTCTGAGAGCTCAGCCCTCACCGGCGCCTTTCTTGCGAGCATTGACAGCATTCGAACTTATCTGCTCGGAGCAGGAACCGTTGCGTCATGCCATTTCATTAACCTACCAGCTCCTTATCTCACCCCCCAAGGGATTTAGACCTCCTTACCTGGCTAAGTGGGAACGAGTCTTGGGAATAAAGCTAAACGAGAGATAGGCAGAGAGAATATTTCTCTTTACCTATAAGACTTCGATTTGCGCGGCCCAACAGGAAGCAGGGTTCAAGGTTTTATCACATTGGTACTACACACCAGACAGGTTACACCGGATGTTTCCTCAGAGCGCGGATGTATGCTGGAGATGTGGAGAGGAGGCGGGCACTCTTCTTCACATATTCTGGTCTTGCAGGCTACTTGCGCCCTTCTGGTCAGAGGTACACCGGATCACACAGAAGTTCACAGATAGGGAGCTGCCCAGGACTCCTGAGTTCTTTTTACTACATCATCATGAAATACCGAGCAAGGCATACAGGAAATCAGTCCTGCCCTCATTGGTCACAGCAGCGAAAAGTTGCATTCCCCTGTTTTGGAAACGGACGGAGCCCCCGGGTATTGCAGTATGGTTGAAAAAGATAGCTGATATTTACAAAATGGAGGACCTTGTAGCTATTGATCAGGGTCGTGGAGAACAGTTTTCTAAGAAGTGGTACTATTGGTCCCAATTTTTCTACTCAGAGGAGTATGCAGGGCTGGTGGCCTAGATATTTAGCAATTTGGAGAACAGGAACATTGAGATACTGAAGGTGGGGCTGGAGAAGGGTAGTCCCCCCCTTTTTTCACCACCCCCCACTCCCCCCCTTTTTTTTTTTTTTTTTCTGTTTCTCTCCCATATCCTTCCTTCTCATCCCTCTTCCCCTCTCTCTCTATACTATCCTTGTCTCCTTCTTTTTCCTTTTTTAGTGTATCTTTGTTTTCATACTACTGTATACAAGTAAGGGAAGAGGAAGGAGAACACAGAAAATAAAAAATAAAATACAACAAGAGGTAGAACCTAATATTAAACATGGCACAGCAAGCTTCTTTAAATTATAGACCGGTTAACTAGAGTAAGACTGTATAAGCTTATACAAACTATCAGGCTGTATTGTTGGTTTAGTAAAGATTAATCAGTAGAAATGTATGTAAAATGTGGAAATTGTTGTGCCCGCTGTATTGACGTTTGTATACTGCTGTTTTTCTGCCTCTTTGCAAATAAAGAATTAAAAAAAAAAAAAAAAGAAATTCAGAAATTCAAAAATCCGAAAATAAGAATGAAAATCCAAAAATTCTAAAGAACTTGAAAATCCAAAAATAAGAACGAAAATTTGAAAATTCAAAAACCCGAAAATTCGAAAATCTGAAATAATAACTAATAATAATAACTTACTAACTAATAAATTATAGATATTGGAATTTCCTTTCAAATTGGGCTGTTAGTGAACTTTTTATTATTATTATTTATTATTATTATTAATTTATTATTATTCATTTAGATGCGGCATTCATTATTTCGGGTAATTTGTAACTTCAGATAAATTCGTATTCGTTATGTTCATAAACAGCCAAATTTGAAAGGAAATTCCAATACCTATAATTTAATAGTTAGTTATTATTAGTTAGTTAGTTATTATTTCGGATTTTCGAATTTTCGCATTTCCGAATTTCTAAATTTCAGAATTTTCGATTTTACGAATACTGTGTCTAAACAAATGGAACATAACAAATTAAAAATGTTCTGAAGTTACGAATTTATTAAAAATAACAAATTTCGATCATAACGAATGACCCAAAAAAACCCCCCCAAAACAAATGAAAAAAAAACACATTTTGTTCGGCAGTGCGCATGTCTATTAAAAAGTTCAGTTGTATACATTTATCCCTGGTGGATATCATCAATTTAGTATACTGGGCCACCACATCCTCCCACTCTACAGAAAGAGAAAAAATTTCATTTTTCCAATCTCGAAAGAGGAGTTTAGTCTTAGTATCATGGTCAGTTATAAGATAATAACTGTTCTGTTTTTTACTGCAATGACCACTAGGGGGCCTAAATTACAGTAAAACCTTTAGATTGAGAGTAACTTGGTTTCAGAGCGTTTTGCAAGACAAGCAATTTTTTGTTTTAAATAAATTTTGACTTGATATACAAGTAGCTTCATGTCACAACTGAGTATAAAAGAGAAGAGAGGCTCCTCTAATGCAGCAATATGGTTACATTTAATGAAGGTACAACATTTAGCAACTCACATGGTTGATAATTAAAAGTAGCACATCTAAGTATGTAAGCATCCAGGGTAAAACTGTCCTCGCTTTCAGATCGCTCTACTGCAGGGTAGTCTTCCGGGTCACAATTGCAGACTGACAGCGGTGAGAGCTGGCGGTGCGGGGGATGGTCTATGTGGACAGCTTTACCCCGGATGCCTCCATACTTAGATGTGCCTGTTTTAATCATCAACCATATAAGTTGCTAAACGTTGTACCTTCATTAAATGTAACCATATTTCTACACTTAGAGGCGCCTCTCTTCTCTTTTATACTCTGTAGCTCCTGCTGGATTTTGCTGCTAATCCCCCTTGTGGAGGCTTCCATTTGTGGATGTACATTTTATGGTTACACAACCTATCACATTGCTATAATCTTTTTATATGGACTATAAACTGAAGGACTTATGGGGAAATTCGCTTTGATATAAGAGTGCTTTCGATAACAAGCATGTCTCCGGAACGAATTAAGCTTGCAATCCAAGGTATTACTGTAGTTGGAAAGGCTGGAGGTTTTTTGACCCTTCATGCATAGAGCGCCAGCCTTTCCAACTAATTTAAGCCCTCTATTCCCCCCCAGCTCCCCCCAATACTTACCTGAGCCCAATCTCGATCAAGCGATGTGCATGAGAGTAGCTGCTGTCTCTGTCTGTCATTGGCTTAAACACTTCCCGCCCGGCCCATAGCAGATGACGGCCGGGCGGTGGTTCAGTTATCCTGACTGGGCATCATATGACGTCCAGCAGGATAACATGCCGCCGCACGCCCGCAGGGGCGCGCATCGCGGCGATCGGTGGATCAGTGTGTCAGTCTGACACACCGCTACACCGATCTTGGTAAAGAGCCTCCGGCGGAGGCTCTTTACCACGTGATCAGCCGTGTCCGATCACGGCTGATCACGATGTCAATAGGAAGAGCCGTTGATCGGCTCTTCCTCACTCGCGTCTGACAGACGCGAGTAGAGAAGAGCCGATCGGCGGCTCTCCTGGCAGGGGGGTCTGCGCTGATTGTTTATCAGTGCAGCCCCCCCTCAGATCACCACACTGGAACACCAGGGATCGCCACTAGGACCACCAGGGAAGGGGCAACGTGTGGATGGTCAGGTATGTACCCCATGGCCATCCACATGTGCCCAGTGTGCCCAATCTGTGCCAATCAGTGCCCACAAATGGGCACTGATTGGCACTATTATGTTGCAGTGATGCCCAGCAATGCCACCCTTAGGGGCATCAGTGCAAACAATCAGTGTCATTAGTGCCACCCATCAGTGTCCATCGGTGCCACCTGTCAGTGCCCATCCGTGCCCATCAGTGCCCACCTATCAGTGCCCATCCATGCCCATCTGTGCCAACTATCAGTGCCACCCATAACTACCCATCAATGCCACCTACGAGTGCCCATCAATGCCACCTACGAGTGCCCATCAGTGCCGCCTATGAGTGCCCATCGGTGCCACCTATGAGTACCCATCAGTGCCGCATACCAGTGCCACCTATCAATGCCCATCAGTGCCACCTATCAGTGCCCATCAGTGCCGCCTATCAGTGCCCATCATCAGTGCCCGTCAGTGCCACCTCATCAGTGCCACCTCATTGGTGCCACCTCATCGGTGCCCATCAGTGCCGCCGTATCAGTGCCCGTTAGTGCAGCCATATCAGTGCCCGTCATTGAAGAAGAAAACGTACTTATTTACAAAAAATTTTAACAGAAACAAAGAAAAACTTGTTTTTTTTCAAAATTTTTGGTATTTTTTTATTTGTTGCGCAAAAAATAAAAACCGCAGAGGTGATCAAATACCACCAAAAGAAAGCTCTATTTGTGGGAACAAAATGATAAAAAATTTATTTGGGTACAGTGTTGCATGACCGCGCAATTGTCATTCAAATTGCGACAGCGCTGAAAACTGAAAATTGGCCTGGGCAGGAAGGTGTCTAAGTGCCTGGTATTGAAGTGGTTAAAGACAGCAGTGAAAGCCATTGGCTCCCGCTGCTATCAATCACAGCCAGTGAGGAGAGAGGGGGTGGGGCTGACATTATGACATTTGTTTTTGTTTTTTTTTTAATGTAAGCCTTTAGTATCACTTTAACCACTTCAATACCGGGCATTTTCACCCCCTTCCTGCTCAGGCCAATTTTCAGTTTTCAGCGCTGTCGCACTTTGAATGACAATTGTGCAGTCATGCAACACTGTACCCAAATTTTTTGCATTTTTCCCCCCATAAATAGAGCTTTCTTTTGGTAGTATTTGATCACCTCTGCCGTTTTGTATTTTTTGCGCTATCAACAAAAGAAGAGCGACAAGTTTGAAAAAAATCAAAGAAAATGCCGCTCCCAGGACCGCCACTCCTGGATAAGAGCTAACGCCCTATTCAGCCTCAGAGGTGCTGGCTCTGCCCAAGGTATGGAGAAAGAAAACGAATCCTGGACGGCCGCACTCAATGAAAAAGAAAGCACCTTTATTGTGACAAAAATACCAGAACAGGTCACATAAAAAGTGGATAATACAGGACAGCAGCTAACGCGTTTCACATCTACTGATGCTTACTCATAGCTAGATTGAAAGTTGTCAAACATGTACATATAAAAGGGAAGTGGTTTTAAAATATGTAGAACATCTGGCAATAAACTCAGAGAAGGAAACACCACACCAATTGCACAATTAACCTTCAAAGACCCAGAAATTATAAAGTGTTGATAAAAATTGATTGGCTTAAAAACTATTGTCTATAGATAAGATACTGGGAAATCGCAATTGTTCGCACAGTGCAAAAAATTATTATCATGTAACCACAAGAAATGCAAAAAGTCATTTAGAAAATACCAAATACATGTACGTATAAATGTATAAATGCATACAAATGAAAGTAAAAAGAAGAACTTTAGCAAAACATTGTGTGGAACAAAAATTGTAGCATGTGTGCTGAACTTATGCGGTACACATAGACACTGCGGTGCGCTAAAAGCATGTCAATATGAAAAATGCCAAAAAGAAAAATGAAAAAAGAGAAAAGAAAATATATGTATATATATATATGCAATTTGCGATCGACTGATTAAAATAACTCGAAAAATGTCACATCGCATAGAGTATGAGGTTAAATTTCTCATGACAAAACATAGACAGCCATGCAAGCGCACAGAAGTGTAAATGTGAAGATAGATAGCCTGAACTGTAGCTCATATAATATAAATATATAATGATGATACAAAAATATAATACAGATAGCAATTGAACAAATAACCAGAAGAAGAGGCAATGAAAACACATTAGAGGAAAAAGGAAGAAAAAAGAAAAAATAACAAAAAAATACATATGTTGGAACACGAAGTCTCGCTTGAATTGCTGCAAACGGGATGCAACAAAATAAAATGAAAATGAGCAAAACATTTTTGCAGTAGACTGTATACACTAGAACAAACAGTCTCACTTTAGCCGCTATAGACGAGATGAAAAAACTGAAGAGAGATGGTGAGATTCTACTACAATCACTATGATATAAATAGCGAAAAAAGAAAATGTCTGTCAGGATGTCTGAATCTGGAGATTGGGAGTGTCACAAAAAGTGCAATCAAACGCAAAGTCTTACTCCATCAGTGATACTCATATAGAATGAACTATACCACCAGGGAGAAAGTTTCACTCCATCCGCTGCAATCTGCCACATTGTTAGTTTAAATGGATCCTGGCTAGTGTGTAGCGAAGGGCCAACAACATTACTATGAACAACTAAAGATGTGTTTTAATAAATTCCTAGTGGCCAGAATTAAATGAAGAAAATAATATAGATAAATAACTAAAATAAAATAAATAGAATAAGGACCTGATAGTTCCGCTAATTCTGGAAATAATATGTTGAGGTAACTAAGTGCTTTTGAGTATATTTGAATTATACAACTCACTAGAAAATGAAAAAAAGAAGGGAGAAACTCTATTAGTTAGAAAATAAATGTATTAAGCCCATCTCATTTGACCTCTAATGGGCTGGACAGAAAACTGCAGAGCGCATCGGAGGATGTGAATGAAAAATTAAATGAAATTTCTGCGGATTTATTAATGGAAATTCATTAATGGAAATTCTGTGAATTCATTAATAGAAATGTGACACATCTCACTCAAAATTCAGTCCCAAAGGCTGCCTGGTATTTAAAATAAAAATCCATTTAACTTCCCGTTTGCACAGAATATTAAACTTATCTCCTCCTCTAAGTGGTTTCCTTATCTTTTCAATACCCTGAATGGTACGGCTTTTTGTATCTTTCTGATGATTAGAGTTCCAAAGTCGCGCTACTTTTGTGGCATGGTTTTTTTGGGATGTCATAAAGATGATTGTAAAGACGATCTTTTAATCTACGTGTGGTTCTGCCAACATACTGTATGCGACATATGGTGCAGGTAATTACATACACGACATACCATGTATTACAGTTTATGAAAATTGTATGTATTACAGTTTATGAAAGAGCGTATTTTGTGGGTATAACCTGTGGAGGCTGATATAATGGTGTTGCCCTTATGGATGAAAGGACAATAAGAACAGCCACAACTCCCACATCCAAATGTGCCCTGAATGGCTAGCCAATTGCTAGATGTGCTGGCACTGGAAAAGAGACTAGGTGATAAAATGCTACCCAGGGATGGAGGTTTCCTAGAGACCGTACGGATGCCCTTATGGAGAATATGGGAATAGACGGGGTCATGGTTCAATACCGGAAGGTACTTGGTAACTATCTTCTTGATTTTATTGAATTCCTCACAGTAGGGAGTAAAAAAGGTCGGAATGGGATTGAGTTTCTTGGATTTGATTTGTTTGTTAGAGGGTCTATCAGCAAGGAGTTTGTCTCTGGGTACCTGATTCGCTATTTTAAGACCTCTCTTGATAATTGATTTTGAGTATCCTCTGGACTCAAATCTCACTGCCATAAGTGTGGATTCATGATTAAAATCAGTTTGCTTACTACACAGCCTCTTCAGTCTAAGGAATTGACCTACTGGGATGCTGTTGACTGTATGGCTCGGATGGCCAGAATCTGCCCGTAGCAGCATGTTACCAGCACTAGGCTTCCTATACAGATTGGAGACTATCTTGCCATTCTCTCCTGTTAACCTAACATCAAGAAACTCTATGGTTTTAGTATTGATGTTTCCAGTGAATCTCAAATTAAGCATATTATCATTTAAATACATTAACCAATTCTCAAGATCAATATGCGGATCGGAGACAATAAACAGGAGGTCGTCCATGTATCTGCAATAAAAAATACCTCACAACCCTATTTCTAGACATGTGCACAGCCAAAAAATTCTTTCATTTTCGTTTTCGTTCCATTAGTTTATTATTTTTTTCATTTTTCGGGTCATTCGGTATGATCACGATTCGTAAATTCGTTCATTCGTAAATTCATAAATGCGTTCATTCGTACATTCGTAAATTCGTTTTTCGGGTCATTCGTTATGATCGCGATTCGTAAATTCGTTCATTCGTAAATTCATAAATGCGTTCATTCGTACATTCGTACATTCGTAAATTCGAACATTCGTTCATTCGTACATTCGTTCATTCGTACTTTCGTACATTTTTACATTTGTACATTCGTAAATTTGTACATTTGTAAATTAGAAAATTCGGAAATTTGTAAATTCGAAGTTTGAAAATCCAAAAACCCGAAAATTCAAAAATCTGAAATAGTAACTAACTATTAAATTATAGGTATTGTAATTTCCTTTCAAATTTGACTGTCAGTGAACGTAACAAACACGAATTTATCCAAAGTTACGAATTATCCAAAACGAATGCTGCATCTAAACAAATGGAACGGAACAAGTTAATAATAAAGAATAATAATAATAAAACGTTGTTATTATTGTTATTTATTATTATTAATTCATTACGTTCCATTCCGTTTTTTTTCGGATTATTCATAACTTCGAATAAATTTGTATGTGTTACGTTCACTAACACCCAAATTTGAAAGGAAATTACAATACCTATAATTTAAAAGTTACTAGTAATTACTAATAGTTAAGTTATTATTAGTTAACTATTATTTCAGATTTCCGAATTTTCGAATTTACAAATTTACGAATTCACTAATTTACTAATGTACGAATGTACATTCGTAAATTGCGAATGTACGAATGTCCGAATTTACGAATGTCCAATTTTATCGAATTTACGAATATTCGGGAAATATTCGTTAAATGGGTTTTCGTTAATTCGGATATTCCCGAATTAACGAATTTGTCGAAATTCGTTAAAAACCGAATTCGGAATGAAACGAATTGCACATGCCTACCTATTTCTAATCTTAGTACTGACGAGAAAGCATCTCTTCACAGCCTACAGAAAGATCCCTCTATAATAATCAAAAATGCAGACAAAGGTGGAGCTGTGGTGGTTATGAACGCCTCAGCATATAGAGAAGAAGCTTTGAGACAATTATCAGACAAGGGCACTTATGGTGAACTTAAGGGGGACCCTACGGATTCTTTTAAAAAGGAACTTTCATCCCTTTTAGACAGAGGTGTTTGTGCTGGGATTTTTTCAAATAAGGACAAAGAAATGCTGATCCCATTATTATGCCTATATTTCACCATCTTCCCAAGTTACACAAAGGACTCACTCCATTAACGGGAAGACCCATTGTCGCAGGCATTGGTTCTCTCAATGAGCGCTTGGGACAGTGGGTGGACCACCAACTGCAACCTCTGGTAACAGACCTCCCCGGTTACCTCCGTGACACTAAACAATTACTTGCCAAGCTTGACCCTGTCATATGGGAGGATGATTTCTGCTGGGTGTCATGCGATGTCTCTAGCCTTTATTCCTCAATACCCCATACACTTGGTTTACAAGCAGTCTCCTTTTTTCTGCAGTGATCGGGACAATTTTCTCCTGTTCTACAGGAGTTCATATTGATGTGTCTGGGATTTCTTTTGACTCATAATTTTTTTATGTTTGACGGGGGCTACTACCTCCAAAGATGCGGAGTATCCATGGGTGCCAAATTTTCACCATCCTTGGCCAATTTATACATGAGATGGTGGGAAAGGCTCCGCATCTTTGGGGCTGGTGGCCCCTGCCGCTCAGGCACCATTTTTTATTGCAGATACATAGACAACCTCCTGTTTATTGTCTCCGATCCGCATATTGATCTTGAGAATTGGTTAATGTATTTAAATGATAATATGCTTAATTTGAGATTCACTGGAAACATCAATACTAAAACCATAGAGTTTCTTGATGTTAGGTTAACAGGAGAGAATGGCAAGATAGTCTCCAATCTGTATAGGAAGCCTAGTGCTGGTAACATGTTGCTATGGGCAAATTCTGGCCATCCAAGCCATACAGTCAACAGCATCCCAGTAGGTCAATTCCTTAGACTGAAGAGGCTGTGTAGTAAGCAAACTGATTTTAATCATGAATCCACACTTATGGCAGTGAGATTTGAGTCCAGAGGATACTCAAAATCAATTATCAAGAGAGGTCTTAAAATAGCGAATCAGGTACCCAGAGACAAACTCCTTGCTGATAGACCCTCTAACAAACAAATCAAATCCAAGAAACTCAATCCCATTCTGACCTTTTCTACTCTCTACAGTGAGGAATTCAATAAAATCAAAAAGATAGTTACCAAGTACCTTCCGGTATTGAACCATGACCCCGTCTATTCCCATATTCTCCATAAGGGCATCCGTACGGTCTCTAGGAAACCTCCATCCCTGGGTAGCATTTTATCACCTAGTCTCTTTTCCAGTGCCAGCACATCTAGCAATTGGCTAGCCATTCAGGGCACCTTTGGATGTGGGAGTTGTGGCTGTTCTATTGTCCTTTCATCCATAAGGGCAACGCCATTATATCAGCCTCCACAGGTTATACCCACAAAATACGCTCTTTCATAAACTGTAATACACGGTATGTCATGTATGTAATTACCTGCACCATATGTCGCGTACAGTATGTTGGCAGAATCACACGTAGATTAAAAGATCGTCTTTACAATCATCTTTATGACATCCCAAAAAAACCACGCCACAAATGTAGCGCGACTTTGGAACTCTAATCATCAGAAAGATACAAAAAGCCGTACCATTCAGGGTATTGAAAAGATAAGGAAACCACTTAGAGGAGGAGATACGGTAAGTTTAATATTCTGTGCAAACGGGAAGTTAAATGGATTTTTATTTTAAATACCAGGCAGCTTTTGGGACTGAATTTTGAGTGAGATGTGTCACATTTCTATTAATGAATTCACAGAATTTCCATTAATGAATTTCCATTAATAAAACCGCAGAAATTTCATTTAATTTTTCATTCACATCCTCCGATGAGCTCTGCAGTTTTCTGTCCAGCCCATTAGAGGTCAAATGAGATGGGCTTAATACATTTATTTTCTAACTAATAGAGTTTCTCCCTTCTTTTTTTTCATTTTCTAGTGAGTTGTATAATTCAATTATACTCAATAGCACTTAGTTACCTCAACATATTATTTCCAGAATTAGCGGAACTATCAGGTCCTTATTCTATTTTAGTTATTTATCTATATTATTTTCTTCATTTAATTCTGGCCACTAGGAATTTATTAAACACATCTTTAGTTGTTCATAGTAATGTTGTTGGCCCTTCGCTACACACTAGCCAGGATCCATTTAAACTAACAATGTGGCAGATTGCAGCAGATGGAGTGAGACTTTCTACCTGGTGGTATAGTTCATTCTATATGAGTATCACTGATGGAGTAAGACTTTGCGTTTGATTGCACTTTTTGTGACACTCCCAATCTCCAGGTTCAGACATCCTGAACGATAACATTTTCTTTTTTCGCTATTTATATCATAGTGATTGTAGTAGAGTCTCACCATCTCTTATCAGTTTTTTCATCTCGTCTATAGCGGCTAAAGTGAGACTGTTTGTTCTAGTGTATACAGTCTACTGCAAAAATGTTTACGTCATTTTAATTTTATTTTGTTGCATCCCATTTGCAGCAATTCAAGTGAGACTTCATGTTCCAACATATGTATTTTTTTGTTATTTTTTCTTTTTTTCTTCCTTTTTCCACTAATGTGTTTTCATTGCCTCTTCTTCTGGTTATTTGTTCAATTGCTATCTGTATTATATTTTTGTATCATCATGGTATATTATATGAGCTACAGTTCAGGCTATCTATCTTCATATTTACACTTCTGTGCGCTTGCATGGCTGTCTATGTTTTGTCATGAAAAATTTAACCTCATACTCTATGCGATGTGACATTTTTCGAGTTATTTTAATCTGCCAATCGCAAATTGCATATATATATATATATACATATATTTTCTTTTCTCTTTTTGCCATTTTTCATATTGACATGCTTTTAGCGCACCGCAGTGTCTATGTGTACCGCATAAGTTCAGCACACATGCTACAATTTTTGTTCCACACAATGTTTTGCTAAAGTTCTTCTTTTTACTTTCATTTGTATGCATTTATACATTTATACGTACATGTAGTTGGTATTTTCTAAATGACTTTTTGCATTTCTTGTGGTTACTTGATAATAATTTTTTGCACTGTGCGAACAATTGCGATTTCCCAGTATCTTATGTATAGACAATAGTTTTTAACCCAATCAATTTTTATCAACACTTTATAATTTCTGGGTCTTTGAAGGTTAATTGTGCAATGGGTGTGGTGTTTCCTACTCTGAGTTTATTGCCAAGTGTTCTACATATTTTTAAACCACTTCCCTTTTATATGTACATGTTTGACAACTTTCAATCTAGCTAAGAGTAAGCATCAGTAGATGTGAAACGCGTTAGCTGCTGTCCTGTATTATCCACTTTTTATGTGGCCTGTTCTGGTATTTTTGTCACAATAAAGGTGCTTTCTTTTTCATTGAGTGCGGCCGTCCAGGATTCGTTTTCTTTCTCCAAGTTTGAAAAAAACACAATATTGTTTACTTTTTGCTATAATAAATATCCCAATTTTTTTTAAAAAAACAATTTTTTTCCTCAGTTTAGGGCGATATGTATTCTTCTACATTTTTGGTAAAAAAAATCGCAATAATTGTATATTGATTGGTTTGTGCAAAAGTTATAGCGTCTACAAAATATGGGATAGTTTTATGGCATTTGTATTATTATTTTTTTTCACTAGTAATGGCAGTGATCTGCGATTTTTATCGTGACTGCGACATTATGGTGGACACATCGGACACTTTTGACACCATTTTGGGACCATTCACATTTATACAGCAATCAGTGCTATAAAAATGCACTGATTACTGTATAAATGTCACTGGCAGGGAAGGGGTTAACACTAGGGGGCGATCAAGGGGTTAAATGTGTTACCTAGGGAGTGATTCTAAATGTAGGGGGAGGGGACTCACAAGGGGAGGAGACCGATCAGTGTTCCTCTGTACTGGGAACACACCATCGGTCTCCTCTCACCTGACACCTCACCTCTCATATGATCAGGATAGGAGATCCCTCCTGCGGACGTCATATGAATATGGGCGGGATGTGAAGTGGTTAAATGCTTTTGTGGTTTTAAATCCCAAACATTTTTTACCTTAACGCATTACCTACATTAAGGTAAAAAGTATTATTATCGCCCCCCTCTAATTACCTGATCCCTCACTCGATCCAGCGCAGTGCCCCTCTGTAGCAGCTCTCTCCCCACTCTCACAGGCTTTGCTGAGGCTTTGCCATTGGCTTCCGCTGTTGTCAGTCAAATCCTGTGAGGAGGGAGTGGGAGGCAGGGCGAGCCTTGCTGTCTATATCTATGGATGCAGGCAGCACAGCTCAGGATCGCGCCTGCACAAGTGCGCCCCATAGATACTGGCTTGCTATGGGGGCAGTCAGAGTAGAGGAGGAGCCAAGAGTGGGGGTGGGGGGCCCCAGAAGGGGGGGGACTACTCTGTGCAATAAACAAATAACAATGTTAATAATATTAAACTCCAAAAAAACAGAAATTGTCTACTTAATGTGATTGTATAGTCTTATTTTATTTTTTATAACCAACATGTTATACTTACCTGGTCTGTGCAAGGGATATGGAATGGAATCCCTTTAATGTAACTATTTATGTTTTTTAACAGCTAAATATTAGCAAGTTTGTTATGTGTTTATTATGCTTTGTACCACAATGGGGGAGATTTAAACTGGAGCACTCAGAATCTGGTGCAGCTGAGCATGGTAGCCAATCAGCTTCTATCTTCAGCTTGTTCAGTGATATTAACCCCTTCCCGCCCACGCTATAGCCGGAAGACAGTTACAGCGCGGTCTTACTTCGCCAGGAGGACGTCCATGGACGCCCTCCCGTGATTGCGCTGCCCCCGCACCCCCTGGGGCGAGAGGGCGGTGCGTTCTGTGATCAGCTAAGTCCTTTGGACTCAGCTGATCACAGGTCAGGGTAAAGGGCCAACCACAGCCGCCCTTTACCACGTGATCAGTTGTGTCAAATGACAGCTGATCACCATGTCAACACAAGCCGATTATCGGTGACAGCATGAGGAGGGGAGAAGAGAGCCGATAACCAGCTTGTGTTAAAGGGACATGTACATTGATAATCAGGGCACTGATTATCAGTGTCCTGATTATCAGTGCAGTCCCAACAGTGCCCACCAGTGCTGCCAATCAGTGCTGCCAATCAGTTCTCATCAGTACCACCAATAAGTGCTGCAAATCAGCGCCCATCAGTGCCTCCTCATCAGTGTCACCTATCCGTACTGCCTATCAGTGCACATCAGTGCCACCTACCAGTGCCTATCAGTCCTGCCTATTAGTTCCAACTATCAGTCTATCAGTGCCCTTTAGTGCCGCCTATCAGTGTTAAACAGTACCACCTATCAGTGCTGCCTATCACTGAAGACTCATCAGTGCCGCCTAATCAGTGCCACCTATTAGTGCTGCCTCATCAGTGCCCATCAGTGCCACCTATCAGTGCCCATCAGTGCCGCCTCATCGGTGCCCATCAGTGCCACCTATCAGTGCCCATCAGTTCCGCCTCATCAGTGCCCATCAGTGCCACCTATCAGTGCCCATCAGTGCCGCCTCATCAGTGCCGCCTCATCAGTGCACATCAGTGAAAGAGAAAAATGACCTGTTTGCACAATTTTATAACAAACTATAATAAAAGTTCTTTTTTTTTCTTCAAAATTTTCGGTCTTTTTTTGTTTGTTTAGCAAAAAATTAAAAACTCAGTGGTGATTTAATTTGGGTACAGTGTTGCATGACCGCTCAAATGTCATTCAATGTGTGACAGCCCTGAACACTGAAAATTGGCCTGGGCAGGAAGGGGGTGAAAGTGCCCTGTACTGGAACACACTGGGACTGTCTGCACTGGTGTGAACTATGCCATTGGAACCCATATAACCTACTGTCAATGCGTTTTTGATGCAGGAAAAACCTGCCCTGCAGCCCTGGGCTGCATGTTATACTTACCTGCTCTGTGCAGAGGTTTTGCATAGAACAGCCGAATCCTCCTCTTCTCAGGTCCTCCTCCTGGCCCCTCCCACTTTCCAAGTGCCCCCATAGCAAGTCACTTTCTATGGGGGCATTTGTGCGTGCTCACTCCTGAGTCACCTCTGACTGTCCATAAGACACACAGAGCGCAGCTCGGCCCCACCCCCTACTCCCGCCTCCTTGGCTGTGATTAACCGTAGTCAATGGCTCCCGCTGCCAATGAGGATGGAGATGGTCTCAGCCAATGAGGTTGGAGAGACTCGGGAGAGCCGCTGCTCTTGTGCACATCACTCAGTTGAGATGGGGCTCAGGTAAGTATTAGGGGGGTCAGGGGGATGCTGCTAACAGAAGTTTTTTTTTATATTTTAGCCTTTAGTATCACTTTAATAGCTTTTGTGGTTCTATATTTTATTTTTTTTTACCTTAAAGTGGTTGTAAACCTTAGGAAAAAATAAAAAAACCCCCAAAAAACTGCAAGACAAAGGCATAATTTTAGATAATCACCTGAATGACCGCAACATACAGGGATATGTAAGGTAATACTGACACATAATCACACACATAGGTTGGACTTGATGGACTTGTGTCTTTTTTCAACCTCACCTACTATGTAACTATGTAACTATGTAACTATATAATGAACTAGTATTCATAGCATACTAGCCCATTATGAATTACTTACCTGAGATCGAAGCCCCCGCAGCGGTCCTCGTTCACTGCTCAGCCAGCCGACATCTCTCCCGGGGGGGTTACTTCCGGGTATTGCGGCTCCGGCGCTGTGATTGGCCGTGGGAGCCGCCGGTAACGGCACAGTCTAACTGAAGCAATGGCACATACGTGCCGTTGTTTCAGTTTGCCTCAGTGCGCATGTGCCGATGACGTTGGCACATGCAAATACAGGGATATCTCCTAAACCGTGCAGGTTTAGGAGATATCCAGGGTAGCTACAGGTAAGCCTAATTATAGACTTGCCTGTAGTAAAAAGTGGTTGTAAAGGGTTTATAACCACTTTAAAAAGTAAAAAAAAAAACTTCAGCCTTTACAGCCACTTTAAGCTTAGACAATAAAACCTGGAAGCTGATTGGTTTCTATGCAGAACTGCACCAAAATTTGCACTCTCCAGTTTTAGTAAATCCCCCCAATGTATCATTCCCAGTGAACATGCAAACATAAGTACTAGGTTTATACCTTGTAGATACATATTTATGTATGTGAATATGTATATATGTAAAAAAAAAAAAATATATATATATACATATATATACATACATACAAATACATCAGTAGCTTGATGTTTAATGACGGGGTTATGGTTGCAGCTAGATGCCATACTCCCGGTATTAACATTTTCCTGAGGTGCTGGTCTTCCTGTTAAAAGTAATCTGAGCGACTCCGCTGGATCACTTTTAGAATCGGTGGGAGGGGTAGCCCCCCACCCCCCGCCCGCTTTCCGGTGGTTCTCGGGCTTCCCTGTCTGATTGGGAAGCCCGAGAACCGGTCCGGTGCTGGCGGTGGCTAGCCACAGAGATGAACAGAGGAAAGATGGCCTCCGCTCATCTCTATGGCCTAGGAGGACCGGAGCGAGTTCATGACTTTTTTTTTTTTAAAGCATTAGATAAATGTTTTTTTGTTTAGATTTTTTGATCTATTGCTTTCCATTGTAAAGGAGAGATGTGGGGTCTTATTGACCCCACATCTCCCCATAAAAAGGATCTGTCATATTTTATTGTTGTCATAAGGGATGTTTATATTTCTTGTGACAGCAATAAAAGTGATTCAAAAAATGTAAAGGGACAGTGTAAAAAAAAAAAAAGTAACAAAATAAATAATAACAAAGATGTTTTTTAAAGTGCCCCCATGCTCGCAGTGGTGAACGCATACGTAGATCACGTCCACACATGTGAGCTATCGCAGCGAATGTCAGAGCGAAAGCAATCATTCTAGCATTAGACCTCTGTAACTCTACACTGGTAACCTGTACTGTCATTTTCTGCCGTTCCACGAGTGTGCACAGTTTTAGAACATGACATGTTAGGTATCTATTTACTCGGCGTAACATCATCTTTCACATTTTACAAAAAATTGAGTTATATATTGTGTTTTGTTTTTTTTTAAAACCACTGCGCATACAGTGGGGACGGAAAGTATTCAGACCCCCTTAAATTTTTCTCTTTGTTATATTGCAGCCATTTGCTAAAATCATTTAAGTTAATTTTTTTCCCTCATTAATGTACACACAGCACCCCGTATTGACAGAAAAACACAGAATTGTTGACATTTTTGCAGATTTATTAAAAAATAAAAACTGAAATATCACATGGTCCTAAGTATTCAGACCCTTTGCTCAGTATTTAGTAGAAGCACCCTTTTGTTCTAATACAGCCATGAGTCTTTTTGGGAAAGATGCAACAAGTTTTTCACACCTGGATTTGGGGATCCTCTGCCATTCCTCCTTGCAGATCCTCTCCAGTTCTGTCAGGTTGGATGGTAAACGTTGGAGGACAGCCATTTTTAGGTCTCTCCAGAGATGCTCAATTGGGTTTAAGTCAGGGCTCTGGCTGGGCCATTCAAGAACAGTCACAGAGTTGTAGTAAAGACACTCCTTCGTTATTTTAGCTGTGTGCTTAGGGCCATTGTCTTGTTTGCAGGTAAACATTCGGCCCAGTCTGAGGTCCTGAGCCCTCTGGAGTAGGTTTTTGTCCAGGATATCCCTGTACTTGGCCGCATTCATCTTTCCCTCGATTGCAACCAGTCGTCCTGTCCCTGCAGCTGAAAAACACCCCCGCAGCATGATGCTGCCACCACCATGCTTCACTGTTGGGACTGTATTGGACAGGTGATGAGCAGTGCCTGGTTTTCTCCACACATACTGCTTAGAATGAAGGCCAAAAAGTTCTATCTTGGTCTCATTAGACCAGAGAATCTTATTTCTCACCATCTTGGAGTCCTTCAGGTGTTTTTTAGCAAACTCCATGCGGGCTTTCATGTGTCTTGCACTGAGGAGAGGCTTGCGTCTGGCCACTCTGCCATAAAGCCCTGACTGGTGGAGGGCTGCAGTGATGGTTGACTTTGTACAACTTTCTCCCATCTCCCGACTGCATCTCTGGAGCTCAGCCACAGTGATCTTTGGGTTCTTCTTTACCTCTCTCACCAAGGCTCTTCTCCCCCGATAGCTCAGTTTGGCCGGACAGCCAGCTCTAGGAAGGGTTCTGGTCGTCCCAAACGTCTTCCATTTAAGGATTATGGAGGCCACTGTGCTCTTAGGAACCTTAAGTGCAGCAGAAATTTTTTTGTAACCTTGGCCAGATCTGTGCCTTGCCACAATTCTGTCTCTGAGCTCTTCAGGCAGTTCCTTTGACCTCATGATTCTCATTTGCTCTGAAATGCACTATGAGCTGTAAGGTCTTATATAGACAGGTGTGTGGATTTCCTAATCAAGTCCAATCAGTATAATCAAACACAGCTGGACTCAAATGAAGGCGTAGAACCATCTCAAGGATGATCAGAAGAAATGGACAGCACCTGAGTTAAATATATGAGTGTCACAGCAAAGGGTCTGAATACTACTAGTTTTTCTTTTTAAATAAATCTGCAAAAATGTCAACAATTCTAAGCTATAATGATCCTGCAGGCTTGAGGGCAGAAATAGATAACGATATGGTTGGTTTCTTTTCTTTTGTAGATTTACAATAGTCTTGTGGGTTGGAAAGTGCAGGGCAACCAACCATTTGTGTGTTGCCAAACAGGTCCCAGAATATATGCGTGTATAAAACGCATACCTGCATAACGAAAACTTTGTCTGCTTTACTGTGCAGCTGTAGTAAGAGCTCTGGGAAGGAATCCTGAAATTTTGCTCTGCATCTACTCCATCTACAGCTTGATGCTCTAAAGCTAGTCATTCTTCTGTCTTCTCCCTGAACTGCACTGCATGGGTTTCGGTCATTGCCTTTTCAGCTAATTGTACTATATAGCATTTTTCAACATACTGTAAACACAAGGTAAGCATGTTTTGCCTTATTTACTGGCTCATTTGCTATCATTTACTTCACAAAGACTTCTGTGTGTTCTGAATCTCCCCGTTCAAGAGCTGCTGCTACCGACTGTGGGACAAGGTCATCTGGTGTCCAGGGCAAAGATGTTGAATGGTGCCTCCTCCACCCAGAGTGGAATAGTGGGTGTACTAAAAACAGTGCGTGCAGCGCTAAAATAGTGCCGAAGGTTATGGCACACCACAGTGAACTGATGAGCTTAATAGCAATGCGCATTCTGTTCTGCATAAAAATATGGGCTAACAGAGGCGAAGGAAGAAATGGCCTGACATTGGTGTGTAAAAACATGCCACAGAACCCCCTCTCCAGCTGCTGTGGGGGCCCCTGCTCCTTCTGACAGGAGTTACACTGCAGTGTCATCGGGGCAGCTGGAGAATGGAGCTTCCTCAAGCTCCTGGTGCACCGTCTCCCCCACCACATAGCATTATTTCAAAGGAACATGACTCTTCTGCCTTCCCACCCGTATTCTGGACCTGAGGGAGAACCCAGTACTAATGAATAATGAGTAACAGGAGACCCCTATACTAGAGGACAGACATACCATAATGGAAGAATCATAGAGCCCAATAATGGAGTAATGAAAGTCCCCTCCTCGGTGAAGCTACTTCAAACCCTCCCTACAAAGTTTTCCCACTAATGAGGGTCTAGAAGTAATCAGGGGCCCCATCCAAGAGTGCAGGGTGTAATCTCAGTATAGGGGGCCAATGCCCCCTCCCCCCCAACACACACACACACACTTCCAGGCAGGCAGCTGGGCGTAGATCATTTTTTTTCTTTGGGTTGGGGGTTGGTGGTGTAATTCAGCTCTCTCAAACTGCAAGAGTGCTCTTTGCTCCTGCTCAGTAATGTTTGCTATGAGGGTGTTTTCTAAAAGCAGTGAGCCTGTGTACAAGATTATAAGTCTCCTGCCTATAAAAAAGAGAGTGCGGCATACGCAGCACGTTGCAGCAAATATTGGGCGTGGTTCTGATTGCACCGTGTGTATTGGCTGCGGCTTAAAGGAAGGCAGAGTTTAGGAGTCAGTAGTAAGTGACAGAGGACACAGATCAGTAGTAAGAGCATAGGCGTGCACACAGGGTGTGCCAGGTGTTCCTGGGCACACTCTAATCACAATGTGTGGCGCTGATTTCCCCTGTTTAAACCCCTGCTATTTTACTGAAGCTCCCTAACAGGGCCCCTAAAAAATGAGTATAAAACTATAACAAAAAAAATAAAATTGTAAAAAATAATAAAAATAAAAACTACTGACACCATCCACTTCCCTATTGACACAAATCCCTGCCCTACTGACACCATCTACTGCTCTACTGACACTGTCAGTATAAATACACATGCACACACACTTATGTGTTTGGGCTTTGAGGTGCACACCCTAATGCAATAGGCTGTGCACACCTATGAGTAAGAGACACAGTGGATAGATTTTGCCTAACAGTGGGAGGGGCTTAATAGGGGATGATTAAACAGAACCCATGCCTAGTAACTGTATACAGTATACTGCACACGTATACCACAGTCCTTGTACCCAGAAAATACTCCTACTTACTATGTTACAAGTGACCAGAGCTTTTTTCAGGGGGAACTTGGTGGAACTCAGTTCCACCACCTCTGGCTCAGACCCTTTGGTGCCTGCTCACCACAATCACTTGTAAACACAGAAGTCTGGTTTCTGTGTTTACAAGTGACAGCTCTGCACTCTGTGTGTAACCCCCATGAACTCTGCACTCTGTATGTAATGCAATCCTGATATTTAATGCCCCTTTAAGACACTTCTACTGTTTGTGAAATATGACCACACCCACTATTTGATGGGGTTTTGGGGGGGTCGTGGTTGAGTTCCAGCTCCTATTGTTTGAGAAAAAAAGCCCTGCAAGTGACAATCTCAGGGATAGATATAAACCCCAGAACGAAGGATCCTTTTTTAAGTAAGTAAACATTTCCATCACATTTACTTTTCCTGCACACAGAAAGAGATCACTTTGTTTGTCTGAGCGTACCTTTAAGAATAACTTAATTAAAACAAGCAACTGTTGAGACAATGAACACTTTGGTTAGGACTATGTAACATTCAACATAATGTATAGAGTGCAGGGATAAGGAGTAAGTAACATACAGAACATCATATAGAGTGCATAATAAACAGTGTGTGTACTTGCATGCTGCTATGTTATACTAGTTAATATTATATTTCAACAAACTAGTATCAATATACTCAGGCCTTTCTTTCAGCGGAATGTGGGGGGAACGCAGTTCCGGCACCTCCAGCACTGAATGTATGTAATAGCATGGGGTGTGGGATGTGCTGGAGGGTCTATTGATATTGGCTGCTGGGGGATCTATATTCACTGGTGGGGATCTGTTTTTGTGTGAGGATCTATTGTTGCTGATGGTGAATCTATTGTTGCTGGGGAGGTCTTATGTTGCTGGAAGGGATCTACTGTTGAGGGAGAGGTCTATTTTTACTGGCTGCTGGAGGGTCTATTGATGTTGGCTGCTGGGAGATCTGTTGTTGCTGCTGGGGGGAGGGGTCTAATGTTGCTTGGGTGGATATTTTGTTACTGGGTGTGATATTTTGTTGTGGGTGGTTCACTGTTGTTGCAGGGGATCTATTGTTATTGGGGTGGAGTCTATTGTTGTTTGGGGATCTATTGCTGGGATTCTATTGTTGCTGGCTACAGGGAATCTTTTTTACTGCTTTTTTTTTTGTCATTAACATGTTCTATACAAATGATTTAGCACCACAAAATGATACTTGGTTCTGTATTCTCTAAAAGGGGCAGTACTGGTAAGTGGGTAGGGGGTGGAATCAAGGAACGGTGGTCAGAGGTGGGTAGGGGGTAGAGACAAGGGGTGACTCAGATGGGGGAAGTTCCTGCATCTACTCTCTGAGAAAAAAAGCCCTAAATATACTTATAGACGGATCGCTCACACATAGTTACATAGTTAGTCAGGTTGAAAAAAGACACAAGTCCATCCAGTTTAACCAATAAAAAAATAAAAAAATATTTTTACAATCCCATATACACAATCCTATACAGTTGATCCAGAGGAAGACAAAAAACCCAGCAAAGCATGATCCAATTTGCTTACAGCAGGGGAAAAAAATCCTTTCTGATCCCCCGAGAGGCAATTACCTATAAATAGTATCCAGTTATGTTATGTTTATTTAGGAAATAATCCAGGCCTTTTTTAAAACAATCTACTGAGCTGGCAAGAACCATCTCTGGAGGGAGTCTATTCCACATTTTCACAGCTCTTACTGTGAAGAAACGTTTCCGTATTAAGAGATGAAAACTCTTTCCCTCTAGACGTAAAGAGTGCCCCCTTGTCCTCTGTGATGACCTTAAAGTGAATAACTCAACACCAAGTTCACTATATGGACCACTTATGTATTTGTACATGCTGATAATATCCCCCCTTAATCTCCTCTTCCACAAGAGGAAATAAATTCAGTTCCTCTAATCTTTCCTCATAGCTGAGCTCCTCCATACCTCTTATCAGTTTGGTTGCCCTTCTCTGCACTTTCTCCAGTTCCCCGATATCCTTTTTGAGAACTGGTGCCCAAAACTGAACTGCATATTCCAGATGAGGTCTTACTAATGATTTGTACAGGGGCAAAATTATATCTCTCTCTCTGGAGTCCATACCTCTCTTAATACATATATATTATATATTATGCACCCCCATTATATCAGGGTCCCTAGAGACAGCCCCTTCACATCAGGGTCCCCAAAGGCCTCCCTCCTTACATCAGTGTCCCCAGAGACACCCCTTTACATCAGGGTCCCCAGAGACACCCTCTTACATCAGGGTCCCCAGAATCATCCCACCCCTTACATCAGGGTCCCCAGAGTCATCCCCCCTTACATAAGAGTCTCCTAAGCCCCCACTTCCTACATCAGGGTCCTCAGAGCCACCTCCCCAACATTTATTTAAGGTCTCCATAGGCTCCTTACCCCCTTGCAGCAGAGCCCACTCTGGTTCCCAGTGCAGCCCGCAACCACAAGTGAAAACTAGGAGGCGGGGCACTGGCAGCAGGTCTGGAGGAAGGTGGCAACAGGGCCTGAATATCATGGCCAAATACAGTATGGCAGAACCTTATATAACAACTTGTACAACACAGTCTCAATACTGTGGAAGACAAATTAGCAGTATTTTGATACATGACAGCATCTGATGAAGATGGTAACTGGTAGGTGGTGTGGCAACAAGAGCACCCAAGAGGCAGAAAAAAGGAGGTCCAGGGTAGAAACTAAGGTGTCAGGTCCCCACACTGTTCCTCCTCCACCTTTCCATACACTAGACACACTGTCCCTTACCAGCAAGTTCCTGTCCCTGACCTAGCCACTTCGCAAATGCATGCCAACTGCTATTAGGACTGCCCTTACTTAAGAGGGCAGTGCTCACTTAAGGTCATCCAGCACAGCAGCGTCCAGTCGAACAGCTGATCCCCTGATGGTGCCTATGGAGGCCTTCTTGCCATCCTCTCTGTATAATGGCTGCCGTAACAGCGCCACCTGTGCAGGGAGGCTGAACTGCACCTGCCTACATGGGGATGCACAGATATTCAGTGCATTCCTGTGCAGGCAGTCCCATTGATGTCAATTTGGATGCAGTGGCTGCATGGCTCCCAAACTGACATCAGTGTGGGTTTAGGGACATGCACTCGCACTCACACCCACACAGATGTCATATTGGAAGCATTGGCTGTGTTCATGCAGCCGCAGTGTGCCAACTAACACGACAGGGGCTGCCTGCACGGGGATACACAGTACACCTGTCACCCCTGTGTGGGTAAACAAGATCTTGAACAGTCCTATGCTTTAGTATGTCCTGTGTGAACAAGGCCTTACTATGTTTTATTTATTTTCAATTTGATTTTTAATAGTTTTTACTTTTTTTGGTGGAGGGGGGGTGGTGTTTGGGGAAGCATCAGGTCAGCGTCAAAACAGACCCCTGATTTTTTTTTTTTTTTGGAGGGAGAGAAAGAGATTGAGGACACTGATCCTCAATCCCTTTCTCTGCAGCCTCGGCTACACTTTAGATGAATGAAAAGAAAGTGCTCTGTACAGAACAGTTTCCTGTTCTTTCACAAACTGAAGCATAGCAAACACAGCTTACTCTGCTTCAGTGGTGAATGAACACAGGAGCAATTGGTAGCAATCGCTTACTGTGTTCATTCAGAAAGGGGTTGGTAAACATGACATGTTTATCAGCCCCCCCACTCTCCATCCTGACACCGATCTCCCACAACCCCAGCAGCAGCTGCAGCTTGTGGGAGGGGAGGAGGGAAAGCCAGACAGTTGATCTGCAGGGAGGGACTGCTGGTGGATTGGTGAGGGGGAGCAGTACAGGGAAGTCAGAGCAGCCGGGGTGCGGGTAGACATGTGCGATTAGTTTCGTACGAATTTCCAAAAATTCGTACATTCTGAAGCATCCAAAATACGAATTGCTATGCTTCCGAATTTTATACGAAATACGAAATTTCGTTGACGGATTTTGGATCCAAATTCCGTTACTACGGAAACCCGCGGAACACCCTTTAAAAGTCTATGGGAGAAATCAAAAGTGCTAATTTTAAAGGTTAATATGCAAGTTATTGTCATAAAAAGTATTTGGGGACCCGGGTCCTGCCCCAGGGGACATGTATCAATGCAAAAAAAAGTTTTAAAAACGGCCGTTTTTTTCGGGAGCAGTGATTTTAATAATGCTTAAAGTGAAACACTAAAAGTGAAATATTTCTTTAAATTTCGTACCTGGGGGGTGTCTAGAGTATGCCTGTAAAGTGGCGCTGGTATGGAATTTGGGGGGACCCCCACGCATTTTTTTTTTTTTAAATTGGTTCGGGGTTCCCCTTAATATTTATACCAGACTCAAAGGGCCTGGTAATGCACTGTGGGGGAACCCCAGGCCGTTTTTTTCAATGACTTTATGAGTATTGCAGAGACCCGACAATTCATTAATAGTCGCTGGCGCTAGTACTTTTAAATGACTTTTTTTTCCTTTAGAAATGTAATTTTGCTCTCGGACTGTTCTAAACATGGGAAAAAAGCGCCACTTTACAGGCATACTATATACACCCACCAGGTACGAAATTTAAAGGAATATTTCACTTTTATTGTTTCACTTTAAGCATTATTAAAATCACTGCTCCCAAAATAACGGCAGTTTTTATAACTTTTTTTGCATTGATACATGTCCCCTGGGGTAGGACCCAGGTCCCCAAATACTTTTTATGACAAAAGCTTGCATATTAACCTTTAAAATTAGCACTTTTGATTTCTCCCACAGACTTTTAAAGGGTGTTCCGCGGCTTTCAAATTTGATATTTTTTGCTTTTTAAAATTCATCATAACGAACGTTCGCAATTGTTACGAAAAGATAACGAACCTAACAAAAATTCGTATTTCGTACGAATCCAAATTGAATTTCGGACATGAATTACGAAATACGGATTAATTCTAATATGAAACGGAGCGAAAGGAAACAAATTTATTGACGAAAATTCGTATTTCGTATGAATCCAAATTGAATTTCGGACATGAATTACGAAATACAGATTAATTCTAATATGAAACGGAGCGAAAGGAAACAAATTTATTGACGGCGCACATGTCTAGTCTAGTGCGGGGGTAATAAATTTGGATAGTTTAATCCCCTGTGGCTCTGTCACGTACCTGGTGGGTAGAGCCTGATTATGCAGAGGAAGGCCTCTCTTGCACCTCTGACTCGGGGCCCCTGGTAGTGTATACAGGTAGTGCAGGAGTGCAGAGTTGCACGAGTGACGGTTAAATGTGCTTGCTGTTGGGCTGCTGATCCAGTAGTCCGCCAGATGGCAGCGGGTCTCCGTAGGCAGGAACAGGCTGTTACTTAGCCAAAGAGAAGGTCCCAAAGGTAGCTGGACAGGTGCTAGCAACAACTTGGTAGCTCTGGAGGGGCTGGAACTTAAGCAGAGTCAGACAAGCCGGGTCATACATAAAAGCATCAGATCAAGTACAGATGCGGAGACAGGAGAATGGTCAAAGGACAAGCCGGGGTCGATGCAAGTGAAAAACAACAATAGTCAAAAACAAGCCGGGTCAATACTTCAAGAGCAGATACAGGTAACAGGAAACAGGATACTCACAGAATGCTGTAGACGAGACAGCACTGATCCTGGGTGTTGATCCAGCTTAGATAGCCATTTGCCGCCCTTATCTGTCATGGAATGCGCCACGCACATTCGCGCGAATGTTTGCACTTCCACGCATGCGCATATGCGTTTGCACGTTAGCACACGCTAACGCTCCTCTTCTTCCAGGCATTCGGGGAACAGGGATTCTTCTGCGGCTATTATTCTATCTTCTGACAAAGCCTTCCTGACAGGCTCCCCTGCAACACCCAAAGCTGTGGTGTGTAAGAAACAGACTGACCTTTAAGCAGGATGGCCAGTCCTATGCTCTAGGCAAGGTGGCATCTAAAGGATGGGAAGGTGCTGTGCAACAAGCTTCCAGTGCACACCCTCTCTGTAATAAACCTGTGCCCAGGGCACGTCCCCCTTCTGCCCCCCTTCCCTCCCTTGTCCCAACCCTGGCTGCTACAAATGGGTGCATTGCACTGAAAGACAGAAGCGGAAAGGTTGCCATGGGTTTAGCATGCCTGACACCTGTCAGATAGAGATATGTGGGCTGTCTTTGCTGGCCTCCTTCTGAAAATGTCTGGTCTCAACACTTCAGTCATAAAGTCAGTGTTTCTTACCTCTATATTTGTTCCAAGTCAACGTCTCAAAGTACTGAAGCCAAAAGATCAGTATGAAAGCCTGAAATTATAAAATTAAAGTCAGGTGGCAAATAAAACTTTTTTCTTTATTTTTAGTTTTAAATAAAGTTTGAATGCTGTAAGGTTTTAATTGCTGCTTGTGTCTCATCCGGGGTGACTTCACCTCACTTCCTTTTCTGACACCAATCTTGCCGATGGAGATACAGACAACAAAAAAAACCTGACAGAGATTCCAACTCTCCATGATCTAGTAAAAGAATATATCTTTATTGCTGTCAGCCTGTGAAGTCCATCTAATGTAGCTTCCTGTGATGTGGTGACAACAATACTGCACTACTCCTTAATTCAGAGCGGTGTTGCCACTCTCATGTAGGCTGTGCCTGCATGCACTACAGTGGGAGGAGAAGATGTTGCAGGGGGTGTGGCTATTAGCATTGTCACTGCTGATTTAGAGGCCTGTACCTTGTCCATTGCTACTTGGCCACACCTACCTTTGTCCGCTGCTTTGTGAGTTGAGAGCACGGTCTCTGTTGCTGAAACCCTCCTACTGTGGGCTGCAGTGGGTGGGTGGGTGGGGGAACATGTGGGACACAAATGAAGAAGGATTTGGCTCAGTCAGGGGTGATAAAAGTTTTTTTTGTTGACTTTATTAAATTTGTGCATTACATTGTAACAGTAGGGGGGCTTAAGGTTTGGTCCAAACCCAAGTTCGGATTGAACCTAGCTGAACACCTGGCAAGATACTTCATAATGTTGAGGGCATGTGGCATGATATGGTTCAGGGGCTAGCCAAACATTTGTCTTCCCTCTTTCCTGGCCTGCAGTGCTGCAAGCTTGGATAGGGGTCTGGTGTGGATTTTTTGGGGGTACCTCATACTTTTTTTTGTGCATAAGGTTTCCCCCTAAAATCTATACCAGACCTGAAGGGTCTAGTGTAGAATTTTGGGGAACCTCATGCCTTTTTTTGTATTTGTTTGCAAGGGGTCCTTCTTAAAATGCATACCAGGCCCTTAAAGCGGGGCGCCGCCGAAAGAAAATTTTTTAAAAGTCAGCAGCTACAAATACTGCAGCTGCTGACTTTTAAAACATGGACACTTACCTGTCCAGGGCGCCCGCGATGTCGGCACCCGAGGCCGAAGCGTCTCTCCGTCCTCGGGTGCTGCCGCCTCCATCTTCGGTAAGGGAATCAGGAAATGAAGCCGTGCGGCTTCACTTCCCGGTTCCCTACTGCGCATGCGCGAGTCGCGCCGTGCAATACGAATGCTCCCTGCTGCCTCTGGGACCCGTGTGTGTTTCCCAGCAGGCAGCGGGCGGGAGCAGGAAGTGGCGTAAATAACCGCAGATTCTGCGGCTATTTATGCCGGAAGTGGGTACAGATACCTGTAATATACAGGTATCTGTACCCCCCTCCCCCCTGAAAGGTGCCAACTGTGTCACTGGAGGGGGGGAGGAATCTGATTAGTGGAAGTTCCACTTTTGGGTGGAACTCCACTTTAAGGTCTGGGGTGAATTAAGGGGATCCCCATTCCTTTTTTTTATTCAGCTGTGTACCGCCGGCTACCTGTCATCGATTGAGCAGGCTGCTGCAAATAGCTGCATGGAACACCTATGCATCCCGTGCAGGTAAGGAAGGCCTTTTGCCCACATATGTACTGTATAGGGTAAGCATGGTACCCACGTTAAGGTAAGCATGTTTTGCTATACATTGATTTCAATCAATGGTGTTCTCTTAGATGTGCTCTGTCTTTGTATTTTGTGTTCTGATGACTACAGTGGATTTCACAATGACTACTTGTGCCGCGTACACACGAGCAGATTTTCTTGGATGGTTTTTCTGACCGAATTCCGCTCAAGCTTGGCTTGCATACACACGGCCAAACAAAAGTTTGCTGAACGCGGTGACGTAAGAACACTACGACTATCCGAGAAAATTAAGTTCAATGCTTCCGAGCATGTGTCGAATTGTTTCCGAGCATGCGTAGGAATTTTGCGCGTCGGAATTGCTACAGACGATCGCATTTTCGGATAGGAACTTTTTCCGACCAAAAAATTGAGAACATGCTCTCAATCTTTTGCTGGCTGGAATTCGGCCAGCAAAAGTCCGATGGAGCATACCCACGGTCGCATTTTCCGACCAAAAGCTTTTATCGGTCTTTTGCTGGCCGAATTTCCGATCGTATGTACGCAGGATTACATGCCTTCTATATGTTCTGCAACTCCCTGCTCAGTAGCTGCTGCTACCAGTGGTGGAAAAAAGTAATTCGGTGACTAGGGCAAAGATGTTAAACTGTGCCATCCCTCCCTCTCGGTGGAATAGTGAGTGGGCTAAAAACAGTGCTGAGCTGAAATGTATGCAGCGGTTGTGGCATGCAGTAAAATATTGCCAATGTTTTTGGCACACCACACTGAACAAAAGAGCTTAACCACTTCGGCTCTCACACCTGTTTAGCCTCTATAGACCAGATCATATTTTCACATTTCTGCTATGCGTCTATTCATGAGTCTATAACTTTGTAATTACTTATGATACAGAATTGACACATGCACTCACCAGCCACTTAATTAATTGCTAATACCGGGTTGGACCCCCCTTTTGCCTTCAAAACTGCCTTAATTCTTCATGGCATAGATTCAACAAGGTGTTGGAAACATTCCTCAGAGATGTTGGTCCATAGTGACATGATAACATCACACAGTTGCTGTAGATTTGTCAGCTGCACATCCATAAAGCGAATCTCATATTCCATCACATCCCAAAGGTTCTCTATTGGATTGAGATCTGGTGACTGTGGAGGACATTGGAGTACAGGGAACTCATTGTCATGTTCAAGAAACCAGTGGTGAGATGATTTGAACTTTGTGACATGGTGCATTATACTGCTGGAAGGAGCCATCAGAAGATGGGGACACTGTAGTCATAAAGGGATGGACATGGTCAGCAACAATACTCAGGTAGGCAAAGGCGTTTAAGCAATGCTCAATTGGTACTAAGGGGCCTGAAGTGTAAGAAAATATCCCCTCCACACCATTACACCACCTCCAGCCTAAACCTTTGATACAAAGCAGGATGGATCCATGCTTTCATGTTGTTTACACCAAATTCTGGCCCTACCATCTGAATGTCGCCGCTGAAATCGATCTTATCAGACCAGGCATCATTTTTCCAATCTTCTACTGCCCAATTTTGATGAGCCTGTGCGAATTGTAGCCTCAGTTTCCTGTTCATAGCTGACAGGAGTGGAACCCAGTGTGGTCTTCTGCTGCTGTAGCCCATCTGCTTTAAGGTTCGATGTGTTGTGTATTCAGAGATGGTATTCTGCATACCTTGGTTGTAACGAGTGGTTATTTGAGTTACTGTTGCCTTTCTATCATCTTGAACCAGTCTGCCCATTCTCCTCTAACATTTTCATCCACACAACTGCCACTCACTGTATATTTTTTCAGACCATTCTCCCTAAACCCGAGAAATAATTGTGCGTGAAAATTCCAGTAGATCAACAGTTTTTGAAATGCTCAGACTAGCCCATCTGGCACCAACAACCATGCCACATTCAAAGTTATTTAAATCCCCTTTCTTCCCCAGTTTGATGCTCGATTTGAACTTCAGCAAGTCATCTTCACCACATCTAGATGCCTAAATGCATTAAATTGCTGCCATGTGATTGGCTGATCAGCAATTTGTGTTACCAAGCAATTTAACAGGTGTACCTAATAAAGTGCCCAGTGAGTGCATATTGTTTTTTGGGGGACAAACAGGGCTTTCTTTTAAACCTAAGGTCCTCTGAGAAATACTGTGGCAAAAACATTTACATTTTATTCTGCTACTTTTTCTACTTACTGCAACATTAACCACTTAAACCACGGACCATTTGGCTGGCCAAAGACCAGAGCACTTTTTGCGATTCGGCACGGTGTCGCTTTAACTGACAATTGCGCGGTTGTGCGACGTGGCTCCCAAGCAAAATTGACATCCTTTTTTTCCCCACAAATAGGGCTTTCTTTTGGTGGTATTTGATCACCCCTGCGGTTTTTATTTTTTGCGCTATAAACAAAAAAATAGCGACAATTTTGAAAAAAACGCATTATTTTTTACTTTTTGCTATCATAAATATCCCCAAAAAATATATATAAAAAAACCTTTTTTTTCCTCAGTTTAGACCGATACTTATTCTTCTACATATTTTTGGTAAAAAAAATCACAATAAGCGTTTATTGATTGGTTTGCGCAAAAGTTAAAGCGTCTACGAAATAGGGGATAGTTTTATGGCAGTTTTATTTTTAAGTTTTTTTTTACTAGTAATGGCGGCGATCTGCAATTTTTATTGGGACTGCGACATTATGGCGGACACATCGGCCATTTTTGACACATTTTTGGGACCATTGTCATTTATACAGCAATCAGTGCTATACAAATGCATTGATTCCTGTGTAAATGACACTGGCAGTGAAGGGGTTAACCACTAGGGGGCAGTGAAGGGGTTAAGTGTGTCCTAGGGAGTGATGGGGGCGTGGCCAATGGCGTCCCTAGGGGGGGCCAGAGGGGGCCCTGACCCCCCCAACATTATACTCTGCCCCACCATGTGCCCCCCAATAAAAAAAAAGTTTTTCTTTTTACAAAAAGGCAATGTCTAAGAGGGAGAGCGTCCCCAGTCAGCTCCTGCGGGTGATTCCTCCCCCCTCCCTCTGCTCACTGACACTGCATAATGCGAGCGCTCACACAACCACGGCCGCCCGATCTGCTCCTTCCCCTGCATCCTCATTGGCAGGGAGAAGAGCGAGTTGCGGGAAGGACTCCACCAGGACTCTCAGTTACTGAAAAAACAGACTGATTTCTCCCGTCCTTAGGACAGGAGAACCAGCCTGTAAATTCCAAGAGATGCCAGACCAGCGCTGTCAATAGCAGGGGCAGGACAGCAAGAGGAGGCCGGGGAACCCCACAGTGGCAGAACACCAGGGCAACCTTTGCAACCCTGATAGTTCTCCCACTGCTTTGGACCCTTATATTTTCTTGGTATGCTGGTGACATATATCTCTTGTTTCTGCCACCCTGGGGGGGGGGGGGGGCAATACAGTAGGAAGGGAGCTCACTGCAGAACATGTGAAAGGGCCATTGTGGGATCGTAGTGAAGGGCCCCGGGAGATATATAAATAATTGCATTTTATAGTTGCCCCCCTACTTTAGTCCCTGTCCCCCCATGCCCCCCTTAAATACGAAAGCTGGAGATGCCACTGGGCGTGGCTATGTGTGACACGACACTGATCACCGCTCCCAATTACATGGAGCTGTGATCAGTGTCCTGTCACTAGGCAGAACGGGGAAATTCTTGTTTACATTAGCATTTCCCCGTTCTTCCCCTCTGTGAGACGATCGCGGGTATCCCACGGGAACCACGATCACTCTCACGGAGGTCGCGCGCCCGCAAACCGCTTCTTAAAGGGCAACGTACAAGTACGTTAATCTGCCTGTACGTGCCCTTCTGCCGACGTATATCGGCGTGAGCTGGTCGGCAAGAGGTTAAACATTAAAATGACACTTTTGGTACAAAGCATGTTAAAGTTATTTACAAAAAAAAAATATTTTGGTTTTTGCATATATTTATTTTTTCTCATAATGCATCAATAATTCAAAGTTCTTACTGATTTTAAAATAAAATAGATATACCATAAACCACATATTTTTTAACAGGAAACCCTTAAAGATAACAATGTATATATGTGCTGTATAATATCTTTTTCCAACAAATAATTTCAAATAGAAACATGGAACAGGAGATGAAACTGTTAAATAGTGCTTATACAGGGTGATCTACTGAAATGAATGGGTTAAGTAATAAAATAGGGGCATATCCTGGTTAATTCAGAGTAACTAATTCCCTGTGTGCACAATAAATATTCCTCTTTGTTATCTGCAGCTCTCTTATCATATATTGCCATCTGTCAGGGAATGGAGGAGATAAGAGAGCTAGTGTGTTACTTTTGTTAAAGGATACTTTCACCTTTTGTAAGTTGTTACATGTTACACCCATATTCAGGGTGTAACATGTAATGTGTTAAAAATCCACCGGCCCCCGAACCTCCTCAGCTCCCTGATGTGACAGACGGCCGGCGATCTTCTTCCCCGACTCTCTGTCACACTCTTTACAAAACGTGGCAGTGTGGGGCTCAAGCCACGTCACTTATTCACAATGTCCTGTGAATAGAAAACTACAAGGTCTGGCAGCCTTTGTGGCTGTTGGCTTGTAGTTCTCAATGAACTATCACAGCGCTGTTGAGCACTGTGGCAGTTCATTGATGCTTCCTGTTAGTGTGTAACTGCTTGGCTGTACAATGTACGATGTACGACCAAACACCTTAGACAGAGTCTGCAAGAGCCCTGCATGGCATCAACAATCTGCTGTGCAATGCTTTGCAGGCTCCCAACAAAAAAAATAAGAAACGCGCATTTTTTTACCTGCAAAAAATATATATATTTTTTAAAAGGTGAACTTATCCTTTAATGTTTATAAATGTTACACTGAACGATGACTGTTATGTCGCGTACACACGGTCGGACTTTTCGGCTACAAAAGTCCGAAAGCCTGTCCGGCAGACTTTCGACGGACTTTTGGCAGACTTTTGGCGGACTTGCGGCAGACTTTCTTACGAACGGACTTGCCTACATACGATCACACAAAAGTCCGACGGATTCGTACGTGATGACGTATACCGGACTAAAATAAGGAAGTTGATAGCCAGTAGCCAATAGCTGCCCCAGCGTGGGTTTTTGCCCGTCGGACTAGCACACAGACGAGCGGATTTCTGGGTCCGGCGTAGTTACGACGTAAAGATTTGAAGCATGTTTCAAATCTAAAGTCCGTCGGATTTGAGGCTGAAAAAGTCCGCTGAAAGTCCGGGGAAGCCCACACACGATCGGATTGTCAGCCAGCTTTAGTCCGTCGGCGTCCGTCGGACTTTTGTAGACGAAAAGTCCGACCGTGTGTACGCGGCATAATTGGCTGTCACAGTGATCATTTAATGAGGCTTCTGACTGGCTTCCAATCCTAGGATTGGGAGCTCATCTTTCTACAGACACCAGGTCTCATAGGGCTGTGAAGGGAGGGAGCAGGGGAGATAAGAAACTGCAGGCAGTCTCCTGGGTGTACAGTAGACATGTGTGATTAGTTTCGTATGAATCAAAAATTTGTACGAATTTCCAGAAATTCGTACGAATCCGAAATACGAATTTTTATGCATACGAATTCTGTACGAAAAACGAAATTTCGTTTACGAATTTCAGATCCAAATTCATAACGAACATTCGTAATTGTTACGAAAAGTTAACGAACCTAAAAGTTAAAAACCCAGGAAGTCAGCACAGCACAAGGATGGTGGGAACCCCTCATAATGGGCACAGCGGGTGTACACTCAGACCCGGGAACTCAGCACAGGGATGGTGGGAACCCCTCGTAATGGACACAGCAGGTGTACAGACCTGGGAACTCAGCACAGGGATAGTGGGAACCCTATGGGAATTTCTATGCTTACGAATTTTATACGAAATTTCGTTACCGAATTTCCAAATTTCGGATCCAAATTCCGTTACAACAGAAACGTGACTGGTGTTTTGTTCACCAATCAGAGGAAGTCAGCACAGCACAGGGATGGTGGGAGCCCCTCATAATGATAAATTCATCATAACGAACTTTCGTTATTTTGCAAAAAGTTTACGAATCTAACGAAAATTTGTATTTCGTATGAATCCGAATAGAATTCCGGACACGAATTACGAAATACGAATTCATTTTCGTACGAAACGGAACGAAACTAAATGAATTTATTGACGCCGCACATGTCTAGTGTACAGGAGACGCCTTGTGTGCAGAGAAGGAGCTTTTATGGACGTGTGTAACATGCCAAAGGTAGTCAACTGGTTAACAGTGGTGCACATTTTGTCCTGCAGAAAAATATGGGCTAACAGACATGAATAAAGAAATGCCCTGACATTGGTGTGTGGTGAAAAATGTCAGATAATCTTCCTTTCTTTTACTGAAATGCATTGAATTTTACAACAGTAGGAAAGGTAGAAACATTACATTGTCAAAATGGTGATAAAAGGTATTGATACACATTAAACAGATAATCCTCCCTAAATTTAGTGCTAGGATGGAAATGACTAGGGATGAACCCAATGTTCGAGTTGAACGTAGGTTCGATTCGAACATCAGATGTTTGCCCGTTCGCCAAATTTAGAACATTATGGGGCGTTCTTGGGAAATTTGCGCGCCCCATAATGAACGGCGAGATCGCAGTGCATTGACGGCTGCTGATTGGCCAAAGCATGCACCTGACCTGCATGCTTTGGCCAATCACAGGGTGCCTTTGGCCAATCTTGGCTCAGGGGGCTGAGTTCACGCTCCACACTATGTTAGGCTGCTTACATAGTGGTCGTACATAGTTTTGTGAATGAGAGCAGCAAAATGACATTTGTAAAGGAAAAAAATACTCGCGGCTGTAATGTATTGCCGGATCCCAGCAATATAGATAAAAATCATTTGTAGTATATTTAAAATAGATTTAAAATAGATAGTGTATTCTATATATATATATATATATATATATATATATATATATATATATATATATATATATACAGTATCTCACAAAAGTGAGTACACCCCTTATGCCCTGTACACCCGACCGGTTTTGCCGTCAGAATAAACTCTGATGCCCTGTATACACTACCGGTTTTGCTGTCGGAATAAACTCTGAAGGTTTTTCCGATGGAGTTCCGACAAAATTCAGCTCAAGCTGTCTTGCATACACACGGTCACACCAAAGTCCGACCATCCAGAACACGGTGACATACAACACGTATGACGGGACTAGAAAACGGAAGTTCAATAGCCAGTAACCAATAGCTTCCGTCTCGTACTTGCTTCAGAGCATGCGTCATTTTTGGTGCGTCGGAACAGCATACAGACGAGCGTTTTTTCCGATAGTAATTTGTTCCGTCGGAAAAATATAGAACATGTTCTCTATCTAAGTCCGTCTGAATTTTCGACAGAAAAATCTGATGGGGCATACACCCGGTCGGAATATACGATGAAAAGCTCCCATTGGACTCTTTCTGTCGGAAATTCCGCTGGTGTGTACGCCGCATAAGAGTTTTGTAAGTATTTTATTATATCTTTTCATGTGACAACACTGAAGAAATTACACTTTGCTACAATGTAAAGTAGTGAGTGTACAGCTTGTATAACAGTGTAAATTTGCTGTCCCCTCAAAATAACTCAACACACAGCCATTAATGTCTAAACTGCTGGCAACAAAAGTGAGTACACCCCTAAGTGAAAATGTCCAAATTGGGCCCAAGGGGTCAATATTTTGTGTGGCCACCATTAATTTCCAGCACTGCCTTAACCCTGTTGGGCATTGAGTTTACCAGAGTTTCACAGGTTGCCACTAGAGTCCTCTTCCACTCCATACCTAAACTTCAACTTTTTAAAGGAAAGGGAATGCTGCCTTTTTTTTACTCTTTTACTTTTCTTCTCTGGTTTACAGGTAATAAGTCCTACAGATGTCTACTAAGTTGGTGGGTGATTCAAACCATTGCAACCCACTAAAACTGGGCTATGAATTTTAGATAGGACTGGCCTTTAAGTGACCATCCCTGGACATTTATGGGTATATTTAGCAACAGAACTAAAGTGGGTGAGGTGTAGAAGGGGCAAGGGGAGGTTAAAGGCAGAATTTTTTTTATCCTAATGCGTTCTATGCATTAAGATAAAAAGCCTTCTGTGTGCAGCAGCCCCCCTAACATTTACCTGAGGTCCCTCTCTGCCCAGCGATGTCCACGAGTCCCTCGGAGAGGGGGGGAGGCCAAGTCGGGGCTCCATGTCTAAATGGACACAGGGATCTGTGACTCGGCTCGGGTGCCCTCAAAGCAACCTGCTTGGTGTGGGGGCACTGAACAGGAGGGAGGGGCCAGGAGAGCAGAAAAGGAACCCGAGAAGAGGAGGCTCTGGGCTGCTCTGTGCAAATCCACTGCAACAGAGCAGGTAAGTGTGACATGTTTGTTATTTTTATGGAAAAAAAAATACGAGACTTTAGTATCACTTTAAAGCAACAAGAAGCAATCTCAAGTGCAGACGCTACTTTGGCAGTTTGTGCTGTGTAGAGTGTTATAGTAGTAATGCGTATAGGAGCCTGTTACCACTGGTATTGAATTTATTCCTCTCCTCAGTTTTCACAAGTGATTCGAGGAGCTTCAGTAACCAAAACTGCAGTGTTTATCCTCATGACACAACACAGAAAGCACCTCCATGGTTAACAGAGGACAGAATTAAAATTAGACTTGAGAAACTTAACATTAATAAATCACCGGGACCAGATGGCTTGCATCCGAGGGTACTTAGGGAACTCAGTCATGTGATTGCCAGACCGTTGTTCCTAATTTTTTACAGACAGTCTACTGACTGGAATGGTACCAGCTGATTGGAAAAAAGCCAATGTAGCACCAATATTTAAAAAGGGCCCAAAATACATCCCTGGGAATTACAGACCAGTTAGCCTAACATCGATAGTATGTAAACTCTTGGAGGGGATGACAAGGGACTATATACAAGATTTTAGTAAGGAGAACGGTATCATTAGCAGTAATCAGCATGGATTCATGAAAAATCGTTCTTGCCAAACCAATCTACTAAACTTCTATGAGGAGGTGAGTTGCCATCTAGATAAAGGAAGGCCCGTAGACGTGGTGTATCTGGATTTTGCAAAAGCATTTGACACAGTTCCCCATAAACGTTTACTGTACAAAATAAGGTCCGTTGGCATGGACCATAGGGTGAGTCCATGGATTGAAAACTGGCTACAAGGGCGAGTTCAGAGGGGGGTGATAAATGGGGAGTACTCGGAATGGTCAGGGGTGGGTAGTGGGGTTCCCCAGGGTTCTGTGCTGGGACCAATCTTATTTAATTTGTTCATAAACGAGCTGGAGGATAAACAGTTCAATCTCTGTATTTGCAGACGATACTAAGCTAAGCAGGGCAATAACTTCTCCGCAGGATGTGGAAACCTTGCAAAAAGATCTGAACAAATTAAAGGGGTGGGCAACTACATGGCAGATGAGGTTCAATGTAGAAAAATGTAAAATAATGCATTTGGGTGGCAAAAATATGAATGCAATCTATACACTGGGGGAGAACCTCTGGGGGAATCTAGGATGGAAAAGGACCTGGGAGTCCTAGTAGATGATAGGCTCAGCAATGGCATGCAATGCCAAGCTGCTGCTAACAAAGCAAACAGAATATTGGCATGCATTAAAAAGGGGATCAACTCCAGGGATAAAACAATAATTCTCCCACTCTACAAGACTCTGGTCCGGCTGCACCTAGAGTATGTTGTCCAGTTCTGGGCACCAGTCCTCAGCAAGGATGAACTGGAAATGGAGCGAGTACAAAGAAGGCAACAAAGCTAATAAAGGGTCTGGAGGATCTTAGTTATGAGGAAAGGTTGCGAACACTGAACTTATTCTCTCTGGAGAAGAGACGCTTGAGAGGGGATATGATTTCAATATACAAATACCGTACTGGTGACTAGGGATGAGCTTCGTGTTCGAGTCGAACCCATGTTCGACTCGAACATCGGCTGTTCGGTCGTTCGCCGAATTGCGAACGATATGGGCCGTTCGCGCCAAATTCGTGTGGCGCGTCACGGCCCATAATTCACTGCGGCATCGCAGTGCATTGCTGGCTGATGATTGGCCAAGCATGCACTATGACCCGCATGCTTGGCCAATCACAGCGCCGTCAGTAGAGAGAGCTGTAATTGGCCAAAGCCAGGGTGGCTTTGGCCAATTATGGCTCAGGGGATTTAGTACACACCCCACACTATATAAGGCCGCCTGCACGGCGGCCCTGTGTAGTGTGTGTTCCGGTGTGCTGAGAGATAGAGAGAGAGAGAGACAGTGTCATTTGATTTGAGTTAGATAGATTAGGCAGAACAGTCAGTCAGTTAGCTGCACTTACAGTGTATTGTGTATATATATGCATCCCAGGTGTTGCATATATATATATACACTGTATTCAGTTTAGCTAGATCCGTTCCTGTTATCTTCTATCTAGACTATTTAGTGCAGTGTGTCCTGCTCACAGTGTTCAGCTAGATCCGTTCCTGCTATTTACATTTAGTGCAGTGCGTCCTGCTCACAGTGTTCAGCTAGATCCGTTCCTGCTATTTACATTCAGTGCAGTGCGTCCTGCTCACAGTGTTCAGCTAGATCCGTTCCTGCTATTTACATTCAGTGCAGTGCGTCCTGCTCACAGTGTTCAGCTAGATCCGTTCCTGCTATTTACATTCAGTGCAGTGCGTCCTGCTCACAGTGTTCAGCTAGATCCGTTCCTGGTATTTACATTTAGTGCAGTTCGTCCTGCTCACAGTGTTCAGCTACATCCGTTCCTGCTATTTACATTCAGTGCAGTGCGTCCTGCTCACAGTGTTCAGCTAGATCCGTTCCTGGTATTTACATTTAGTGCAGTGCGTCCTGCTCACAGTGTTCAGCTACATCCGTTCCTGCTATTTACATTCAGTGCAGTGCGTCCTGCTCACAGTGTTCAGCTAGATCCGTTCCTGCTATTTACATTCAGTGCAGTGCGTCCTGCTCACAGTGTTCAGCTAGATCCGTTCCTGCTATTTACATTCAGTGCAGTGCGTCCTGCTCACAGTGTTCAGCTAGATCCGTTCCTGGTATTTACATTTAGTGCAGTGCGTCCTGCTCACAGTGTTCAGCTACATCCGTTCCTGCTATTTACATTCAGTGCAGTGCGTCCTGCTCACAGTGTTCAGCTAGATCCGTTCCTGCTATTTACATTCAGTGCAGTGCGTCCTGCTCACAGTGTTCAGCTAGATCCGTTCCTGCTATTTACATTCAGTGCAGTGCGTCCTGCTCACAGTGTTCAGCTAGATCCGTTCCTGGTATTTACATTTAGTGCAGTGCGTCCTGCTCACAGTGTTCAGCTAGATCCGTTCCTGCTATTTACATTCAGTGCAGTGCGTCCTGCTCACAGTGTTCAGCTAGATCCGTTCCTGGTATTTACATTTAGTGCAGTGCGTCCTGCTCACAGTGTTCAGCTACATCCGTTCCTGCTATTTACATTCAGTGCAGTGCGTCCTGCTCACAGTGTTCAGCTAGATCCGTTCCTGCTATTTACATTCAGTGCAGTGCGTCCTGCTCACAGTGTTCAGCTAGATCCGTTCCTGCTATTTACATTCAGTGCAGTGCGTCCTGCTCACAGTGTTCAGCTAGATCCGTTCCTGGTATTTACATTTAGTGCAGTGCGTCCTGCTCACAGTGTTCAGCTACATCCGTTCCTGCTATTTACATTCAGTGCAGTGCGTCCTGCTCACAGTGTTCAGCTAGATCCGTTCCTGCTATTTACATTCAGTGCAGTGCGTCCTGCTCACAGTGTTCAGCTAGATCCGTTCCTGCTATTTACATTCAGTGCAGTGCGTCCTGCTCACAGTGTTCAGCTAGATCCGTTCCTGGTATTTACATTTAGTGCAGTGCGTCCTGCTCACAGTGTTCAGCTAGATCCGTTCCTGCTATTTACATTCAGTGCAGTGCGTCCTGCTCACAGTGTTCAGCTAGATCCGTTCCTGCTATATACATTTAGTGCAGTACGTCCTGCTCACAGTGTTCAGCTAGATCCGTTCCTGTTATCTTCCTACTGACAGGCAGGCTTGTCTGGTTACAGTATATAAAGCTACCTGAAGAAAATTACAGGTGTTCTTTTTGATCCTATTAGTACCACGGTCAGGCAGCTAGACTATTTACATTTAGTACAGTGTGTCCTGCTCACAGTGTTCAGCTAGATCCGTTCCTGTTATCTTCCTACTGACAGGCAGGCTTGTCTGGTTACAGTATATAAAGCTACCTTAAGAAAATTACAGGTGTTCTTTTTGATCCTATTAGTACCACGGTCAGGCAGCTAGACTATTTACATTTAGTACAGTGCGTCCTGCTCACAGTGTTCAGCTAGATCCGTTCTTGCTATTTACATTCAGTGCAGTGCGTCCTGCTCACAGTGTTCAGCTAGATCCGTTCCTGGTATTTACATTTAGTGCAGTGCGTCCTGCTCACAGTGTTCAGCTAGATCCGTTCCTGCTATTTACATTCAGTGCAGTGCGTCCTGCTCACAGTGTTCAGCTAGATCCGTTCCTGCTATATACATTTAGTGCAGTACGTCCTGCTCACAGTGTTCAGCTAGATCCGTTCCTGTTATCTTCCTACTGACAGGCAGGCTTGTCTGGTTACAGTATATAAAGCTACCTTAAGAAAATTACAGGTGTTCTTTTTGATCCTATTAGTACCACGGTCAGGCAGCTAGACTATTTACATTTAGTACAGTGCGTCCTGCTCACAGTGTTCAGCTAGATCCGTTCCTGTTATCTTCCTACTGACAGGCAGGCTTGTCTGGTTACAGTATATAAAGCTACCTGAAGAAAATTACAGGTGTTCTATCCCAGCTTAGTGCAGCTACAGGCCATTAGTATGTCTGGAAGGCCAAGAAGGAGAGGCAGACAGTCACAAGCCAATAAGAGAGGGCAAGCAGGCTCTGTGTCTAGTGCTGGTCGTGGAGACGGTGCATCCTCATCAGCACGTGGCCATGGGACACGCTTGGCCTTTTTTTCGGCAGCTGGCCGTGTTGAGCCGCAACATGCGGAAGACTTGGTCGAGTGGATGACCAAGCCGTCCTCATCCTCCTCATCCTCTCTCACCCATGCCCAGGGTGCTTTGTCTGGCAAAGCAGCGGCCTCTTCCCTCAGCTCAATGTCATCAGTGACTCCTTCCCTAGCTCCACCATGTCCTCATGAGGATTCCCTCGAACTGTTTGACCACAGTGTTGGGTACATGCTCCAGGAGGATGCCCAGCGTTTGGAAGGCTCTGATGATGATACTGAGCTCAATGAAGGCAGTAACATGAGCACGGACAGAGGGGGTGCCCAAGAAGGACAGCAATCTGGCAGTCATGCTCCCCCTGCTGCAGCATACTGCCAGGTTTGCTCCAGTGATGAGGAGGGAGGGGATGATGAGGTCACTGACTCAACGTGGGTGCCTGATAGGAGAGAGGAGGAGGAGGAGGAGGAGGAGGAGGTGGCACATCACCAACTAGGCAGGATGCCCTCCAGGGGCCAGCCTAAGGGCAGCACATTGACTGCATCACACCCCAAAGCTCCACATGTGCAGGGCGCTGCAGTCTCTGCGCGTTATTCAAAAAGTTCTTTGGTGTGGGCCTTTTTTGAGACGAGTGCATCAGATCGCACCGCTGCTATTTGCAACATATGTCTCAAGCGTATCTCGCGTGGCCAAAACATCTCCCGCTTGGGTACCACATGCTTGACCAGACATATGTTGACCTGCCATGCAGTTCGTTGGCAAGCGTATCTAAAAGACCCACACCAAAGAACAAAGAGGATCTCTCCTTGCTCCTCATCAGCTGAGATTTCCAACCCCACTAGACCTTCAGTCCTCTCTGAGACCTGCAGTGAGAGGAATGAAGGTGTAGAATTAGGTGTGTCACAGCCAAGTACTTGTGGGCAATCTGCTTTTGGTACACCGACGTCAGATTGTACCAGGCAAATTTCCCTGCCCCAGCTGCTGCACCGCCGAAAGAAGTTTGCTCCCAGCCATCCACATGCCCAGCGGTTGAATGCTAGCTTGGCAAAATTGCTAGCACTTCAACTGCTGCCTTTTCAGTTGGTAGACTCTGCCCCCTTCCGTGAGTTTGTGGAATGTGCGGTTCCTCAGTGGCAGGTACCCAAACGCCACTTTTTCTCACGGAAGGCGATTCCGGCTCTCTACCGGCATGTGGAAGGCAATGTCCATGCCTCGCTGGACAGGGCGGTCAGCGGTAAGGTGCATATTACCGCTGACTCATGGTCCAGCAGGCATGGACAGGGACGTTACTTAAGTTTCACGGCGCATTGGGTGACTCTGCTGGCAGCTGGGAAGGATGCAGGACAAGGTGCAGTAGTGTTGGAGGTTGTTCCGCCACCACGCCTCCAAAATGCTGATTGTGACACACCTCTCTCCTCCACCCCCTCCTCTTCTTCTTCCTCCATGGCCTCTTCCTCGGAACCAGCGGTGCTCCGTAGGCGTTCAAGGGGCTACGCAAGTACGCAGGCCAAAAGATGCCATGCGGTGCTTGAGCTGGTGTGCTTGGGGGACAGGAGCCACACTGGGGCAGAGGTTCTGTCAGCTCTGCAGGGGCAGGTTCAGAGGTGGTTGACGCCACGCCAACTTAAGGCAGGAATGGTGGTTTGCGACAATGGCACCAACCTCCTCTCTGCCCTCCGACAGGGACAACTGACCCATGTGCCCTGTTTGGCTCACGTCCTTAACTTGGTGGTGCAGCGGTTCTTGGGCAGGTACCCGGGCTTACAGGATGTCCTGAGGCAGGCCAGGAAAGTCTCTGTGCATTTCCGCCGGTCATATAATGCCAGTGCTCGGCTGACGGACCTCCAAAAGGAGTTTAACCTGCCCAAGAACCGCCTAATCTGTGACATGCCCACCAGGTGGAACTCGACGTTGGCCATGCTGCAGCGGCTGCACACGCAGCAGAGGGCCATCAATGAGTACCTGTGCGACTATGGCACCAGGACAGGGTCAGGGGACCTTGGTTTTTTTTCCCCACGCCAGTGGGCCATGATCAGGGATGCATGCACTGTCCTGTCACCATTCGAGGAGGCCACGAGGATGGTGAGCACTGACAGTGCATGCATCAGTGACACTGTCCCCCTTGTCCACCTGTTGGAGCACACGCTGCGTGGAATAATGGACAGGGCACTTGAGGCAGAACAGAGGCAGGAAGAGGAGGACTTCCTTAGCTCTCAAGGCCCCCTTTATCCAGACAGTGTTCCTGCGTGCCCGCCGATCACACAGGAAGAGGACGAGGAGGAGGAGGAGGAGGAGGAGGAAGATTGTGTCAGTATGGAGGTGGAGCCTGGCACTCAGCATCAGCAGTCTTTAAGGGATCAGTCCCAAGGAACACATGGACTTGTACGTGGCTGGGAGGAGGTGGCTGCGGACGTTGTTGTCCTTAGTGACCCAGAGGACTCCGGACCGAATGCCTCAGCAAACCTACGCTGCATGGCCTCCCTGATCCTGCAAAGCCTGCGTAAGGATCCTCGTATTCGTGGTATCAAGGAGAAGGACCAATACTGGCTGGCAACCCTCCTTGATCCACGTTACAAGGGTAAGGTTGCGGACCTTATCTTGCCATCGCAGAGGGAGCAGAGGATGAAACATCTTCGGGAGGCCTTGCAGAAAGGTCTGTGCAACGCGTTCCCAGAGACTGGGAGGTTACAAACTCCTGTTTCTGGACAACGTGTTGCTGAGGCTTCGGTCAGTCAAAGAAGGAGCGGTGGAGAAGGTGGCCGTCTGACCGATGCGTTCAGACAATTTTTTGGTCCGCAGCCCCAAGGTATGATCGGTTCCAGCAACCATCGCCAGCGTCTGTTTTACATGGTGCAGGAATACCTAGGGGCAAGATCAGACTTGGACACCTTTCCCACCGAAAATCCTCTGGGTTACTGGGTCTTGAGGATGGATCACTGGCCAGAGCTTGCACAGTATGCAATTGAGCTACTGGCCTGTCCTGCATCCAGCGTTCTTTCGGAACGCACATTCAGTGCTGCTGGAGGCGTGGTAACCGATCACAGGGTGCGTCTGTCCACCGACTCGGTCGATCGGCTGACCTTCATAAAAATGAATCAGTCTTGGATCACCACCAGCTACCAAGCACCTGATGCAGATGTAACCGAATAATTTTTTTTGAAATCTCAGATCCCTTCAAAGACTGCCTATGCTGATGCTGAGTGACTATCCCTGAGTAATTATCCTCTTCCTCCTCAATCATCACGCTGATAGCTTGTAAGAACATTTTTGGTTCTGGGCGCCACCACCAGTGCCTAAGGCACAATTTTTCAGCCCCTGTTTAACAGGGGCGTGTAATTACAATTTTTGATGCAATACTTTGCAGCAGGGCTTGTTCCTGCGTTTCAACTAGAGTGTCTGTGAGGGGTTGCAGTGTTGTGGCACCAGCACCAGTGCCTAAGACCCAATTTTTCTGCCCCTGTCTAACAGGGGCGTGTAATTACAATTTTTGATGCAATACTTTGCAGCAGGGCTCGTTCCTGCGTTCCAACTAGAGTGTCTGTGAGGGGTTGCAGTGTTGTGGCACCAGCACCAGTGCCTAAGGCCCAATTTTTCTGCCCCTGTCTAACAGGGGCGTGTAATTACAATTTTTGATGCAATACTTTGCAGCAGGGCTCGTTCCTGCGTTCCAACTAGAGTGTCTGTGAGGGGTTGCAGTGTTGTGGCACCAGCACCAGTGCCTAAGGCCTAATTTTTCAGCTCCTGTTCAACAGGGGCATGTAATTACAATTCTTGATCTAATATTTCACAGCAGGGCCCTGTGAGGGCTTACAGTGTTTTGGCCACAGCAACACCTAAGGCCCAAATTTCTGCTGAGTATATAGGGCAGGACCCTACTTTCAAACATCTAACTTACAAACGACTCCTACTTGCAAACGGAAGGAGACAACAGGAAGTGAGATGAAATCTACCCCTAAGGAAGGGAAATTCTCTCCTGTAAGAGTTAATATGGGAAAACAATTTCTCCTTTCCACTGATGCTTTCCAATCCTTGTTCCACAAAAAAACCCAAATTTTCAAAAAACATTTTTCATTGGGACAAAAAAGTGAGGTGAAATCTTCTGAAGAGGAGGAAAGACGCAAAACAAATGTCACAGGGGTGATAACCCTTCCCTATGTTTTCCAAAAAGCTTAGAAAGGATTTTTTGGCTGGAGCTAAACACATTAAAAATGTTCAAAATTACAAACAGATTCTACTTAACAACAAACCTACAGTCCCTGTCTTGTTTGCACCGCCTGAATACTGCTGTTCAGAGTATATAGGGACCTTTCCTTATTTTAATTTGGGTGCGGGGTTCCCCTTAATATCCATACAAGACCCAAAGGGCCTGGTAATGGACTGGGGGGTACCCATGCCGTTTGTCTCACTGATTTTCATCCATATTGCCATGACCCGACATGACATTAAACCCGCAAGCAGTTTTAAATGAGATTTTTTCCTTTAAAAATGACATTTGGTGCAGGGACTGTTCTAAACATGGGAAACACGCGTCACTTTACAGGCATACTATAGACACCCCCCAGGTACGATATTTAAAGGAATATTTCACTTTTTTTTTTTTACTTTAAGCATCATTAAAATCACTGCTCCCGAAAAAACGGCCGTTTTTAAAAGTTTTTTTTGCATTGATACATGTCCCCTGGGGTAGGACCCGGGTCCCCAAACCCTTTTTAGGACAATACCATGCAAATTAGCCTTTAAAATGAGCACTTTTGATTTCGAACGTTCGAGTCCCATAGACGTCAATGGGGTTCTAACGTTCGTGCGAACTTGCGGTCCGTTCGCGGGTTCTGGTGCGAACCGAACCGGGGGGTGTTCGGCTCATCCCTACTGGTGACCCTACATTAGAAATAAAACTTTTTCGCAAAAGAGAGTTTAACAAGACTCATGGCCACTCATTAAAATTAGAAGAAAAGAGGTTTAACCTTAAACTACGCAGAGGGTTCTTTACTGTAAGAGCGGCAAGGATGTGGAATTCCCTTCCACAGGTGGTGGTCTCAGCGGGGAGCATTGATAGTTTCAAGAAACTATTAGATAAGCACCTAAATGAACGCAACATACAGGGATATACAATGTAATGCCGCGTACACACGAGCGGACTTTACGGCAGACTTTGCCCGGCGGACGGGATTTAGTCGGACAATTCGATCGTGTGTGGGCTCCAGCTGACTTTGTTTTCTCAAAAGTTGGACGGACTTAGATTTGAAACAAGTTTCAAATCTATCCGACGGACTCGAGTCTGGTCGAAGAGTCCGCTCGTCTGTATGCTAGTTCGACGGACAAAAAGCCACGCTAGGGCAGCTATTGGCTACTGGCTATGAACTTATTTTAGTCTGGTCGTACGTCATCACGTACGAATTCGACAGACTTTGGTTGATTATGTGTAGGCAAGTCCGTTCATTCAGAAAGTCCGTCGTAAAGTCCGCCGGGCAAAGTCTGCCGTAAGGTCCGCTCCTGTGTACGCGGCATTATACTGACACATAATCACACATAGGTTGGACTTGATGGACTTGTGTCTTTTTTCAACCTCGCCTACTATGTAACTATGTAACTATGTAACTGACTATGGGCTTGTGTTGATGGCACCAGTTTGAGATTTTCTGAGATCATTCATGTGCTTTTGACCTGCAGTTGACCCCCTACTAATCTGCATTTTAGAGGAATTCTGTTGCTAAGGACTAAGTTGGTTTGTTCAAATCTCAAATATGTCCCTACCATTCCCTTTTCCTTTCCTGTCCTCCCCTTTCTTCTCATTTTTTCTCTTCTCTCCTCCTCCCCTCCCCTTCTCCTCTCCTCTCCCCTCCCTTTTCCTCTCCTCTCCTCTTTTTCTCATTTCTTCTCCTCTCCCCTTCTTCTCATTTTTTCTCCTCTCCTTCTCATTTCTTCTCTTTTCTCCTCCCCCACTCTCCTCTCCCATCCTTTCAAATCTCGTCCCCTTCCCTTCCCGTTTCTGCTTCTCCTCTTCTCCTCCTCTCCTCTCTTCTCATCCCCTCTCAACTTTTCCCCTTTCCTCATTTTTTCTGCTCTTTTCTCCTCCCCTACTCTCCTCTGATATCCTTTCAAATCTAAAAAAAATCCCTGCCTTTCCTTTTTTTCCTGTTCTACCCTACCTTCTCATTTTTTCTCATTTCTCCTCCTCTTTGCCTTCTCCTCCCCTCTCCCTTCCCCTCCCCTTTCCTCTAATTTCTTCTCCTCTCCTCATGTATTCTCCTCTCCTTCTTATTTATTTTCTTTTCTCCTCTCCTTCTCATTTCTTCTACTCTCCTTCTCACTTCTTCTATTTTCTCCTCCCCTACTCTCCTGTCCCATCCTTTCAAATCTCATCCCCTTCCGTGCCCTTTCCTCTCCTGCCCTCCCCTTCCTTCTCATTTCTTCTCCTTTTTTCCCCTCCCCCTACTCTCCTCTCCTATCCTCTTTCTTCTTCTCCCCTTCCTCACTTTTCTCTTTTTCCTTCCTCCCCCCTCCCTTTTTCTGCCTGTTCCCTTCTTTGTCTATAAATAACCTTCTTTCTCTTCTCCTGGTAGACTTTTGAAGGCACCAATGGCCATAAACAGACGGCATCTTGCAGTTCTACTAATCACAACATTTCTTGTGAGCTATGGATGGTACAGGACCCAATTTCAGGTGAACTTTCTTGTATATGGATGATTATAATGCAGGAACTCTGTGGTTATCTATAGTATATACAACAGACACTTTTCCAAGCAAGCACCTTTCATGTGTGCCAATTTGGAGATTTCTTCTCACCTTTTTTTTTTTTTTTTTTTTTTTTTTTTTTTTTTTTTTAGAGACAACAGTCAGTGGTGGGATTTGACCTCACTTTCTCTCCCAAAAACAGTTAGGAGATGAGGACAAATCAACCCCAATGGGCCAAGTACAGCAATACAAATCTAATTACTCTTGAAAGAAATTATTATTAGTCTAATATGTATCTAATATGGAAATAACAGAGGCTGGGAATAAACTGTTTTTTTTTTCAATCAGCGGGTTAAACAAAAAGAACCTGACAGATTCCCTCATCCACACAAGTGAGTTGGATGCCAGAATCTCCTTCACTGAGCTATTGTATTCTGACAGCAGGACTCCTCTCCCTCTGTTAGCATACACAGATCAGCCCTGCAGCCATTGGCTTCATGCACTGATCGAATGCTGGTTTTCCAGGAGGACCATTTAACAGAACAGAGAGTTATACAAACACATTGAAATTTGTCCGATTCAGCAGGATACATGTACACCCTGCTTAAGTACCTGTTTAAATTGGCACTTCTCCCCAAGAAAATGTTGGTATGTGAAAGTAAAGCACCCCATAACCCCAAATAAGAGGTCACTGAAAGGCAAATAGGCCCAGATTATGTTCTCCCCTGATCCTCACTCATTGTAATAGTAGGTCTCATTAGGCAATAGTATGGTTCAGGAGGCAAAGGGGGTGCAACTAAAAAAAAAAAAGATCACCATTCGCAAATGTCTGCATATTTCATTAGTATAAGTTTCCTTTCATGTTTAATCCTTCTCATTTGCTTCTACATAGGTTTTTACATATGACATAAAACCTAAACAAACAGTAGTAAAATAGTGACAGGTGTTCTAGCCCTTCCCTGCTGTATCTAAAACAAGAAAAAAAAAATGATCTGAAGTTTCACTTTAATTATCCACAATTGTCTTCACAAACCTTGTGATCACAGGCTAATTTCAGGAGTTGGAGGGGGATTGAATACCCTTTATTTTCCCCTGTCTTCTCCACATTTGTCCCCTTTTGGAATTTGAACTACTTTTGACTCTAACAAGCCAGAAGGAGTAATCACTAGGGCACCACCAATACCATCTACTTACCCGAGTTGTCAATATAAAAGTGCACGGAGAAGGTGTAGATAGACATTAAGGCTCCATGCACACTGGAGCTCATAAACGGCCATTCTGAACGTCGGATTGCTGGCAGGAAAATGCTGCTTTAAAAACAAGATTTTATCAGCGTTTTGCATTGCCGTCAATGCACGTTTAGCGGTGCTAGCTTTTAACCGCGTTTCTCTACCTCTATTCAAAATCAATGGTTCCCTATGGGAGCCTATTGATTTAAATAGAAGTCGCACTGCAAGTCGGATCATCATGATCCGACTTGCGGTGCGACCTGTGTGCTGAGGATGAAGGGGAACCCTCGGCAAAATGAAAAAAAAATTGGCGTGGGGTTCCCCCCTCAGACAATACCAGGCCCTTCGGTCTGGTATGGATTTTAAGGGGAACCCCCTTTGCCGAAAAAACAGCGTGGGGGCCCCCCAAAATCCATATCAAACCCTTATCCGAGCACGCAGCCCGGCGCTGCGCCCCCAACCCCAAAGCACCTTGTCCCCGTGTTGATGAGGACAAGGGCCTCTTCCTGACAACCCTGGCCGTTGGTTGTCGGGGTCTGCGAGTGGGAGGCTTATCGGAATCTGGGAGCCCCCTTTAATAAGGGGGCCCCCAGATCCCGGCCCCCCACCCTATGTGAATGAGTATGGGGTACATCGTACCCCTACCCATTCACCTGGGGAAAAAAGTGTCAAAAATAAAACATACTACACAGGTTTTTAAAGTTGTTTATTAGTCAGCTCTGGGGGTCTCTTCCGACTTTGGGGGTCTTTTCTTTCTTCTCCGAGCTCTCCAGGCTCTTCTCACGGTCTCCGGTTCTTCTGCCAGGCTCCTCCACTACCTTCTGCTCTTTTGCTGCTCTTTTGCTAACAGTGGCCCGGTCTTCTCCGTCGCCTTCTTCCCTCCGGTCTTCTTCCGATGTTGACACGACACTCTCTCCCTCTGTAATGCCAAGTGAGCAGTGCGCAACGACTTATTTTGGCATGGGGCGTGGTCACCGGATGATGTCATCCGGTGACCCCGCCCCTTATGACGTCACAGTCCCGGTGCATGATGGAAATGTGACCTCATAAGGTGCGGGGTCACCGGGTGACATCACCCAGTGACCACGCCCCATGCCAATATAAGTCGTTGCGCACTGCTCAGCCAGCATTACAGCGGGAGAGAGCGTCGTGTCAACATCAGAAGGAGACGACGGAGAAGACCGGGCCACCACTAGCAAAAGAGCGGCAAAAGAGCAGAAGATAGCGGAGGAGCTCGGCAGAAGAACCGGAGAGCACGGAGAAGAAAGAAAAGACCCCCGAAGTCGGAAGAGACCCCAGGAGCTGACTAATAAACTACTTTAAAAACCTGTGTAGTGTGTTTTATTTTTGACACTTTTTTCCCCAGGTGAATGGGTAGGGGTACGATGTACCCCATACTCATTCACATAGGGTGCAGGGGCCGGGATCTGGGGGCCCCCTTATTAAAGGGGCTCTCAGATTCCGATAAGCCTCCCGCCCGCAGACCCTGACAGCCAATGGCCAGAGTTGTTGGGAAGAGGCCCTTGTCCTCATCAACATGGGGACAAGGTGCTTTGGGGTGGGCGGGCGCAGTGCCCTCCAGCCCCGAAGCACCTACCCCCATTTCGAGGACATGCGGCCTAGTACGGTTCAGGAGAGGGGGGTGCTCGCTCGTCCCCACCCCCTTTCTTGACCGGCCAGGCTGCGTGCTTGGATAAGGGTTTATGGGTTTTGGGGGGCCCCCACGCCATTTTTTCGGTGAAGGGGGTTCCCCTTAAAATCCATACCAGACCGAAGGGCCTGGTATTGTCTGAGGGGGAACCCCACGCCAATTTTTTTTACATTTTGGCGAGGGTTCTCCTTCATCCTCAGCACACAAGTCGCACCGCAAGTCGGATCATGATGATCCCACTTGCAGTGCGACTTCTATTCAAATCAATGGGCTCCCATAGGGAACCATTGATTTTGAATAGAGGCAGAGAAATGCTGAACGAGGCTTAACGCTCTTTTTACAGCGTTAACCCTCGTTTAACACCTTTTACCGGTGTCTGGTGTTTCCAGTACTGCTCTTGAACGTCTCTTGAACGCGAATTTCTGGCGTTAAGAAAAAAGCCCATAAACTCCACTGCTCATTAAAGCTAAAAAACGTCCATGTGTGCATGGACACATAGGCTAACATAGAGTGGAGTTTATAGGCTTTTAAAAAAAAACGCCCAAACTCCAATAACTGCAGTTTATCAGCTCCAGTGTGCATGGAACCTAAGGGAGATTTTCTTAAAACCGGGGCACATAGAATCTGGTGGTCCTGTGCATAGTAACTGTGGCAGACTGCTGGGCACCCCTCTGGGGTGCTTTCATCAGTATACAGCTTCCTCCAGTCTGGAACCAGGAACCATGTGTTATAGCTGAATATTGCACCCACGGACTAGAAAACACTAGCTTAGGTGCAAACTGGAACTTTCTTTATTGTAACAATCACACAAATATATATACAGTATGTGGCACTACCCCCGTGAGGGCTGCTCAAAGATTCCGTACCCCACTGGTTGCCTTGACCTTGCAAGTCCTCCAACACCTCTGACAGTCTGGGTTCTGACATTTCTGTTATACAAATAATTTAAAGGCCCACACACATGCAAAGTAAACCAGGTAGATTTGTTTACTGACCAATTAATGGTAGCGAATTCAGTATAAAAGAGTTTGTAACATGCAATAGATAAGACACAGTCAGTAAGCTTGGTGGCAAAGCAGACTTAGAAATAGGCAGTTATAACACTTCAAGAACGTATATTTAGCAGAACTTACGATTTTCTCCACTTATAGGTCTCAGTCACTGTGCTTTCAGATTTAAGGCTCGCCCCTAGTCCCCTCCAAAAGCCTCTGTCCCAGCTGGGTCTGTCACAGTAGCCAATCAGCTTCTAGGTTTTATTGTCAAAGCTTAATTTAACAAGCTAAAATTAGAAGCTGATTGGTTACTATGCACAGTGGCACTAGATTCTGTGTGCACCAGTTTTAGGAATTCTCCCCTATTGGCCCCTAAATAATAACAACATTGGTTGGAAGGAATAAACTGGGCTTCAAGGATCTGGAGAGAGATTGGCAAATGGATTAACATTCTCCTTAGACCATACCATTATGATACAAGCCTTTGGCCCAGTGATCTCTTGGGGGGAACCCCTTTCCTATGCCTCATGCACTCACCCTGGGGACATTTTTAGTGATTATTCCTTCTGCACTTTGAAATCACTTATTTTAGAATTGTCCTCCATTTTCCTCCTTAAGAAGCAGAGTTTAATCAAGAAATGTGTTGAAAATGACAGATTTGCAGTCTACCACCTAGCTAGCCACTAAGATATCTAGTCCATTGTGAAAGAAGATTTAACAAATTCCTATCAGAATTTCTAGTAGGGATGAAGTATATGATTGAGGCATTTATTTATTTGTTAATCAATTTTTATATTAAAAAATATGTATTTTAAGTTTTATGTGATGTCTGGGTACTTTAAAAGTTTACTATCCTTCTTTTTTGGTGAAACAGTTATGCAATTATGTTGGATGTGCTTCCTTCCACCCATGCTTGGCCACCATGAATACTTTACCTCTACACAGGTTTTTTACATATCAGCTGACATTTATTGGATTTTATTTAAAATCCAAACAGTAGTAAAAATAGTTCAACCCTTCTGTATCTAAAAGGAGAAACAAAGTTTAATCTGAAGTTTCATAATTATACACACAAACTTTGCATTAATAAATCATGTTTCTGTAGCTACAGTAAGCTCTTTTTTTATATATATTTCAATGAACATTTTTTTGCTAAAGTAATTAGTATCATTTGACTAATGCATTTCAGGATTCTCTAAAAGAGCTTCTCCAAAGTTGCCGTAGGCCAGAAGAAAAGGATGAAACCCCACCTCTCACAACAAGAACGGAACTCCAAGTTAACATAGATAACCTGTTTGAGAAAATACAAAGACTTATCCCTGAAGCCCCATTCACATATTTCAACAGAACCACCAGTGGGAAAAATAGTACGGCCTCCATAGTGAACCCCAAGCAACAATACTGTGTGGGAGAAGACTTGGTGATACAGATTGATATGTACGATTATTTAGGTAACAGGAAGACCTACGGTGGAGACTTCATAAGACCAAGGTTATTCTCTAAAGAGCTTGGAGCAGCTGTCTCTGGCAGGGTAGAAGATTTCAACAATGGTTCTTATCATATCCATTTTCCATTGTATTGGGAGGGAAAATGCAAAGTCTCCATTTTGTTGTACCACCCTAGCGAAGGGGTTGCAGCTCTTTGGAGATCCAGGCACAGCAGTCTGGGCGTTATTGGATACTTTGGAAAGTTTGAAAAATTTGGCAAGGAAGCTACCACTCCATGTGGCTTTAAGCTTGAAGAGAAAGAGGGCAAGGAGATTTGTGAGTACGCAGATCCAGTCTATGAAGAGGCCTTCTACTGCTACAAAGTGCCCAACTTCACCTGTGAAAGCCTGAATGAAATGAGAAATTTCTATCCATCCACTTTATATCTTACTCCTGGAGAAAAAGAAATTTTTCAGAGGTATAATGTTTTCCCAGCAGTGCAGTCAAAATCTGTTGTAAGAATAGGTAATTTCCCCTGCACCAGGTTCATGATTGAAGGTTGTCAAATGTTCCTCAAACGTCACAAGTGATAAGAATATCACTAAATTGATGTCCAGACAAAACTTTTTCTTTTTAGTCAAAAAAGAAGCACGGCCAAAGTTCTGATTGCTCAGTTCTCAGGCTTAGAGCCAACAGGTGATAGCTTGCAGCATCAACTTGCTGCAGATAGGTAAGTATGTATGTTTATTATTTTATATTCCCATACTTCTTCCTTAATTTAAAACTACCCATTGAAGGCAAAGTAACAGAGTCTTTTGAAAGAACAACCCCCAACCTACTGATATTTACCTTTCCGCACATACTGTAAGTAAGCTCCATAGAGGCTAGTGGGGGAGTTTAAACAGGGTTAGTGATTTCTGAATTAGTTTTTTAACAAATTTCGACAAATTCGTTAATTCGGAAACATCTGGATTAATGAAAACCTATTTAACAAATTTTTTAGAAAGTTTAAAATTCAAATATTCAAAAATACGTAAATTCGTAAATATTTGTAAATTCGGAAATTCGAAAATTCGTAATTTCGGTAATTCGAAAATCCAAAAATCTAAAATAGTAACTAAATATTAAATTTAAGGTATTGGAATTTCCTTTCAAATTTGGCTGTTAGTGAACGTAACAAACACGAATTTATCCAAAGTTATGAATTATCCAAAATAACAAATGCCGTATCTAAACGCATGTAATTTAACGCATTGAATAATAAATAACAATAATAATAATAATTTTTATTATTATTATTTATTATTATTTTGATATTTCAGATAATTCATAACTTCGGATAAATTCGTATTCGTTACATTCAATACCAGCCAAATTTGAAAGGAAATTCCAATACCTATAATTTAATAGTTATTAGTTAGTTTTTTATTTTGAATTTTCCGATTTTGTTCTTTTGAATTTTCGGATTTTCTTTCTTATTTATGAACTTTTGATTTTCCGAATTTTCGAATTTTTGAAATTACGAATTTACGAATTTTCGAAATTCCGAATTTACGAATTGCGATCATAATGAATGACCCGAAAAAATGTGATTGGCCGCTCAGCACTGCAGAAGAGGTCAAATATTGGTCTATACCGGGGAGCATGGAGAAGGTAAGTATCAGCAAGTAGGTTTTTTTTTCTGTCACGTTGTCTTCACTGGACAAAGTGATAAAGTCCTTTTCTGCCCACAGCTTTAAATCATGCATCAGGTTTTTGTTGCTGTGTGTATCCCTGTTGGAGTGATATCCCATTACTTCTTATCCAGGTGGCACACCAAAATTAATCCAGGGCCCTCATATTACTGAATTCTAAGGATGATCTGAACACCCCTCGGTTCGGTTTGCACCAGAACATGCGAACAGGCAAACAATTTGGACGAACACGTGAACACCGTTAAAGTCTATGGTACACGAACATGAAAAATCAAAAGTGCTAATTTTAAAGGCTTATATGCAAGTTATTTTCATAAAAAGTGTTTGGGGACCCGGGTCCTGCCCGAGGGGACATGTATCAATGCAAAAAAAGTTTTAAAAACTGAAGTTTTTTTGGGAGCAGTGATTTTAATTATGCCTAAAGTGAAACAATAAAAATGAAATATTACCTTAAATATCGTGCCTGGAGGGTGTCTATAGTATGCCTGTAAAGTGGAGAAGTTTTCCCATGTTTAGAACAGTACCACAGCAAAATTACATTTCTAAAGGAAAAAAAATCATTTAAAACTGATTGCGGCTGTAATGAATTGTTGGGTCTCTGTAATATAGATAAAACTCATTGAAAAAAACGACATGGGTTCCTCCCCCCAGTCCATTACCAGGCCCTTTGGGTCTGGTATGAATATTAAGGAGAACCCCGAACCCAAAATTAAAAAAAATTACATGGGGTCCCCCCAAAATCCATACCAGGCCCTTCAGGTCTGTATGTGTCTGTATGTGTGTTTGTACATGTATGTGTGTGTGTGTGTGTATGTGTGCATGTGTCTGTATGTGTGTGTGCATGTGTCTGTATGTGTGTGAGCATGAGAGTATCTGTCTATATGTGTGTGTGTACGTCTGTATGTGTGTGTGCATGTGTGTGTGTGCATGTGTCTGTATGTGTGTGTGCATGAGAGTGTCTGTCTATATGTGTGTGTGTACGTCTGTATGTGTGTGTGCATGTGTCTGTATGTGTGTGTGTGCATGTGAGTGTCTGTATGTGTGTCTGTATGTGTGTTTGTACATGTGTCTGTATGTGTGTCTGTATGTGTGTGTGTGTGCAAGTGTCTGTATGTGTGTGTGCATGTGTCTGTCTGTATGTGTGTTTGTACATGTGTGTGTGTGTGCATGTGTATGTGTGTGTCTGTATGTTCGTGCATGTGTCTGCATGTGTGTGTGCACGTGTCTGCATGTGCCTATGTACAAGTGTCTGTATGCGTGTGTGCACGTGTATGTGTCTGTATATGTGTGTGTGTATGTTACTTTTAATCCTGACACCCCCCCATTCCTGTACCATCAGAACTGCTTTTGTAGGTCTTGTTTGTGATAGCAGCAAGGACTGCTTCTCCTCTGAAAAGCAACCTATGCACAGATCGCTTTTCAGAGGCATTTGACAGGTGGTAAAGAGGCATTATGTTGCCTCCTCACCACCTGTTTTAATGCAGCATCACTACACCACAACCGTGCAATGTACACAGTTGCAGGGTAGTTGCAGTTCAGCCCCATTCACCCTGGGTATACCTCCAGCTGCAGCCACAACATGTGTACACCCACAGCTGTTGTCTCTGCAGCTAAAGGGGAAGAATTTGGGGGTGGTAAAAACAGCTTAACCATGTGCGTTTACCACCCCTCCAACCCAACATGTGAACAAGCCCTTGGTTCACATCTGTGTTGCTGCATGCTGCGTGTAGTGCAGCCCAATCATTTCAACGGGCTTCCCTAACCACAAAAATTCAGGGAAGGAAATCCCCGACCTTTTTTTTTTTTTAAATTGCACTGCACCAAAAGCACCCCACATTTTCCAATGTGTAAGGTACCATTAAGAATTAATGGCACCCCTAAAGAGCAGAGCATTTGTCTGTGTGTCAGGAACACGTGCGATTTTGCGCATGTTCCGCGACACACAGCAACGTGAACTAAGCCTTGGACTGGGGTGCCTCGAGACTGAAAATACTTTTTAAGGGTGCCCCGACTAGAAAAAGGTTGAGAAACACTGGCCTAGCATGCTAAAAAAAAGCCTGTGGGTGTGTATGTGACACCGGCACAAAAAAAAAAAAAAAAAAAACTTAAAAAACATATGGTTGCTGCAGTCAAATAACAAATTCATCCAAAAGGTTAAAATTAAATATATACGTATCTAGTGTTGACTGCGCTACCCCCAATACTAACACCAAATACCACACTTTTCCTAAATGAGTCATATATGTGATATAAACAAAGCAAAACCGCTATTACATAATAACACCACTAAAAAACCATTACATAAAGTCCATATAAAATTAATGTGCAAATAGAGACGTGGATCACAGTGTGGGCTTCCCACTTTACATGTGCTGTTTTCAGTGCTCCTAGTTCCTCATCCGTGATTATTGTGACTTATTCACCACTCCAGTGACAACACCACCACCACATGAATTGGCCACTCACCAGATAATGGTATAAAAATGCCTTTGGTTCATTAAGGGATAACCATTCCACTTTACTGCTTGTTTATGCTGGCCCCACATGCAATTATGAGCAAATAAATCTGTCCTCATAAAAAACAACAAACAGTGATCATAGCGCAATAAGCTAATACTGTTTATTTAAAACCATACAAAAAAAGAGACTGTAAACTCACATGTTTTTGGTGCCCATGGGCCGGCACCAAGCTTATCCAGCAGTTTGGATGGGTTAAAAGATGTCGCCGCAGTATCTCCTCCGCTGATGTGCGGTGCAAGCCTCGTTCCCACTCGGCTTGCGGCTTGCCGTTCAGACCTCACTTTTACCCGACAGGAAGTGACATAGTGACGTTACGTGTGTTTCCCAGCAGCCTCTACGTGTTTCGCAATGATAATTGCGTCATCAGGAAGCTTCCTGATGACGCAATTATCATTGCGAAACGCGTAGAGGCTGCTGTGGAACACACGTAACGTCACTACGTCACTTCCTGTCGGGCAAAAGCGAGGTCTGAACCGTCAGCCAAGCGGGAGCGAAGCTTGCACTGCACGCCGGCGGAGGAGATACTGCGGCGACTTTTTTTTACCCATCCAAACTGCTGGATAAGCTTGGTGCCGGCCCATGGGCACCAAAAACATGTGAGTTTACAGTCTCTATTTTGTATGGTTTTAAATAAACAGTGTTAGCTTATTGCGCTATGATCACTATTTGTTGTTTTTTATGAGGACGGATTTATTTGCTCATAATTGCATTTGGGGCCAGCATAAACAAGCAGTAAAGTGGAATGGTTATTCCTTAATGAACCAAAGGCATATTTATACCATTATCTGGTGAGTGGCCAATCCATGTGCTGGTGGTGTTGTCACTGGAGTGGTGAATAAGTCACAATAATCACGGATGAGGAACTAGGAGCACTGAAAACAGCACATGTAAAGTAGGAAGCCCACACTGTGATCCACGTCTCTATTTGCACATTAATTTTATATGGACTATATGTAAAGTTTTTTTAGTGGTGTTATTATGTAATAGCAGATTTGCTTTGTTTATATCACATATATGACTCATTTAGGAAAAGTGTGGTATTTGGTGTTATAGTATTGGGGGTAGCGCAGCCAACACTAGATACGTATATAAAAAAAAGCCTGACGATCATTCTTCTGATAATCTCATCATGTGTATCAGGCTTAAGCAAGATTCAGTTCACTGGATGTTCACTGAACGCCTGAAAAAATCTGCAAACCCCAAAACATAATGCTTGAACCCAATTGAAGTCTGTGGGAGCTGAATCTTATATTTCTTTTACCATTTTTAAGACCAATTTACAAGCTTTTGGTAAAGAAAGGCATGAGTAGCTGGTCACTGTCATGGGGAACATTTACCAATGCAAAATACCTGTTTTTTAAATATACAGTTCAGCAGGGAGCTGGGCTTTAAATAAGGCTTAAAGTGCAACATTAAAACATGATAAATGCCGAATTCCTTTAAAAACAATGCTTGAGGGATGCCTTAGAGCAGCACATAAAGTAGCACACTTGTAGAATTTACTCTAGCAAAAGAAAGCAACTGCCGCTACATGACAGTTCTGTTCCCCAGCCTATTTCTGTTTGTAGCTGTCATATGTGGTAAGACTATGAGTGCAGATAATCAGGGAGCTGTCATTTGTGGTAAGATTATGAGTGCAGATGATCAGGGAGCTGTCATTTGTTGTAAGACTATGAGTGCAGATGATCGGGGAGCTGTCATTTGTGGTAAGATTACGACTGCAGATGATCAGGGAGCTGTCATTTGTGGCATGGGTCTGTTTGTCTAGTCGGGTCATTGTTCATCATGATTGCCAATGGATCTACATCGTTGGACACTGGATGTGATTAACATTGGATTCACATTGTGAGACATCTTGTCAGATTATTTGCTCTGTACATTTTTTTTGTGAATGAGTAAAAACAGGTGCTATGTACCCTTTACTTGATTATGTAGAGGTGAGGCGGATATCTGTGGGCTCCCTTATCTTAAAGGGGTTTCCAGAGTCTAATAAGTCCCCCCCCCCCCCAGCTATCCTCCACATCCACAGGGCCAGGGATGTGGGAATGGGACACTTGTCCTCATCAACATTGGAACATAACATCTGTGTCAATTAGGTGTTTTGCTTCATCTTGTGATGGATAAAAAATATGGAGCTTAACAGACCCATCTTAGGTCTGTGGGCAGGTGGATGTAAACTAACATGCATCTGTTCTCATCTGTATTCGCAAGTCCATTATGTTTAGGTCCAAAAAAAATGAAAAACGTGCAAATCTGTTCCTTTTTTTTCCCCAGTCTCGGTAGTAATCAGAAGTAAACGGACGCACATCCCTTTATATCTGCCTGCCCATAGACTAAAATTAGCTTCCATCAGATCCGCCTGAAAAACTGACAGGTGGATCTGATCAGAATGACCATGTGAAATGGGGCTTAAGTAAAGATCTTAATTGGGTTTCAAATTCTATTTAAATAAATAAAGAATACGTTGGTGAAAATTAGCAATGTCGGCTTCAGTAGTTTTACCATAAATGCTTCCTGTTAAAGCTCTTAAGAATTGCGGTTTGAAAGTGGATCCATTTGGTCCTGGTAAAGTTAATATAATGCCATATAAGGAAAACACCATCTATAAGTAATATGAGATTGTTGATCCATGGAATATCTGATCGCCTTAGAGGAGTGGTCTCCAAACTGTGGCCCGGGGGCCAGATGCGGCCCTTTGCTTGCTTATATCTGGCCCTTGGGTACTACTTCATCCACAATATCTCCTAGTGACATCAATAATGGTGCCCAATGATAGAGCACAATTCCTCCTACTGACACCAACAATGGTACCCTATGACACTAATGATGGGGCACTATTCCTCAAAGTCCAGACCTAAATCCAATTGAGAATCTGTGGAAAGACTTGAAAATTGCTGTTCACAGACACTCTCCATCAAATATGGCAGAGCTTGAGCTATTTTGCAAAGAAGAATGGGCAAAAATGTGACTCTCTAGATGTGCAAAGCTGGTAGAGACATCCCAAAAAGACTTACAGCTGTAATTGCAGCGAAAGGTGGTTCTACAAAGTTTTGATTTAGGGGGGCTCAATACAAATACACGCCACACATTTCACATGTATAGGTAAGTAACTCCCGCGCTGTCAGAAAAATAAATAATAAAGGGCTAAAATACACTGCAGCAAGCAACTGATAGACTGATCCTGGGCAGAAAATAATGTGAATATGTATGTGAGGGCGTTGCGCCTTGTGTAATGTGCCAATATGTGCCAAAGGGCGGCTAAAAAATATATAAATAAATTACCATGTGATAATTAACAAAGCTAACTACAACCAAATGTTTGATACAGATAAACCTGTATAACAGTAGTGACATATAACAAACAAATAAGTGAAACAATATGATAAAGTCCAGTGTGCACAACTAAATGTGCATGTAAAGAAGCAGAAGGATTGGGACTTTATAGGTGCAAAATAAATTGTCAAAAATATCAATTATAGTATTAAAAAAATTATTTTATTTTGAGGAGCAAAATAAGAATTGGTTCATTAAAAGAAGGGGGGATACAGCAGATGGCTGGTATAATTGGTTACAGTTTCAACAACACAGCAGTATATGATGAACTTTCCAACATGTTTCGCCCATATGTCGGGCTTCCTCAGGGGAGGAACAATTGAGCATATTAGATTGATTCAAAAAATCATACAAACATTTACATCTAATATTACTGTTATACATATGCCTTTCCTCTGTCAGGGTACCACTGCTTACCTATATCTCCTAAAAAGAGGACCAAAAACTGGCTAGATGTTTAGCTGCATCAGAAGAACCATGCGTTACAGGTGACCATAGATGGCAAACAAGGACCAACTAAAAAGGGGGAAAAAACATTGGATGCCCCTTATATCTGAAGGAATGATGGAGTATCCTTCCTGACATCAAAAGACAGAAAGCTAAAATATAGTCAACTTACAGAAATAGGTTCTGCAGCTTGCTAATTCATCATATCACATATAGAGATACAACAGTTAATAATACCTAATTGCTAATTCATCATATCACATTAAGGGCAACAACAATTTTTGTATAGAAGATATTTATTCGTCTAGATGTGATGTTAATTATGTTCGATTACTATAAGCCAAAGGAGGGAGGATAATTCCAGGGAAAATGGTTACATAAGTTATCTTGTTTTTGTTTATTATGCTAATTGTTGTTCCCTTTTTCCCCTCTTGAATTATTATGTATTATTTCTGTCCTCTTTATTAAAAATATCTTTTGTAAATGCATCTGCGTCTGTTTATGGCTATGCTCTGTTCCCTAATGCCGCGTACACACGAGCGGACTTTATGGCAGACTTTGCCCGTCGGACAGGATTTTGTCGGACAATTCGATCGTGTGTGGGCTCCAGCGGACTTTGTTTTCTCAAAAGTTGGACGGACTTAGATTTGAAACATGTTTTAAATCAATCCGTCGAAATCGAGTCCGGTCGAAAAGTCCGCTCGTCTGTATGCTAGTTCGACGGACAAAAATCCACGCTAGGGCAGCTATTGGCTACTGGCTATGAACTTCCTTGTTTTACTCCGGTTGTACGTCATCACATACGAATTCTACGGACTTTGGTGGATTGTGTGTAGGCAAGTCCGTTCATTCAGAAAGTCCGTCGTAAAGTACGTAGAAAAGTCCGCCGGGCAAAGTCTGCCGTAAAGTCCGCTCGTGTGTACGCGGCATAATATCCATCCTTCTCCTATGATTTACAGCAACTTGATCGCTCTGTCACCATGGGGTGTTTTTGCTCGTTTGATTTTCCTAGTGCAATTTGGGTGACCGTACGGACGCCCAGGGTGTTCCTGCTAACTTGGTCGCGCACCCGATCCACTGTGCGGCTTGTGTGTGCTTCGCCGCTTACTCTGTAATCTCTACATGTCTTGTGACAGGTGAGATTTCCCCTTTTATCCACCAGAGGGAGCTCTCTTTCCATGATTCCGACCGATTCTTAGGACCCAGCGGGAATGGACGAGCTAGTTGTAACGATGAGTTTCGCACATGCGCGGCACAGTCATTGCGTTCGCACTTGGTTTTTATACCGAATGGATGGTATATAAAGCTGCTGTATGCAGCATTGAGACGCTGCGGGAACCAAGGGACACAAGCACATTGTTATCTCCTATTCAGGTAATCTTTAGCTAGCCTAAACTTTGAAAACAGCTCCTTCTTTTTTACCCTTAAAATGGCGATCGTGATTTCATGTTTTTGAAGATTATTATCTTTTCTTGCCGGCATTGTACTGCAAGTTATAACTATTGTTCTAATTGTATTTACCAGATAGCCTTAGAGTGACTAGAGTAATTGGAGGTGTGTGGCCCTTGGCATCAAGCCAGCTGCAGAACCTATTTCTGTAAGTTGACCCTATTTTAGCTTTCTGTCCTGATGTCAGGAAGGATACTCCTTCATTCCTTCAGATATTAAGGGGCATCCAATGTTTTTCCCCATTTCAGTTGGTCCTTGTTTGCCATCTATGGTCACCTGCAATGCATGGTTCTTCTGATGCAGCTAAACATCTAGCCATCCCGGCAGTTTTTGGTCCTCTTTTTAGGAGATATAGGTAAGCAGTGGCACCCTGACAGAGGAGACCCATATGTATAACACTAATATTAGATGTAAATGTTTGTATGATTTTTGAATCAATCTAATATGCTCAATTGTTTGTGTTCTTTGATAGAAGGCAGTGTACATTGCAAACGGACAGCATCCTCTGAGTAAGCCCGATATATGGACGAAACATGTTGTGAGGTTCATCATATACTGCTGTGTTGTTAAAACTGTAACCAATTATACTAGCCATCTGTTGTATCTCCCCCTTCTTTTAATGAACCAATTCTTATTTTGCTAATGTTCATAAAAACCATTTCAACTAAATGTGCAGTGAAAAAACACAATCCAAAAAACAATGATGATCCAGTGATAAATTGTGATAAAAGAAAATGTTCCAAAAGAAAATATTTGTATTTCGCTATAACAGTCTAAACAATATTCCACGCAGATAATGAATCCTTCCACCGTGAACAGCAAAACAACCGATGTCTAGCCAATTTTCTAAAAGTGGCACCTCTGTGTGTACAAGCCTCTCACCTTACTGCCGTCAGGTTTACAGCATAAATAGGTTCACAGATGGTAATCTTCAAAGTTCCCTTTGGTCAAATTGACTGAACTTTTTTGATCGTAGTCTCAGTATATTGGGTTTAGATATAAAAGAGAAAACAGCCCATAGCGTGATCCCATATAGGAGGGTTGGTTATAACAAACATAATAAATTAACTCACTTATTATATATAAAAACTGGCAACAATCCACGAGTGCCGAGGTCGTATGCTTCTGCCCAATCCTTAGTGATGTTGTTTGATGTTCCACTCCCTCCACTAGTAACCTCGATGTAAGGGGGGTTTAGGCACAGAAAAGAAAAATGCCCATAGTGTAATCCCGTTGGGAAATTTTTATGTAGCAAGCAGCAAACAGCGGCAACCCACGAGCGCTGAGCTCGTATACTACAGTCAGTTCCTGGTAAAACCTATTACTCCAATCCCGACGCGTATCGTCACATCACATGACTTTATCAGGGATGGCAATAGGCAGTATTTTCTGTCTTTAAATAGTATATCAAATTGAATGGCCGGCGGCCATTTTCACGAAGCACGCTATTGAAATAAGTAGCGTCGGCCATTTTGCCTTGGTCTCCCATAGGATAACATTACGGCGGCCATTTTCTATTGGTTTCTGCATGTATTAACATAGTAGTTATGGAGACACAACTAACAGTACTGCAGATGCGCAACCGGGGGATACAGCAGAGACTCCAAAATGACATCTCACAAGCATGTAAATAAAAAGGAACTGGCCATAGTGTAATACTGATAAAAACGATTTAATAGATAAAGGTAGAAAACTCACATGAGTTCCCCAGACGACGCCATTTGTGGTGAAACGTACGTCGGGAGGTTGATGCTCTGACGTCATCACCATTTTTAGTGTGGACGGGTGCTCGCTATGCCGGCCGGCTGTTTGCTGTATTTTTACATACTCATGTGAGTTTTCTACCTTTATCTATTAAATCGTTTTTATCAGTATTACACTATGGCCAGTTCCTTTTTATTTACATGCTTGTGAGATGTCATTTTGGAGTCTCTGCTGTATCCCCCGGTTCCTGCCGCAAGCAGTCCAGAACGCCAATGGATCTCTCATACTGCTATTGAACATAAGCTGTGGTTGGCTTGCCTTGCGATAAGCGCATTATTTGCCTTGTGGTGGATCACGTAGTGTGGTGTGGTAAACAGATACTGAACACAAGCTGTTGTTGGCTTGCCTTGTGGTAAGCGCAATATTTGCACGGAGTGTGGGGTCTCATCTTCACTACGGAGTTTGCTATTGTTCACTCTAAGTTCCCTTTTTTTTCCTGCTGTATCTTTATGCACTAGTGTAAGTTTTCTACCTTTTCTAAACTTTAATTAGTTTGGCAGTATTACACTATGGCCAGTTTCTTTTTATTTACATGTCTAAGAGATGGAAATTTGGTGTCCTCATTACATCCTCTCAGCTACGATGTATACAGTCTAAGAGCACCATCTGGATTCTCCACACCAAGACGTGATACAGGCTGGTGTTCGCTTGCCTTGCGGTAAGCGCAATTATTGGGTATTTGCAGATACTGTATGGGTTGTCACTCATATTTTTCACATCATTGACTCTGGTTGGATTCACCCAAGGGGTCTTTCTTGGACTGATTTCAGATCATTACTTCACATTTTTATTTTCTGTTATTATATATGGACACTTATTTTTATTCGCAAATATTACATATGGACACTCATGTTTGATTCATACATACATGTGTTGACCCATGTACTTTTCATAATTTAATTTTTAACATTTTTCATCATTTTTGTATTTATATATGTACTTCCTCACGGAAGTCTTTGAAATAGCTTCACGTGTTTCACTCATATTTAGCGCGGTTATTTCTTTTTTATTATACATGATAGTTTAATATTTCTATCGTTGTTATTAAGCATATTAAATAAATTGTGCAGCTGATCACGATCCCCTTTCCATAACACGAACACGTCGTCGATGTATCTTCTGTAAAAAACAAATTCATCAGGTGGATCAGAGAAAATGTTTTCTTCTTCCCCTTGGGCCATGAAAAGTCCGGCTATGCTGGGGGCAAACTTGGCTTCCATGGCCACCCCAGTTTTTTGTTGATAGTATTGGTGACAGTACCAGAAATAACTATGTTTAAGGCAGAAGTCAAGACTTTTGACAAGGAATTTCCTTTGCATACAGGAAAGATTTGTAAATTTCCTAAGCCCCCATTTTGTGGCTTCACATGCTTGATAGTGGAGAATAATGGTGTAAAGAAACGAAACATCTGCTGTCGCCATCAGCAAAGGTCCAGTATCCGTTCTTTCTTCTAGGAGCTGAAGTATTTGTTTGGTGTCTTTAAGATACACTCTGGTCATCTGTACTGCTGGTTGAAGATATTGATCTATATATTGGCCCAATCTGGCCGTTAAAGAATCAATGCCATTTACAATGGGTCTCAATGGGGGGTCTATTTTATCTTTATGAATTTTTGGCAATGCATAAATTATTGGAATCCTGAATGCTTCGGGTATCAAGTATTTCGCTTCTTTTTTATTAAGAATGCTTTTCTTTGGTCCTAGATGGACAACCTGTTCTAATTCTTTTCTCCATTTAAATATGGGATTACTTGGTAGAACACAATACGTAAATGCATCATCCAGCAATTTCAGCGTGTCTTTGTGATATTGTTCCACTGATTGGACAACAATACCACCCCCTTTATCTGAAGGTCTGATAACAAGGTTTTTTTCTTTTTACTAGTTTTTTTTATACCGATCTTTATGGATCTAGGTTCTTCTCTTTTCCTTACTTTCAAATTCTTAATTTCTTCCGTCACTAAGGTTCTAAAAACTTCAATATGTTTATTATCATTTGGTTTCGGATTAAAAATAGATGTATTTCTTAAATTGCTATGTACCGCACCTTCTTCATCCTGCTGTAGTCTAATATTTATTGGATTACCCAACAGGTATTTCTTAATATTTAATTTTCTCACATATTTTTGAACTCCAATGTAGGTCTGGAACCTCCCTAGATTTTTTAATGGTGCATATTTTAAACCTTTCCTTTGTCAAGCACCAATAATTCATCCTGTGTCAATGGTACATTGGTTAGGTTAAAAATCCCCTCTCCCACTACTCTCTTTTGCATTTTTTTTTCTCTTCCCTGCTCTGCATCTTCTTCCAGAATCAATAAAATAAAATAAAATGAGTGATTACTAAAATGTGTGCAAAAAATACCCCAAGATATATATTTCTCTACTGCAATAACTAATGCTGAATGGACCTTCAATCATAAATAAAGTATATAATACAAAGTTCAAATAATGTCCAAGTTTCAATAAGTGCAATCGCCACAAGGTGCAAATGTGCAAGTTATGCCCTGTACACACGGGCGGACTTTTCGGCATCAAAGGTCCAATGGTCTTTCCGACGGACTTTCAACGGAGTTACGACGGACTTTCGACTGACTTTCTAATGAAGAGACTTGCCTACACACGATCACACCAAAGTCTGACGGATTCGTACGAGCTCTGGACTCCTTTTCACATGTTTACCTTTCTATTCCTAGCTGATCTGTTGTAAAAAAAATACATATGTTATATGTAGAGAGCTCCAGTTTGCACACAACGATTTTGTAAGAGAAATGACTCTTAAATTAAATTAAATGACACCTGGAATAAAATGACACCTAAAATACTCTGACAGCAGTATCATAGTTATACCATTTAATAAATATTTATATTTAAAACGAATAGTAAGTAAATATAAAATATATTTTGTTCCTTTTTCCCTCTCTCCCTATTTCCCTACTCCTTTCCTGCTTCCTTTGCAACTTATTTTTACTCTTCCTGCTTTCTCTCTCCCCATTCCTCTTTCTTTTACAAGCAACAACAACTCACCTAAATATGTGGAAAAGCTCCTGTTTTTCTGTGGATCATGTTGTTTATCTTCCTACTAATATCCACCATTGTGAAATATTCTTATTGTAATTTTATTTTGTTTTCTAAAGGTCAAATATTGCTGTTGAAATCCCTGAAACATTTTCACCTATGGTAGTAACCGGATGTAACAGTAAGCTACTTATTTTCCTTTTGCTTTCTTTATTTATTATGCTGTCCAGGATATTTTTGCTGTGATGGAGCTGTTATGAAGGATCGATTAAGATTATCAAATCAATTTGTTGACTAAGGAGAAAATGTTTTTTCTCCCTACAAACCAAAGCTTTATTCTGGGTTAGTGACTCCAAATGTACAGATTCAAATAGTGCTTATAGAGTAAAGTCACTGTATTGCACTGATGCAATCATGTAATTTGCCATATTAGACTTCACTGTACTACAATGAAAGATAATATGGCAAATTGCATGATTGTATCATTAAAAATTAGTTTCCAAGAATAGCAGCAAGTGTCCCAGAATCTTCCCCCTATTGCTTTTGGGGATGCGGCCAGGAAAGCACAGTATTCCATACAGTACATGGTGGACTTGTCCGAAGAGTGATTCTGGACCCACATGTACTCCTTAATTTACTCTCTCACCCAGGTGAACCTTATCAAATCCCCCCAACAGGCGCTATTGGGACGCCCGATGGAGAGAACACGGGGACATACAAGGAGGTTGATAGCCTTTATTTTTGTGGCGGCCAGGGTTTCCATCTCCAGGCGCTGGAAAACTCCTATGATCCCATTTGAATTCTTGATGGCCAAATTATCATGGAATATGATACATGAACGCCTTTTCAGTACTTTTGAATGATAAATTGGCCTTTTTTTTTTTTTTTAAAGATCTGGAATCCCTGGATAAAATACCTTTCAATTTCTTCTTGAGATGGCTCAGTTTACTCCTTCCATTGACTGGATAGGGTGCACTTTCTTTTCCCTTTTCTTTTTCCTTCCTTTTCTCTCTATTTCCTTTACCTGCTTCTTTTGCTTTTCTCTTGACTCAGTTACATGGTTTCAGGTCGAAACATCTCATAGTGTGTGTACTAAGAGATGGTAATGGGTTTACATAGAGAGAATGTAGCCTAGTCATTGAGGCCTACCTAGTTGAAAGTTTTACCCTGCCCCTGCCCACTGATAGAGTGAAGTATAGGATGGCCTATTCCAGTTGAAAACTACAGTATAAACTGATTATGGCTCCCATCCATCGAAGGTTTCTTTCCGGGTGGATGCAGACCTTTTCTCTTTTTGTTAGCATTATACTGACCTCATTGTCTCGTATTTGTGTTTTTTTCCCTACATTGTATTCAGAGACTGGTATGTAATGCTGGGTAATTTAATGTTGTTACCACCTAGTATTACTGAATGATTCTGGAGACATTTTTCATTTGCCATGTATTTAATTGTTGGCTTCTGTATCTTTTATTCAAACCGTAATAAAAATATTGGAAAAGAAAATTAGTATCCAGGTGCATGGCCTATAACAACTCAACAAGGCTTCGAGGTGCTCATCCCCTTCCATACCCTTCCCCACTTGGTTTCTCTTCTCAACCATAGCCATTTGCTCGAACTGCTGGTGTTCCTCCTACATCTGTTTCTACAATTAGGACATTGTATTGATTACTTAGTTGTTTATTGTGGCATTCTGTAATACTGATATCTTGAAGGAGGTGTATGCAGTGTTTTGTATAACCTCTAATTTTCAATAAAAAAAAAATGAATAAGAAAACTATTATCTAGTAGTACAAATATTTTCCCCGCACCAGTGTGGATCCAAACCAGGTATAAAATAGGTATTGCTCTCCAGAGATGAGGAGCCCCAGGTGCTGGCTAATGCTGATTCATGCTGTGAGCAAACGAGAAAATCCGGACAGCCGCACACCAGGAGAATATAATCCAAAGAAGTTTTCTTTATTGTAAAATCAGGAACATGTCATATACAGGACACCATGGACAGAATGTACAGACAATCAGCTAACGCGTTTCACACTTATGCCAAGTGCTTACTCATAGCTGCTAGTAGTAGATAAAGATATACATTTCAAATGGTGTCCTTCTTGGCCACTAGGTCCCACAGTTTATTAGGCCATGTTGTGTTGGCCAGACACTGTACAAATATGTTTAGAGATTGCTGCTCAAATACAAAGTTTGTAGAGACTTCAGAAAAGTAGTTTGTTCAACCTTATTGATCCCATAATGTGACCTCTTTTCAGGCTCAGCTTTTACCCCCAAGCCTAAATGTCAGATGGGAATGGGATCTCCTTTCCCAAGTGGATATTTTTTCAAAAATGTTTGGAATCCCCTCTACTGTAACATGACTGTTTACAGAACTGGAGAAGACTTTCTGAAATGTCTGGAAGGGAAGAACCTTTTCCTCATAGGAGATTCTACATTGCGACAGTTCATCATGCACTTTACTGAAGGCATCAAAAGTAAGATTTTCGTGAGCAAAATATTTTATATATATATTATATATTAGTATTTACATAACCATCAATAGTTTCAACAAGGGTGCCATGTTATAACAACAACTTTTCCATAGATGGTACTCATTGACACATTCTCAACATGTTAGATTTCTGAATGAAAATTTCTTTGGTTGAATACCAGACTGGAGGTTCAATCTTCTGAGATGGAACTAGATTTCAGTTCATCAGGTTTCTCTAAGATACAGACAGAATTTCCCTGACTTATGAGGAAAACCTGGTGCTGCTGATAAAAGTCCATGGTGAGACGATAAGCATGCTTACTTGGCTAACTTTCAAATACACTTCATGATTATAAGTTTGAGGACCCCTAACCATCTTACCTATTGGAGCTTGCTGGGCATCCCATTTCAAAACCATGGGTAATAATATGGTGTTACCACCCCCCCCCCCCCCTTTTAATCCACATATTTGGGCATTCTAAAAGATTTTGGAATGTGGTTGTTTGATTCTGTGCTCATTAAGTGAAAGAAGCATTTGTAGGCTACTGATGTTGGATGAAACACATTGGTTCAAAATCTGCATTTCAAGGGGTGAGGTCAAAGATCTGTGCAGACCACTCAAGTATGAAACTAATCAAATCATGTCTTTAGCTGGCTTTAGGCACAGTAATGTTAGCATTAAAAAGGAACTTTCCCAAACTGTGGTAAGCACACGATTGTTTGAAATGTCTCTGTATGCTGTAGCACTGCCTGCAATCCTCTAAAAACACCTGAATGTAGGGGCGTGGCCTAGCGCATGGAGACGTAGGTCGCACTTCACGGCGGCTCCTGGTCCCACGGATCTCCACGAGGTTCTAGCAGAGACATCCCGCCTCACAACGCTCCTCAACCGCACAGATGGGCAAGGGAAAGCCCAAGGATCACTCCAAGCCCACCGGCGATCGTACACAGAGCGATCTGGGCAGATTTGTGACCAGAGCGTCTGCGGCCTACAGCTCACAGGAACAGCCTAAGATGGCGCCGGCACCTCCGTCCCCCGCCCGCTCTGAGCCTTCAGACACCATGCAGGTACGCTCCAGGGCTCGCTCTGCCTCACTGGCTGATCTTGAGCCCACACTACAGAGCCAACACAGCCCGCACAGCCCGCACAGCCCCTACAATCAGTCGCAAGCCTCCCTGAACTCAGGGGACGGATGGGACTTAGAATCGCAGATGCGATCCCTCCATACATACATACGCTCGCTTCCAACAAAAGCCGATTTTGAGCATTACACCACCCGTATGGAAAAAGCATATAGGCAGGAGATTGCGGAGCTCAAAAGGGACATGGGAATCCGTATTGAGGACGTGGAAAACACCACAGAGGGCGTATGCACTACCCTGCATTCCCATGAAGCAATTTTGAACTCTCACACTGTCCTAATCCAACAGCTCATGTACCATCAGGACGACATTGAAAACCGTAATAGACGGAACAATATTAGAATACGCGGCATCCCTGAATCCATCGAGCATAAAGACCTGGCAGGGGCTGTAACCTCTATCTTCAATCAAATACTTCAGCAACCCAAAGACACCCACATTGAACTGGATAGAGTACACAGGACCTCCGGCCCTCGCAATCCAGATTCAGCCTATGTCCGTGACACCCTATGTAGAGTGCACTTCTACAAAGTGAAAGAAAACATCATGCGAGAGGCAAGCACCCAGGACTCTATCAGGCTTAATGACACCCCCGTCATGTTACTCCCAGACCTCTCCCGCCAAACACTGGCCATGCGGCGCTCTCTGAAACCCCTCACTTCAATCTTGCAAGAGAGACAAATCAGATACCAATGGCGCTTTCCGTTCCAACTGCGAGTTCAACACGAGGGCAAGACGGCCATTTTCCGCACCTTAGGAGACTTACCGCGGTTCCTGAGCACCCTGGAACTTCCACAGGTTTCCATACCGGACTGGCCTCTCCCAACCACTACGCCTGGTCTTCCATTCAGCACACAATGGCAGAAGACCGGCAGGCAGAAGCGCCCCAGATCCTCGCCTCACAAATCACCAGACGGCTGATGTTCCCTCCTGCAACAGGGTGATACCTGTCTCCATTCCACTCTTTTTTCCACCTCTCTCTTGCCTTGTCAGTGAGAGGCGGGTTTGTTGCTGGACTTCCAGACCTACCGACATTACATTTTTATGAACGATGCGCACAAGTTTTTCTAATTTCTTTTTTCTTTCAGTTTTCTGTTTCAGATTACATAGCGCATCCTCTCATGCATAACAGTTTGGGCTTTTTTTTTTTTTGTGTTACCCTTTTTTATCTCCCTTTTTTCAGATCACCATGTATACAGATACTGGTTGCAGGGGTCAGGGGGGAGGGAAGGGGCTTAACTGTGACAAGGGAGGGATACACCTGTCTTAAAACTGTTGTTAACAAGTTCTAATTAACTATAATTATAAAGTTACACAAATGCCTTCCTTCCGCGCTGGGCTTTATCCTAATCCCCCTTGAAAACAGAAGGGTGGCCGCCCCCTTCCCCCCCACGCCAACATGATCCCCTGTATGTTATCCAAGTACATGGAGGTTTTCCGTGCTTCATGAAACACTTTGACAGCGGTTCGGAAGAAAGGCAGACGTGTTATATAAGGGCCACTACATTATGCCTATAGCTAGAGATGTTCGTGAGCGATGTCCCCAGTTTGTTCAGGTATTATGTACGGTGGGGATCCCGGGACCGGGGAGCGCTCTGTGCGCTTACCACGTTTACACCCCACTTAGGACCAACAGTGCGTATTATTGCACTGTTTACGTTATTTAGTGTTTTTTTTTTCCTTTTTCTTTTTTTTCTTTCTTTTTTTTACTATCCAGTCACCATGCGTTTACACCCATTGATTTCCCTCAGGTTACCACTCAGTGGTTTTAACCTCCTTTTCCACTTGTGTATGTCATGGTGGCTCTCTCTGTCTACATGGTGGATGTGTTTTGTTTCAACATGGCTGAGCTGGTTTATGTCCACCTTCTCTACTTCTCTAACTCCCTTCACCCCCACTCTTTTTTCCTACCTATCCTATGTCCCCCCTCCACCCCTACCCCTCTTCCCCCTGGCAAGGCAGGCCCTGGGTCACGTAGGGACCACTAGAATTCTGACGAGAGAGCTTAGGCGTGTTCCCACTCCATTACTCTCATGCCACCGCTAGATCACATTAACTTAGCCTCCTATAATTGCAGAGGTTTTAACACCCCTGAGAAAAGGAGCCAAGTGCTGTATCACTTCCATAAAGCCAAAACTCAAATCTTACTACTTCAAGAAACACACTTTAAGGGTTCGGCCATTCCAACCTTAAACAACCCCCACTTTCACAAATGGTTCCATAGCACTAATCCACTTTCTAAATCCAAAGGAGTATCCATAGCTTTTCACAAATCCTTCCAACCAGAAATATTAGATACCCTAATAGACCCCGATGGTCGCTTTATCTTTCTTAAACTAAAATCTAACCTTTCTATCTTCACAGTTGCTAATGTATACGGACCAAACCAAGACCAAGGGAGTTTTTTCTCCATGCTTATAGACAAACTAATCTCGTTTGGGGGCCCCTGTTTTATTGTAGGAGGAGACCTCAACGTGACCCTCACACCAGCCATGGACACCTCCTCGGGTAAGTCAGCTATACCACACTCCACTCTCACACATATCAAATCACTTATACATTCAGCCCAATTAGTGGATGTCTGGCGGACCCAGCATCCATTCGAGAGAGATTACAGCTGCTACTCGGTCGCCCACAACTCATATAGTCGCATTGACTATTTCCTAGTATCACAATCCCTACTTGATATCCCTATACAAGCTTCCCTAGGTAACATTCTATGGTCTGATCATGCCCCTGCCCATTTAAGCTTAGCCCACCCACCCAAGGCACACAAAACTTTTACCTGGCGCTTAAATGACAACCTGCTAAAAGATAGCCTTTGTGTGACAGATACCCAACAGGCAATTAAAAACTTTATCCATGACCACCGTTCAGATGACACCAACCCCCTTACCAAGTGGGAGGCTCTGAAATGTGTGCTGCGGGGAATTTTCATCCAACATGGCGCACGATTAAAGAAGGCTAGATCGGCTGACATAGTCAAATTACTCTCATCTATCCACACTCTTGAAAGCACACATAAGAAAGACCTTTCGCATAATACCTTTGTGGACCTCTCCAACGCCCGCAGAGATTTACTCCGCATTCTAGATGCAAACACCCTTATAGCCAGAGACAAAGGTCGTAATCGCCACTACATGCTAGCTAATAAATGCGGACAGCACCTTGCTAAAGTCCTACACCCGCGTCCCCCTCGGCACCCCATACCGTTTATCTGCAACACAAATCAGCAAAAGATCAGGACCCCTAAGGGCATAGCAGATGCTTTTCAAAACTATTATTCTCAACTCTATAACCTCCCTACCCAACCTCAACAATCCCCGCGACCAAACCCACAACTCCCAGACATGGAAAATTATATCTTAGAGACTGCCCTCCCACGAATAGATCCCCCCACTTCCACGGCTCTGGAGGAAGTCCTAACATCTTCAGACTTCCTTCTGGCGATTAAAGGATTAAAATCCGGTAAATGCCCAGGACCTGACGGCTTCACGCCCAGATTCTACAAATTATTTGCCCATTCACTAGCCCCACTTCTCGCAGCGGCGTTTAACTACCTAGATGACGCTCATCCCCCCCCCCAAATCCCTTCTGTCTGCCACTATCTCAGTAATACCTAAGCCCGGAAAGGACCCTTCCCAATGCACTAGTTATAGACCTATCTCCCTCCTAAACGTCGACGTTAAGCTTTTTGCCAAGATCCTGGCCAATCGCCTCTCACCCCTCCTACCCTCCATTGTACATAAAGACCAAGTGGGCTTTGTCCCTGGTAGGGAGGCCAGGGACAATACCACAAAAACGATACACCTAATCTCTTATATCCGCAAACATAATCTAAAGGCCTGCATTCTCTCTTTTGACGCCGAAAAGGCGTTTGACCGGGTTAACTGGCAATTTCTACGCCTTTCTCTGAAACAGATTGGACTCGGCCCTTCATTTATTTCCAAGGTGATGGCGCTTTATTCCCAGCCCACTGCCTCTGTACTGGTCAATGGTTCCACATCTGCCCCACTAGTGATATCCAATGGGACAAGGCAGGGTTGCCCACTGTCTCCCTTGCTCTTTGTTCTAGTGATGGAGCACTTGGCCACGGCTATTAGGCAAAACAGTAACATCATGGGAATACCGACGCCATCATCGGAAGTAAAACTCTCACTTTATGCAGATGACCTCCTTGTCTACATCCAACAACCCCATACCTCACTACCCTCCTTAATGCAAGAGTTCCGTAGATTCGGGGACCTAAGTAATTTTAAGCTTAATATGTCTAAGACAGAAGCCCTTAACATATCCCTAACTCCCTCCACCCTTACACAACTGCGGACCAATTTCCCATTCCAGTGGGGCACAAAGGGTATCTCTTACCTTGGAATCACCATCCCATCCAACCTAGCTGACCTTTACAATCTCAATTACCCCCCACTCCTATCCCGAATCCGGAAAGAATTAGAAACATGGAACCAGACCCCACTACCTTGGTTTGGCCGTATTAATACCTTAAAAATGGATACCCTCCCTAAACTTCTATACGTCTTCCAGACGATTCCGATACTTATCCCTCAGCGCTTCTTTGCCTCGCTGCGCTCTATGTCTATACGTTTTGTCTGGCAGCAGGGGATGTCTCGTATCAGACATGCCTTGCTGACATACCCAAAAAATCGGGGTGGGGTTGGCCTCCCAGACTTCGAAATGTACCACAGGGCTGCAGTCCTATCTCGGATTCTAGAGTGGTTCCCTCGCCCGTTCCCCAAGGCATCCACTGCCATAGAACAAGACCTCTCCACTTCTGACCTCCGAGCTCTGCTCTGGGGATATGGTCGAGGACTCTCCACCCTAACTAACTGCTCACCATTAACAACTGCAGCATTACACCTGTGGTACAGAAAAGGATTATTACCAATACTATCTACTGACCCCTCACCACTTACTTCGCTCTTTGATCATCCAGACCTTCCCCAGGGCATGGGCTCTAATCTAGTGGGCCCATACTCACGGGACACCTGGCCAACAGCCAACTCATTCATACACCCCAGCACAGGCGCACCGATTCTCCCGGGAGATAGTGGTAATTGGCTCACAGCCTTACGCATCTCCTCCTTTTGCTCTGACCTGTTCTCCTCTACCCACACCCATAGACCTCTAACAGACTACGAGCAGCTGTGTTCTCTCTCGGAAACTCCCAGACATCTACTATCCACCACCTACAAATTATTACACTCACTGATCCACGAACAACTGCCACCTTACACGAGGAGATGGGCCTCAGACCTAGGCAAGGATTTTTCTCCAGATGACTGGCAAAAGTCTTTTCACTTCACACACAAGTCCTCCATCTCTTGCCATATACAAGAGAAGAATTTTAAGCTCCTGGCGCGATGGTACAGAGACCCCCAATCGTTACACAATATTTTTCCCTCTACTGCCACGACCTGTTGGAGATGTGGAGATCCGGAGGGGAATTATCTCCACATATGGTGGAATTGTAACGCCATCCAACCATTCTGGTCACAGGTTTTTGCCGTATACAGTAGCCTCTATGATAAACCCACAACGCCCACACCAGAAACGGCGCTGTTGTCCATGTTACCGGGTTCAATACCCTCCCAGAAACGATCCCTACTTCGTTTTTTCCTCTCTGCTGCTAGACAACTCATTCCGCTTTACTGGAAAACTACCACTACCCCCCCACTATCCTCTTGGGTCTCCATTGTCAACGATATCATGCGAATGGAGGAGATGATTGCCATAGATAACGACACTTATGATAAATTTCAAACCATGTGGCTAATATGGATTGATTACACCACCTCCAATGCTTTGAAAAATCTGCTAAAAACCCCCTGATTGAATAAATTCAACCCAGAGCTCCCATTGTGTTGCCCCAGGGCCTGCCAGCCTGACCTGAACCCCCTACCCTTACCTTTCCTCTACCCTCCTTCCCCTCCTCTTCTCCTCTCTCTCTCTCTTCTTTCCAATACTCTCTCCTCCCCATATCGTTAATGACACAAGTAGCAAACGTTGAAATTAATGAACAGTCGTTGTATTATAGCATGGTATAAATGTTATTTATAGGATTGAAGCTGAACCGAACTGGTGTACATTCATTCTTATATACCCCACTCCCTGTACTTACATGTTTGTGTACAGACAAATTATTTCCAACCATGCTAATCGCTATATACTATGTTTTGCCAATGTTAAATGGCTCTGTATAACTTTGCAAACTTAATAAAAATATATTTGACTCTAAAAACACCTGAATGTAATCATTTCGAGGGTAGTCCATATACTCTTGGCCATATAGTGTACATGTTGTACTTTCAATTGGTTTTCCAAGAATGAGGAATGGAAAAATGGGACTCTGACTCAGAAATGGAAAAGTGCATCATAAAATGGATTCCTAAGTGCTCCTATGATAAGTTTATTATTTACAATTTTCCTAGTGCTTAGTAATCTCAAAGTTAGCTTTTTGGCCATAGAGAAAGCTATATCCATTTTAATTCCACATTAATCAATTTTAAAGTTGATTAAAGTGCTCAATTCTTTTTTTTAGTTTTTCATTTCTTTATACTGTATTTCTTGATACACAAACATCTGACCATACCTTGTGCTTATAGTGAACCTGGTGATCAAATTAAAAAGAGTATCAAAGATTCAGTAAATTTGCAGTTGCTCAGCTAGTTATCTTTGAACACGAGGAAACCCTGGATCCCAGCCCCACACAATTTGGGACCCTCAGTGGCCAGTAGCAGCTCCCATACTCAACTGTCATATAGTAGGCAGAGGGCTAATTTTGGGCATAATAGGCAGGAGTTAGTTCAGAGTCAGATAGATGTCAAAGCACTATGTTCAGTGTTTGTCTGTAATCCAGGGGGGTTACCAGGTCCACAAAAGAGTTGTGAACATTACCAAACATTCCTGCAGGCATTAAAAGCTTGCCACTGTTTGTATCCGTTGTTGGATTGGTCCCCTTTTATAACTTGAGAGGTGTACTTTTTCCTGAATCGTCAAGGCGTGATGCCAGGTTGCACCTCTAGGTAGTGATGTATAAAGTTCTACTGCAGGCAGGGAATGAAGTCTATTTTAGTCCAGCACCCAATTAAAGAGAGAAAACAACTCTGAAACTGTAGTGCTCTTAATTAACACTTGTTCTTGCCTCCAACAGTTGTGCAATACTTTCGTTACCATCAGGGCGGATGGGCTGCTTGGTCAAAGTCCCTGGAAGCCCTAAATATGGGCAAGGATCTATACGTCTCTTATAAAAGACATGGCTTCCCCCTGGAGCATGACTCTTTCTATTACTTCAAGGAGGACATGTACACGAGTCGTCAGATCGATCAGCGTGCTGGAGGGAAGAACACAATTTTTGTTATAACCATGGGACAACACTTCAGACAGTTTCCTCTGAAACTTTTCATCAAACGGGCACTCAACATCCGCAAAGCAGTAGAACGCCTTTTCCTTCGCAGTCCAGACACCAAGGTTATCATTAAATCAGAAAACACCAGGGAACTGTATGCCCCGGTTGAAGTACAGGGAGACTTCCATGGTTATACCCAGTATCTTGTGCTGAGAGAAGTTTTCAAGGACCTTAATGTGGGCTTTGTGGATGCCTGGGACATGACGGTGGCATCTGCCACAGCCACTGTTCATCCTCCAGGGATAACGTTTGACAGTATTTTGAGCCTGACATTTAGTTTTGCTTGTTAATTTTAAAAGACTGTTATGAAGAAGCAAGTGCTAAAAGTCACAAACAGGCATGTGCATGGGATGTGCCAGTTGTGCCTGTGCTTATCCTAAGCACCCCATGTTGTGCGGATTCCCCTGCCCCCGCTCCCCCATACAAACAGCACTACCGGCTTCCCTTCTCTTCCACTGGCTGCTGCTGCGGATGCACGGGGGATGTTTCAGAATGGAGAGTGAAGTGGAGAATTGTGTCATTTACCAGCCCCTTTCTTTTCAGAATGAACACAGTGAGTGATCGGTACCGATCACTCACTGTGTTCATTCATAACTGAATCATAGTAAGCTGTGTTTACTATGCTTCAGTTTGTGAATGAACAGGAAACTGCTCAGCACAGAGCACTTCCCATTCATTCACTGTCCAGTGCAGCTGAGGCTGCAGAGAAAGGGACTGGGGAGTTTGTCCTCAGTACCTTTCTCTGTTCTCAAAAGTTAATGTAGTACGGCCTAGGCACATTCACTAGCTTGTCCTAGATGAGGTTCTGAGCTCTTTTCACATTTTAAAAAGGTAAAAAAATTTGAAAGGGGGCTCCAATAACTGGTTTTAGCCAGTTCTAACAAAAGGATGGCTATAATGGTTTTGAGACAATGTGACCATCTGTGGTGAGGTCAGAAAGATCAATGTACGATTCAATGGTAGGAAAGAGATTTCTTTCTTTTTTTTTCTTTTTTTTGAGGAAGGGTGGGGGGAATGGGAATGTTTATGTATGAACTGTTTTGAAGTAGAAGTTAAGATAAATGTACCGGCTCTGTTTTTTATAAGAATGTCTACAATAAGAAAGAGAATATGTAAAAAAAAGAAAAATCAATGTATGCATAGCCATAGCTAGTATACCCGTCTCAGGCTCTCAGCGAGCCGCTGAGAGCCTGAGACAGCCCGCTCTGCCCCCTCCACAGCTCCCTGCGCCAATGAGCACAGAGGGAGATGAGCAGAGAGCTGTGACTGGTAGTCTACAGCTCTCTGCTCATGGAGCTCTGAAAACCGAGTGATCGGCGGTGTTCAATCGCTCGGTTTTCAGTGAAAAGGTGCCGGGGACAGATGCAGCATCGGACTAGGTAAGTATAAATAGGTAAAAAATAAATAAAACCCATACTTCTTTTATAACTATAACAAAAATTCCTAATGCTAATAAAATAAACCATTCATAACCTCTTGTTGCCCCAATTGACCAAGCCAAGCAAATATTTCATCATTGGAGATAAGATGAAGTTTACTAACAGCTTTTCCGGCCTCTGTTAACTCTGGCTCAATGTTTCCACTACTATCTGAAATATAGGAGCAACAATCATCCCCAATTAAGGCACATACCCCTCCTTTGGCAGCAAGAATAAAATCTAGAGCAGCTCTGTTTTGTAGTACCACCAATCTCATTTGCCTAACCTCTTCTGTAAGAGCATCAATACTATCAAATGTTTTGTTGAACGCATAGTCAATGATTATAGAAATTTTTCTCAGCTTTTGCACTACCCAAGCCACTCCATACTGAGGAAGAATAATCATAGCCAATCTATCTCCTTCAGTGACATCCCACCCCTCGGGTATATCTTGTATTTCTAAGGAACCTACTGTATGCTCCTTCTGAGTGGCGGCTGGTAAGATTTTTGGATGGGGGGGCGCCAGACCCCGCCCATAAATTTTGACCCCTCCCACTTCTCATAAACCACACCCCTTATATAATCCACCCACTCCGTCCCCTGTATTCCACTTGCTTCCACCCATAGTGTCAGGAGTATACAGCTCAGATCACAGGGCAGAGTATACAGTTCCAGCATCACAGGACAGATTATATATCTAGATAAAATATTGAAAATGTTTAAGTCAACTGTTAAAGAATGCAATAAATGTACCACGAATCAGTGAATTTTTTTACAACAGCAATCAAACTTTATTGTACAACAAACAACAACAAAAAAACTCTGAAAAGGTGATTGAATACAAATGCACGCCACATTCACATTAGTGCCAGTAGAACTATTTGAAAATAAATTTTGCTCTCCTTTCTTTCTGGCTTGCAAATTTCTCTATGACCTTCTGGTTGAAGTCAATCATCTCTGTCACCACTCTCTTTTCCATTGACAGCATGGCCAATGCATTCAGCCTCTCCTGGGTCATGCTATTTCTCAGAAAAGTCTTAATTCTTTTTAGGTTGAGAAGCACCTCTCAGCTTCTGCTGTGGTCATGGGTGTGGTGATGAGGATCTTTAGCAGAGTGACAGTCTCTCTAAATACATGAACAAGATTGTTCTCCACAAACAGCTGGAATAGGTCCACAGCACCATTGCACTTTTTGAACTCTTCTGTGCAGTAGATGAGATCAAGCTCTGTCTTTAACTTACACTTATTGAGCATTGGATAGGCCTTCAAAGTCTCACTCAGTGCATTCTCCGGAAACTCCTTTGCATACTGTTCAAACTTGTCTGCTTGAAGCAAGGTGGCACTAACAAGGTGTTTTGTGAAGGAGAAACGTCGCATGGTGTGTAATAGTATGGTATCACAGACCTATAGAGTGAAGCATAAAAATAAAAATTAGGTAGTGATCACAAAATGTCAATGTCATCTGTGTTAGCTCCCTGAGCATCAGAAATGCATGAAACTTATACATATTTACTAAGAATGTCTTGTCCAATTGTATGGAGTTCTGAGAAATTATGGATTCAAAAACACTGAAACTGATCTCCCTTCATAACATTAAAACTGGCCATTTTAAAATATTCAGTTTTAAGTTATAAAGGGAGATCAGTTTCAGTGGTTTTGAATCCATAATTTCTCAGAACTCCATACAATTGGACAAGACATTCTTAGTAAATATGTCAAGTCTCATGCATTTCTGATGTTCAGGCAGCTAACACAGATGAAGGCTGTAATACTAATGTTATCCACTAGAGGGAATAACAAATCCTTTTAGATCACATCATTTTTATATGAATATTGTAAGAAAAATATTTTTCTTTCCAATCTTCATATCTATAAGTGCAGGTTCACACAGTGGCGACTTGTCAGGCGACCTAGCCGCCTGAAAAGTCGCCTCCCGTTCTGTACTATGGAACCGTTCTAATAGGAGCGACGCAAGTCGCTCCGACTTAGAAAAAGGTTCCTGTACTACTTTGGGGGCGACTTGCATAGACTTCTATACAGAAGTCGTTTTGCAAGTCGCCGTGGAAGTCGTGTGCAGGTCGCCTCGGTGAGGCGACCTGCAAGTCGCGCCGCTCTTGTGTGAATCGGGGCTAAGTGAGCTAAGAAAAAATACAAATATTGCAACAAATTAAAACTCACCTCGGTTGCAATGCGTTTCTGTTCTCCTGGATTCAGCGAGCCCCGCCTCTTCGGTTGAGAACCACCTTGACTGCTTTGCTCAACCAGGGATGGCATAGAATCTCTGCAAAATGTATGAGCAATAATAATAATAAAAAAATAATATTAATAACAACAACACATGGAAAAGGAGGAATGCAGCTGCTACCTGATCTGCTGTATGTCCCGCTGGAACTGCTGGATGCTCCCCTTAATGTGGACTGAATCTATGTCCTTCTTCTGGAGTTTGGCATAGAGGAGGTCCACATGTGGCATGATGTTGTGGAAAAGCGTAAGAAAGTATTTAAAATCTTGATCCTCCAGCAGCGCGGCAAAGCCTGCTGCCTCTCTCATGGTAACAGAGTCAAAGTCATCTGAGTCTCGCATGGTTTCAAAACAGCGGATGAGGTCCTCTCTGTGCTCAAACACTGTATTGACGGCACGGCTGTGGAAGTTCCATCTGACACTGCTTGATGTTGGTAGTCTATGGGCAACTACTTTATCAAGTACATCTGTGCGCTTGGGTGATCTTGCAAAAAAGCTGGCAAATCCTCCAAGGTTAGCAAAAAAAAGCCTCACTTTGGGTATTTGAGAAGTGGCCTGTTGCATTATCAGATTGAGCTGATGTGCATAGCAGTGGATATAATAGGCATTTGGGTACAAATCCTGAATCTGCTTTTGAACCCCTGAAGTGGCACCCCTCATCACGCTGGCTCCATCATATGCTTGGGAGATAAGTTTATGTTTCTGATCCAAAGGAAGGATGACAGCAAGACGCTCTTGTAGTGCTGTAGCAATGGAATCTGCATTAGCGGAATGTAGAGGAATAAACTCAAAAAACCTCTCCTGCACGTTGTTTTTGGCATCAATGTAGCGCAGCACAAGCACAAGTTGGCACTGTGTGGCAATATCAGTGGTCTCGTCAGCCTGGATTGAAATGAAATCGCTGCTCCGTGCTTCTTGAATAATGTGCTCCTTCACTACAGACAACATACAGTCCAACAGCTCGTTCTGCACAGTTTTTGAAGTTCCCTTAAAAACAGTGGCATTCTCAAGGTGCTCTTTCAAAACTCCATCAAGGGAAGCAACAAAATCGATCAAGCCACGGAATATCCCAGGATTATCGGAGCTCTCACTCTCATCATGGCCACGCAAAGCCAGCTCAAATGCACCACAAAATTTCACACAGTCTATTATTCGAGATAGGATGTGTCTATTTTTTGTGACCTCTTCATTATGTTTTCTAATGGCAATTCTGTAGCCTGCATCTAGCTGTTCACTAATGCTACGCTTCCCAAAAAACTCGAGCCTCATAACATTGTCAAGATGGCTTTTGGTAATTTCATGCTGCTTGCACTTTTCAGAGAGATGCTTAAGGTCGTTAACCCCTGTTGATATCCACAGCGTGTCGGTGCCATGACTTTGGAATAGCAAACAGGGAAAACAATAATAGGCATGAGTCACATCACATCCAGCTAGCCAACTCCATTTTTTATAAGAAGCAGTGGAAAAGCTTTGAGTGTAAACTCGACCACGATCACTTGACCTCTGCTGAATTTGCAAGTTGGGTTGATGTGGTCCAAGCTCCTTTATCCTCTTTTTTTCCTCATCTGAACGCCTTGTGAAGGGAAATAGTTTCAAAGATGGAACCGAATTTTCACTCATTTTCAAAACAAATTCTACAATGATCAATACCTACGAGTCAAATGAAAATATGGGTAAGTTTAAAAGAGAGATGGCACTGCCAAATGCAAATGTCTATTTCATCAAATGCAGCCTCACTGTGCCCATCCATTGCAGCCTTACTGTGCCCATAATGAGGGGTTCCCACCATCCCTGTGCAAAGTTCCGGGGCTGTACAGCTGCTGGCTGCTGTGCCCATTATAAGGGGTTCCCCCCATCCCTGTGCTGAGCTCCTGGCTGGCTTTTATACTGTGGCAATAGACTTCAGAGGACAAGTGTACAGGGTACATTATGTAGGTTCAATCTGATCACTAAATTTTTCCAGCTGTTCTGGATGCATGTTTATTCAATATTGCCATGTGAAAAACACAGCCAGAAACTTTAAGTTTATCTTGGAAAAACAATAGCTATCAGTTGTTATTTTGGGGTATTTCCCTTTAGATTGCACACTTGAAAGGCAGTATAGACTAGGGGTCTCCAAACTATGGCATGAGAACGACATCCGACCCACTACAAGATTTTACCCGGTCTGCAGCAACTCTGATATGATGGGGGCTTCTGACATAAAGGGGGGAGGGGTGGCTCTTGGATGTGATGAGGGGGCTTCTGATTTGAAAGGGGGATCCTGATGTGATAGGGGGTGTCTGGTGTGAAAGGAGGGACTCTTCTGTCATGGGGAGCTTCTGATGTGAAAGAGGTATTCTGTACATCATATACCAGGCTGTACATTATACACAGGACTCTGCACATCATATACCAGGCTGTACATTATACACAGGGCTCTGTACATCATATACCAGGCTCTGAATGTGAGTGACTCCCGCACTGTCACGAAGAACCTATACTTAGCCCCGGTTCACACTGGGACAACTTGTCAGGCGACCTAGTCGCCTGACAAGTCGCCTCCCATTCTGTACAATGGAACCGTTCTAATCTTGCGTCGCTCCGACTTAGAAAAAGATTTCTGTACTACTTTGGGGGCGACTTGAGGCGACTTGCATAGACTTCTATACAGAAGTCGTTTTGCAAGTCGCCGTGGCAGTCGTGTGCAGGTCGCCTCAGTGAGGCGACCTGCATGTCGTGCCGCCCCTAGTGTGAACCGAGCCTAAAGGATACTGCTGCAACACCTGTGTGACTGATCCAAACAGAGTGTAAACAAAAAGTAAATGGTAGTTGCGCTATGATAAAAGGGGAAGGGGAGTGGTATGTGGAAGGGGCTAAGTATATAATAAATGTGATAGAGAGGTGAAAACAGCCCAAATGGGGCCACAGATACACTAAAAAAGAGGTTTCGATATAAAAAATGATGAAATCAAATGTAAAGTGTGTAACAAATGTGGCAATTATGTGGCCTAGAACAAATATCTAAAAAAATGAATATAGAATGGGTGAAATTGATCAACTTTAAATGAAACACTCAACAAAAAGTACAAATGGTCTAGAGTACAGTGAGTCCATATATGTGAATATATAGCAGTCCCACCATCAAGCAGCATACAGATCTTCAGTGTGATCAACTCTGTGTCTATAAGCAGCTATAAGGGGGAAGGGATGCACTCGCTTTTTAAAAATGAGTGTGGGCATCAATCCACGAACGCCGAGTTCGAAGATATCTACTAAGGCATATGAACTCGGCGTTCATGGATTGATGCCCACACTCATTTTTAAAAAGTGAGTGCATCCCTTCCCCCTGGTCCGTCCCCCCTCTGGTCGTCACAGTGTTATACTTGATATATTGCTTATGTCATTTTTCATTATCGTTCTATATATCCACCATTGGAACCATTTCAAACACTGGATGGGATATCCATGTCCGCACGTGGTCTGCATTTAAGCACACGCTGTATACCTTACAGCAGTAAGGTGAGCTGCTTATAGACACAGAGTTGATCACACTGAAGATCTGTATGCTGCTTGGTGGTGGGACTGCTATATATTCACCTATATGGACTCACTGTACTCAGATCCTTATTTATGTCAGCCAATTTGTGCTAGTTTTATGACTAGACCATTTGTACTTTTTGTTGAGTGTTTCATTTAAGTTTGATCAATTTCACCCATTCTATATTCATTTTTTGAGATATTTGTTCTAGGCCACATAGTTGCCACATTTGTTACACACTTTACATTTGATTTCATCATTTTTTTTATATCGATACCTCTTTTTTAGTGTATCTGTGGCCCCATTTGGGCTGTTTTCAGCTCTCTATAACATTTATTATATACTTAGCCCCTTCCACATACCACTCCCCTTCCCCTTTTATCACAGCGCAACTACCATTTACTTTTTATATACCAGGCTGAGGCTCTAGATTATACACAGGGCTCTGCACATCATATACCAGGCTCTACATTATACACAGGGCTCTGCACATCATATACCAGGCTCTACATTATACACAGGGCTCTGCACATCATATACCAGGCTCTACATTATACACAGGGCTCTGCACATCATATACCAGGCTCTACATTATACACCGGACTCTGCACATCATATACCAGGCTCTACATTATACACAGGGCTCTGCACATCATATACCAGGCTCTACATTATACACAGGGCTCTGTACATCATATACCAGGCTCTACATTATACACAGGGCTCTGCACATCATATACCAGGCTCTACATTATACACCGGACTCTGCACATCATATACCAGGCTCTACATTATACACAGGGCTCTGCACATCATATACCAGGCTCTACATTATACACAGGGCTCTGTACATCATATACCAGGCTTTATATTATACACAGGGCTCTGTACATCGTATACCAGGCTCTATATTATACACCGGACTCTGCACATCATATACCAGGCTCTACATTATACACAGGACTCTGCACATAATATACCAGGCTCTACATTATACACAGGGCTCTGTACATCATACACCAGGCTGTACGTTATACACAGGACTCTGCACATCATATACCAGGCTCTACATTATACACAGGGCTCTGTACATCATATACCAGGCTCTACATTATACACCGGACTCTGCACATCATATACCAGGCTCTACATTATACACAGGGCTCTGTACATCATATATAGATTTGTGGGTTGCAAATATCAGTCCAGCCTTTTGCATCTGAAATTCGCCCTTTTGATGTTCAGAGAAAAATATAGCCTCTTTCTCCATTTCTTTTTTGGACATTATTAGCATTCATTTATTTAATTATTACTACTGAAATAGTTTTGAATATATAAGAGCCACCACCTTCCTCTGTTACCTTGTTTCCCCCTAAAATAAGACCTAGCATGATTGTCAGTGATGGCTGCAATATAAGCCCTACCCCCCCAAAGAAAGCCCTAGTTAAAGTCCTTGTAGGTCTTATTTTCAGGGAAACAGGGTAGTCAAAATTATTTTCAGTAGTAATAATTAAAATAAACATAATCTGCCCCAAGTGTTAAGTACACGAGATTACACCCCTGCTTGCTCTAGGTCAGTTCTACGGCTAGAGACAGCCTGGCAAGTGGCAACTAGTACTTGTCAGCATGAAAAGCTCTGTATATTATCAGGTACAGATTTTCTTTAACCGCTTCAGCCCCGGAAGATTTTACCCCCTTTCTGACCAGAGCACTTTTTGCGATTCGGCACTGCGTCGCTTTAAATGACAATTGCGCGGTCGTGCGACGTAGCTCTCAAACAAAATTGACGTCCTTTTTTTCCCACAAATAGAGATTTCTTTTGGTGGTATTTGATCGCCTCTGCGATTTTTATTTTTTGCGCTATAAACAAAATAAGAGCGACAATTTTGAAAAAAACGCATTATTTTTTACATTTTGCTAATAAATATCCCCCAAAAATATATAAAAAAACATTTTTTTCCTCAGTTTAGGCCGATCGTATTCTTCTACAGATTTTTGGTAAGAAAAAAATCGCAATAAGCGTTTATTGATTGGTTTGCGCAAAAGTTATAGCGTTTACAAAATAGGGGATAGTTTTATGGCATTTTTATTAATTTTTTTTTTTTTACTAGAAATGGCGGCAATCAGCGATTTTTATTGTGACTGCGATATTATGGCGGCCATGTCGGACATTTTTGAGACCATTGTCATTTACACAGCGATCAGTGCGATTAAAAATGCACTGATTACTGTGTAAATGACACTGGCAGTGAAGGGGTTAACCACTAGGGGGCGGGGAGGGGTTAAGTATGTCCTAGGGAGTGATTCTAACTGTAGGGGGGAGGGGCTGTGTGTGTCTCTATGCTGATCAAAGCTCCCGATGACAGGGAGCAGAGATCAGTGACACTTGTCACTAGGCCTCTCCGTGAGGCGATCGCGGGGATCCCGGCGGCGATCGAGTCCGCGACCCGACTCATGGAGCGCCTGCGGTGGCGCGCATGCAATGGCACGACAGGGAATTCAAATGGACGTACCTGTAAGTCCATTTGCCCAGCCGTGCCATTCTGCCGACGTACAACAGCGTGCGCCGGTCGGGAAGTGGTTAAGGACACTGCTGCGATGTGGGAACCCTGCGAATCTAATGCGGGTTCCCGCATCGCATGTCTCCTGGCGGCAGTTCACACTGCCCTATGCGAACTGCTGGGAGTGTCAGTTAAAAGTTAATGACGCCCCCAAATCAGTTCGCATATCGCAGTGCGATCTGCAAAGTCGAACAGGAATCGGAAAAAGGGTCCTGTGCGAGTTTGGCTCAAATGCGATGCGAATTCAGTCATACTATCTCTATGGCTGAAATCGGATTGCATGTGATTTGCACTGCAGTGCGGTGCGAATCACATCCGATCTGGGACATCGCAGCAGTGGGAACCGGCCCTAACACTTGATAAAATTTTTTTTTTTTGGTCTCTTTTCATGAGTATTTAAAACCAGTTTTTTTTTGCTATAAAATTACTTAGAACCCCCAAACATTATACATTTTTTTTTCTAACACCCTAGAGAATAAAATGGCGGTCGTTACAATGCTTTTCTTGCGCAGCGGTCTTACAAGCGCACTTTTTTTTTTAAAAATACACTTTTTTGAATTAAAAAATAAGACAATATTTAAGTTAGCCCAATTTTTTTTATATTGTGAAAGATAATGTTACGCTGAGTAAATTGATACCCAACATGTCACGCTTCAAAATTGCGCCCGCTCGTGGAATGGCGACAAACTTTTATCACTAAAAATCTCCATAGGCGACATTTAAAAAATTCAACTGGTTGCATGTTTTGCATTACAGAGGAGGTCTAGGGCTAGAATTATTGCTCTCGCTCTACCGATCGCTGCAATAACTCATGTGTGGTTTGAATACCATTTTCCTATGCAGGCGCTACTCACATATGCGCTCGCTTCTGCACGCGAGCTTGGCGGAACGGGGCGCATTTAAAAAAAAAATTTTTCTTATTTATTTTACCTTTTTATTTTTTATTTTTACACTGTTTAAAAAAAAAAAAAAAAAGTGTCACTTTTATTCCTATTACAAGGAATGTAAACATCCCTTGTAATAGAAAAAAGCATGACAGGTCCTCTTAAATATGAGATCTGGGGTCAAAAAGTCCTCACATCTCATATTTGGACTTAAATGCAAAAAAAAAAAAAAAATAAATACATTTTTGTCATTTTGAAAAAATGACATAAAAAAAATGTGCCTTTAAGAAGTATGGGCAGAAGTGACGTTTTGACGTCGCTTCTGTCCAGCTATGGTATGGAGACGGGAGGGGGCCATCTTCTCCCTCACTCCTCTCCACACCTAGGAAGGAGACACGTGCGATCGCCTCCGCCGCTGCCGACAGCTCCGGTAAGTGGCGGAGGGCACCGGATCGCGGCGGGAGGGCGGCCCTCTCCCGCCACCGATAAAAGTGATCTTGCGGCGAATACGCCGCAGAGATTACTTTTATCTTGTAGCCGACCACCGGCTGAACACGGGGATACCGGGGTTATGGCAGCTAGCTGCTGCCATAACGATATCCGTCCCCAAACCAGGGATACATCAGCGTGTGGCGGTCAAAAAAAAAAACTATGAAAAGTTGAAGTTTTAAAAAATAACTGTAATATAAGATATTTAAATGTGATGACGTAGATTATTATATCCCACAGAATCACTATTCTTCAATCAGATATTTTTTACATTGGATTTAATTGACAGAAATGTGTGTGAAACAAAAGTGGGTGCACCAAAGCCTCTCATTAATGTGCAGTAACACTAACATGGGGTTTAATACTTTATCCATATTGTGTCAGTCTGTTCCATTTTAAGACATTTCAAATGTCTTAAAATGGAACTGACTGTGACTGACACAATATGGAATAAAATAATAAACCCCATGTTAGTGTTACTGCACATGATTGGGTCAGGTGCTTCTACTTTTCTTTCACATTCACAGTTTCACACACATTTTCTGTCAACTAAACGCCTTGCTACAGGCAGCCAGTCACTAATCCGTTTCCACTGTCAGGGGGGCACAGGGAGATGAATGATTTGTCACATTTCTATAAAATTATAAAAGTCATGCAGGCACAGGCAGCGGCGCGCTCTCTCTCACCTTATGCAGCTCCGCTCAGGCTGAAGAACGGAGCTGCCGACGTGACGACGTCACTTCCGGCTTTTAGAAAACCCGGAAGTGACCTCGAGAACTTCAACAACGATGCTCCCGCCCGTAGAATCACAGTGATTTTACGGGCGGAAGGCCGGAAGCTACTAAGCATTCTCCATTGCGCCCCAAGGCGGGTTAAATCCCCGCAAATGAAGCGCCATGTCTGCAATCTCGTGATTGCATTGACGTGGCGCTTCCCATAGTGCACTGTGTCCGGCGCCACAGTGCACTATGTTAAGGTTAAGGGATTTTTTTTTTTTTTTCTTAAAGGGCCGGTTTTAAAAAAAATTATTTTTTTTCCAAATTTTTTTTTTTTGCGACTGCAGGAGGGGGGGGGGGGGGGCGGCGCCCGGGCGCCCCCTATGGACGAGCCGCCACTGCTCCTTCTCCAATTCCTTACCCTCCCAGGTGGATTATTAAAACTATACGGACTTTTGGTACTATATGTCCAATATAGCAGCTTCCTGACCAGTTTGGTGGTAGCCATTTATAAGCGTTCAGACCACATATAAAATAGAATTGATAGGGCAACGAAGTACAAGTGGTTTGGTGAATCCAGTACTGCCAAAACATATCTGCTCATGTTTGATTTTTAGACAAATTTACACAGCTAATAAGGTCACAATCTCTGGCCACACACATGTGTGCATCATTTTTAAATGCAGATCCTCCTATGCGGTATCCATCTATTTAGAAATCAAATACTTCTTCTCTCCCCACCACCTGCACCATAGAGATATTATTCCAATGATCTGTTACTACATAATTATGTACTATTTCCCACCTCTATGGCATATGGGTCATTGGTACTTATTTACAGCCTGTTACTCATTCCCTAATTGCATGTTTCATTTAAAGTCCCAAACCCTTCCTTGTTTTTTTCTCTGAATTAGGGATGGAGGTATCTTTAACTTATACGTCATTGACCTCATTTAAAGTCCCACAGCTCTCCTCTGTCTTACTACATAACTATGTACTATTTCACATCTCTATGGCATATGAGTCAGTGGTACTAAGTCTTTGTACACACAATACACCAGTGGCTTTACGGGATAACTTTATAGAATATTCCTCTGGGCCAAAATTAGTTGGTATGTTTTTACATGATGATTAGTCAAGCTGTCCATAGCCCTATTCACTATTGCTATTCTCCAAGGATTGTCCAAAGGCAACCAGCGAATGTTAACTGGTAGTCCATATAATAGTATGCCCTCAGGTGGAGCACGGGGTGTTTGTCTACACACCCAATAGTTTTTAACATTAAAAACATGATCTGCTGCTTTCAGAGATGAGGCTAAAACCATAGTGATGTTCTCGTGGCAACAGCAATAATCTGTGGATAGGAACATAAATAGGTTGGTCTTCCAGTTCAATTAAAACTAATGCTGTGGACCTGGGGTCCCAGGCCACAATTTCTCCCTTCCTTCCTTTAACTCTTTCCCTCTCTGCTACACTTGGGGCTACCCACACCTTGGTCCCTAATTGGGCAGAACACATTTTTCCATGTACCCTCAGACGTTTTGGTATTATTAAGTGTTCTTGCATAGCAAGATGACTTACTCTTATCTCACATATATATTATTAAGTGTTCTTGCATAGCAAGACCACTTACTGTTATCTCACATATATATTATGTAGCACTAATTCTCGGTGGAGCTGCTGGTTTAAGCGGGCCTGTCCTCTATGCTCTTCACCCTTCTTAAATTGTTCAATCCCCTTGACACAGTTGTAGTGCTGTGTTGTAATAATATGAGTATCAACTTTAACCCACAATATACACTTATAGTTATATTTACCTCTACCTGGGTGCTGGTAGCTCCACCTGCAGGAGAAACAACAACACTGCACACAAACTTCAATAATAACCAAAAATAACTTCTTTCTTTGAGTAAATAATATATTTATATAAAGAGTTATTACAATGACTATACTATCACACCAACGTAGTGTAACAGTATAGGAAATGGTTATGACAATTGGTAATATACACAAATACACTTAATTATATATATATTTGTACCAGGGAGCTCCCCCTGCTCTAAACCGTAAAGTCACTATTCTCTGTAACTAAATGCAGGGCCCTGCAATGAAAGAGATAGTCTTGGCATCTTCAGTCTTCGCTAGCTAAGAATTTATAATTGTAATCCACGACGGGTTCCTCTTGGGTGTTGCGCAGTGTAAGGTAATACACTAAGGCAGTTATAATCCGGCAGACTGACTAAGTGTTCTTATATGAAGAAGACAAACATCTGGAATCCGCTCTTGAACACTGAAGTCTATGCAGATGTACTGTTTTCCAACTTAACTTGTTCTGTAGGACTATCAGTTCCAGCAACACTCTGTAACAGTTCTAAGTGTGTGTGTGGTATTAAACAAACTTCCGGGTGGTAACCCTCTCACCACACGGGATCCAGGCAGATGGATGTCTCCTTTTCAGCAGTACTCAGTCCGTATGGAGGCACCACCACGCCGTCACACTGTTCTGTTCACTAATGACCAGGAGTCCTCAGTTACCTCCTCCACGGGTCTCCGGAATGATCACTTCTGCTGCTCCAGCACACTGTAATGCGATGGCAGGATCCTTGCAGCTGCTCCGCTCCTTCACAAAGTAGGCCGCAAACCTGTGGGACACACACACCCACAGAGTTCTGCTGACAGGCCACGCGTCCCAGGAACAAGAGACCTAAAATGGCCACTGCTAGCCCTTTTATATCCTCCCACAATGCAGTTCAGTTCTCCTCTTGTCCAGGAGCATTGTGGGTGGGTCACAGCTAAAGTTCCGAAGTAAACAATTAATCACTTCCATGTCACTTCACTTAATCATGAAACGTAAAAGTATTGTAACTTTTCAATTTTCCACAAGATGGCACTATAACAACTTATGTACTGTATAACACACATATGGCTAGAAACAAAAGTTGTCAGCGCTACAAACTCCCCCTGCTTTAAATCTTTGGTCCCCAAAGATATGTAAGACCTTGTTCCTGCTACACATCTTAGCCTATAAACGAGTGCACAGGACTGACAGAGGAGCCTCCCACCAATTTTCAGGTGTTGGAAAGCTATTCTGTGTACCCACAACTGTCACTTTAGTATCAGATACAGATGTGTCAAGGGGTGAAACAGGGCTCTCATTGTCTAAATTAACTGAGGAGGAACTAGGCTCATCAACATTTCTTTTGCTGCTGACCTTTGTGGTTTCAGAACACTCGCCCAAAGTATCATAGGTTAGTCTCTTAGGTGGGCGAATGTTCCTCTTTCCCCTTTGTTCTTTTGGTGTGTCCTCTCTTTCTGGATAGACACTATTCTCTTCTACTTCAGTGGGAGATAAACACTTTTCAGCTTCTCCGGACAATGGCACAAACTCTGGAGCTTCTGGCCTGAGAGCCTCACTACTCTCCTCGGCTGTTGGTGATGAAACACTCGCTTCAGTTTCGGGTAGATTAGATGACCACAACCAGCTAATGTCCATCTCTCTCTCCTCACTGTCTTCAGTTGTCAAAGACCCAGACTGTGACCTAGTTACAGGCCGTTGTGCAACTTCTGATGTAGATGATAACTCCTCCTCAGGGATTATCCTGACTGCATCAGTAAGGGGCAAAAGGTGATTCCGATGCCAAGTCTTAGTTGGTCCAGCACTTCCTTCTGGCCTAATTTCAAATACTGGAAGTCCTGGGAGCTGTTTACATACAAAATATGGCTGTGATCTCCAGTGATTCGCCAACTTGTGTTTGCCAGGAATACCCAAATTCCTTAATAGGACTCGGTCCCCGGGTTGAAGATCTTGAACCCTCACTTTGAGGTCAAAGTTTCTTTTATTTCTACTCCCTATGCTGTCTGACATAGTCCGAGCCTTCTCATAAGCAACCTTCAGACTCTTCCTCAGCCCATTTGTATATCCTCGATGAGAAGCCTCTGAGGTGTGATCCAGAGAAGTTCCAAAAGCCAGGTCCACTGGTAACCTAGCCTCACGCCCAAACATCAGACGATAATGTGAATATCCTGTGACGTCACTCTTGGTGCTGTTATATGCATGTACTAAAGCAGCAATATGCTTACTCCAGTTGGGCTTTTGCTCAGAGGTTAGTGTCCCCAACATATTAAGAAGAGTTCTATTAAACCTCTCCGGCTGAGGGTATCCTTGCGGATAATAGGGTGTAGTTCTGGACTTTTGAATTCCCAATAGATCCAGCAACCTCCTGATGAGTGTACTCTCAAAGTCCCTTACTTGATCTGAGTGGATCCTCTGTGGTAAGCCGTAATGGACGAAGAACTTCTCCACTAATGTCTTTGCCACTGTGACTGCCTTCTGATCTTTTGTGGAGAAAGCTTGAGCATATCTGGTAAAGTGGTCTGTGACTACCAGGATATTTCCTTGCCCACTCAAGTCAGATTCTAGACACAGGAAATCTATGCAAACTAGATCCATGGGACCTTGGCTTGATAAATGTCCCATTGGGGCTGCCCGTTGCGGCAGAGTCTTTCTCTGGATACACCTATGGCAGGAGTGACAGTAACTCTCCACTTCTTTCCTCATGTAAGGCCAGTAGAATCTATCTCTTATCAATTGAAGAGTTCTTTCTGAACCCAAATGTCCATGACAATCATGTAGAGCGATTAACACTGTCTCTCTGTGCTTCTCTGGCAGAAACAGTTGCCACTTCTCCTCCGGATCTTCAGAGAGGCCCCTTCGGTAGACCACCCCTTGCAAAAACTGCAACTGATCCCACTCTTTGTGTAACAACAGAGCTTCTTTTCGGGCGCTTCTCAAAAGTAAATCAGGGTGTTTACCCTCCAGAGCTTCCAATACCAAGCTGCAGAGTGGATCTTCTTGTTGATCTTTCCTAAGATCTTTCCTTGATAACTTAGGTAAACCCTCTGCAGCAATCTGGGAGACATTACAGTAATACCTGGGTACTCCTGCTGTAGTCACTCCAATCTCTTCAGCTCTGGCTCCACCTTTCTCCTGCTTAACTGCTCCTTCACAAAGGGCTCTTACCCCTTCGGGGGCAAGTTGAGTCCGATCCTCTTGGGAGCTCAGGGGACTGTGGGGTCTTCTTGACAGCGCATCTGCATCTCTGTTGCCCACTCCCGGTCTAATTTTTAGGCTGAAGGAGAATGTTGAGAGAGCAGCCAACCACCTATGGCCTATTTTGCGGTGGTGAGTAAGTACGTGAGGGGGTTGTTATCTGTTTTAACTACAAACTCGGCGCCATACAGATAATCGCTCAGCTTGTCTACCACAACCCACTTCAAGGCCAGAAACTCAAGTTTATGAGTTGGTTAGTTCTTCTCAGCAGGAGACAGGCTCCGGCTCACATAAGCAACAGGCCTTAAATGTCCATTATGATCCTGATAGAGCACTCCACCCAGCCCATCTCGGCTGGCATCCACATGCAGTTCATAGGGCTTGGTAGGATCCGCATAGGCTAACACTGGAGCAGTTGTAAGACTCTTCTTCAATTGACTGAAGGTCTCTTCACATTCCTGAGTCCACTGATCCAGGATAGATTCCTTTTTCTTCAGGGGCCCTTCTTTTTGTCTCCCAGGTTTCTCCGAATCCACATCAGCCTCTTCCTGATTCTTCAGTAGTTCTGTAAGTGGGTAGGCTATCTTTGCGAACCCCTCCACAAACCTCCGGTAGTAGGAGCAGAATCCTAGGAATGACCTGAGCTCAGTCACATTTGTGGGCCTTGGTCAAGAGGTAACAGCTTCCAATTTCTCAGGATCAGTTGCTATCCCTTCTTCAGACACAATGTGCCCCAGATAGTTCACTGAAGATTGATAGAACTGACATTTCTCCATTGAAAGTTTCAAACCCTCTTCATGTAGCCTCTTTAGAACCTTTTCCAGTCGCTCTTCATGCTCTTCAACAGTTCGGCCAAATACAATGATATCATCAAAGTATACTAAGACCTCAATCAAGTTCATGTCGCCTACTGTCTTTTTCATGAGCCGCTGGAAAGTTGCTGGAGCCCCAGACACCTTGTGGCATCCGGTTGAATTCATAAAACCCCACTGGGGTGATGAAAGCTGTCTTCTCCTTATTCTCAGGACTCATTGGTATCTGATAATAACCACTCTTCAAATCTAATACACTGAACCACTTTGCCCCTGACAGGCTCTGTAGGGCATCTTCTATATGAGGGGTAGTGTATTGATCAGGAATGGTCCGACGGTTCAGAGTCCTGTAGTCGATACACAGCCGGAGTGACCCATTTTTTTTCCTCACTACCACTATCGGAGAGGCGTATGGACTCCTGGACTCCTTGATAATCCCAGTCCTTTTCAGCTCAGCCAGCTGTTCTCGGAGGTCTTCAAGATCTCCCAATGGGATCCTCCTGACCCTTTCCCGAAAAGGTTTGTCTTCTTCCAGCCGGATCTTGTGCTCTGCACTTTTGGCATACCCCACATCAAATTCACTCTTTGAGAAAACTTCCTTCCATCTCATGAGCTGGGCTTTGGCCCTCTCCATCCAAGCAGGTGTAAGGGAGGTGTTCTTCGGGTAGAAATTCTCTATGGGAAATTCCTCTTCAGGTCCCCTTTTTACATCTCTTGGCGAAACCGGGGTTGCTTGATTCGCCTGCCCAAGCAGCATTCTTGCTGGTATCTTCACAGGCAAGGCTGTCGTGTTCCGAACACTGACTGAGACTCTCCCCCTGCTTCTCTTAAGTGCCTTAGTAGATAACACTTTTGGAAGTATCTCCAGACCCACATTCTCTTCCTGAGTGTCCGTCTCCAAGACAATGAAAGGACCAGGTTGTCTCCAACTCAACTTGACAGAGGCCCTCATGCACACCACTTCACCCGGTTGTAGTAGTTCTTCACCTCGGTCTAAACGCCAAACCTTTCCCACCCCTTCTGGTGGGGCCTTCTGCTTGTGTACTATGTCCTCGTACACTTGGGTTAGCATGGGATGTACTTTCATGGCCAGGGCACTTTCCTTCTGTATAAGTGGTGTCAGGAGTCTTCTGACCAGATCAGTATTTGTTCCAATGATGAGGGAACTTCTGTGGGCCTCAGGGGGTCGGGGACACACAACCGCCAGGGTGTCGAAAGTCTCCGCCTTTCCAGCCACACTTGGGTCAAAGGTGAGTTTGATAGGGATATATCCCTCATAAGGAAAGTTCTGGGTACCTAGACCCCATATCTCCAATTCTTCCAACTTTTGCAGGGGCAGATGCTTGAGATGCTTCATGTAGAAATCTTTGTATAATAAGGTCACTTGAGCTCCGGTATCCAACAGTGCCTTGCCATAGATTCCTTCTACCTGGATTGGGATGATCGGAGAGGGTGCCACTAAGTTGCGGGGAAATTCGCCCTGAATGTTCGGCTTCTTCTGCCTACTAGAGCACATCTTGACTCCTCGTTTCCATGGACGCTCACTCGACTTCATTCCTCCCCTGACTCTCAAAACTTTGGGTTTCATTGGAGTTGACGACAGTTACAGGGTGCCCAGTTGACTCCTTCACTGGGGCCCTTTGAAGTTTTCCGCCGGCTTTTGACATTGTACTGCTGCCCTTGGACTTGGGCACACGTTCCCGAAATGTCCAATCCCTCCACAGTTGAAACAAGGTCCAGATCGGTTTCTGAAGGTGGAGCCTGATACCCTCTTCAATTTTTTTGTTTCTCCATTGGGCAGATTTGGGGGTCTCGTGGTAAGTAAAGCCATCATTTCCATTAACTGAGCCACCTGAGTCTTAAGACGCTCAATCTGGGGATCATCCTCCATCACACTAACTGTTCGGACTCCAACAGTGTGCTTTGGTTCTTGAATGTTCTCCTTCTTCCTTTCTAGAATAGCTTCTTCCTCACGTACAATCCGAATTAGATCGGGGTACTTCAATATGCCTCCATCTTGGCGAGTTCTTAACTGGAGGGTGATGGGGTCCAAAGGCTGGGCAACCCTTAAGACTTGTTTGGCTCGAATTTCATACACCTTATAAGGATCTAGTCCCTTCTTCAGCAATATCTGGTGAATGACCTTGTCCAGCCGTCTCATATACTCTGACAACTTCTCTCCAGTTTCCTGATAGGTGTGTTCTAATTGGTAAATTAGGTCAGAAACCTTTTCAGTACGTCCAAACACATCTTGCAGGATATCTAAGTAGTCTTGGGCTACACAGTTCTGTTTGCTGAGCTTTACATTTCGAATGGCCTCGGAAGCAGGCCCTTTGAGACTCTCAGTAATCCGCTGTTTCTTTTGTGTTTCAGGGATGTCCCTCTCACCCAGCACCTGCGTGGTCTGTTCCAAACATTCTTCAAAGGTATCTTCTCCTTTGGGTACAGGCCGTTGGCCCAAGAAAATGCCCAGTTTTCAGTATCCAGCCCCTGAATAGGTTGGGTTCACTTTTTGACACTGGGACAATTTCCCAGGGCTGTGATGAGTTCTGGCTCAATTGCAGCAGGTGCTGGCTGTGATGGAACCTTGATTTCTGCTGAACTCATTTGATAGAAGGTGGCAAGATTCTCCCCTTCTTCCCTTGGGTGGGTCAGATAAAATTTTGTCTTGTCGGCGAGTTCAACACTGGCACCCTTGAAATTTTCCGGAACTCCCTTCCTCCACTCCAATAGTGCATAGGTGCAGAATGTCTCATGATCGGGCCTTACTGCGACCACCTTGGCTCTTTGTCCTGGGGATAGTATTTTTACCACTTGGTTGATGTGTTCCTTCTCCCAGATATCTCCCCAGAGTTCCATGGCCACGCTTGCTTCTGAGCAGGCGCCTTCCACCTCACACCACTGTGCCACAGTGGGGGGATCCATTCTAGGGTTCTTAAGAGGGTGCTTGGCTTTAGAGCGACAGTGATCCCGGACGAGCCCCCACATGTAGCACTAACTCTCGGTGGAGCTGCTGGTTTAAGGGGGCCTGTCCTCTATGCTCTTCACCCTTCTTAAATTGTTCAATCCCCTTGACACACTTGTAGTGCAGTGTTGTAATAAGATAGATAGATAATAGAGTATCAACTTTAACCCACAATATACACTTATAGTTATATTTACCTCTACCTGGGTGCTGGTAGCTCCACCTGCAGGAGAAACAACAACACTGTACACAAACTTCAATAATAACCAAAAATAACTTCTTTCTTTGAGTAAATAATATATTTATATAAAGAGTTATTACAATGACTATACTATCACACCAACGTAGTGTAACAGTATACGAAATGGTTATGACAATTGGTAATATACACAAATACACTTAATTATATATATATATATGTACCAGGGAGCTCCCCCTGCTCTAAACCGTAAAGTCACTATTCTCTGTAACTAAATGCAGGGCCCTGCAATGAAAGAGATAGTCTTGGCATCTTCAGTCTTCGCTAGCTAAGAATTTATAATTGTAATCCACGAGGGGTTCCTCTTGGGTGTTGCGCAGTGTAAGGTAATACACTAAGGCAGTTATAATCCGGCAGACTGACTAAGTGTTCTTATATGAAGAAGACAAACATCTGGCATCCACTCTTGAACACTGAAGTCTATGCAGATGTACTGTTTTCCAACCTAACTTGTTCTGTAGGACTATCAGTTCCAGCAACACTCTGTAACAGTTCTAAGTGTGTGTGTAGTATTAAACAAATAGTACTAAGTATAAAATTGATGCGCTTTAAATAAATAGTGCACAATATGCTGCTGCGACTAAGCTTAAATCCAGGAATAAAAAATGCATACATGTGAATAAAAATAAATAAATAATTATGGTGCTAATACATGTGTTAAAATTGCCAAAATAAATCTTCAAATTGGTGATGTGACGGTGAATATAAATAAAATAATAATGACACTCTGACACTCTCTATGGGAAACCTCGTCCACAGCGGCTGACTGCAATCTGCTTATTTGAATGCTTCTAATAGACCGGGAGTTTGTGAGTGTATCTCTTGTCCCTGTTTTGCTTATGTACTATCTAGTAAGTTCACTGCACAATGATCTATTTTTTCTTTGCTTGCTTTGCATAAAACCTTTATCCTGAGAGCCGAATTACCAGCAGTGTAATTGCTGAAGTGGGATGCAAGAAAAACTAAATATCCTGATACAAACGATCTAACCCAGTGAGTCAATCAATCTGGATTAAGGGAAGGAACTGTTTAATTATTTTTACTTTCTTCCACTATTTATCTCTGCCTGGACATTGTACTCAGAGTGTCATTATTATTTTATTTATATTCACCGTCACATCACCAATTTGAAGATTTATTTTGGCAATTTTAACACATGTATTAGCACCATAATTATTTATTTATTTTTATTCACATGTATGCATTTTTTATTCCTGGATTTAAGCTTAGTCGCAGCAGCATATTGTGCACTATTTATTTAAAGCGCATCAATTTTATACTTAGTACTATTTGTTTGGTTATCTGATCACCCTATATTGATAGCAGCTTTAATTTACTGATTGTTTCATAGCACTAACTATATTGGTATATATATATTTTTTAAGCACATATTTTTTAAGCACAATTTATTTATATCACACATATCTATCCACATCAGCGCTTGGTTTTTATTCATTTTTTTAGTATTAAACAAACTTCCTGGTGTTAACCCTCTCACCACATGGGATCCAGGCAGATGGATGTCTCCTTTTGAGCAGTTGTCAGTCCGTATGCAGGCACCACCACGCCGTCACACTGTTCCGTTCACTAACGACCAGGAGTCCTCGGTTACCTCCTCCACGGGTCTCCGGAACGATCACTTCTGTTGCTCCAGCACACTGTAATGCGATGGCAGGGTCCTTGCAGCTGCTCCGCTCCTTCACAAAGAAGGCCGCAAACCTGTGGGACACACACACCCACAGAGTTCTGCTGACAGGCCACGTGTCCCAGGAACAAGAGACCTAAAATGGCCGCTGCTAGCCCTTTTATATCCTCCCACAATGCAGTTCAGTTCTCCTCTTGTCCAAGAGTATTGTGGGTGGGTCACAGCTAAAGTTCCAAAGTAAACAATCAATCACTTCCATGTCACTTCACTTAATCATGAAACGTAAAAGTATTGTACCTTTTCAATTGTCCGCAAGATGGCACTATAACAACTTTTGTACTGTATAACACACATATGGCTAGAAAAAAAAGTTGTCAGCGCTACAATTATTATTCTTATTATAGCCAAATTTACCACCCTAACTCCTCCCAACAGCTTTTACACTACATAGACAGTAATATACCGAAACGTGCGGATTGTTCCCGATTGGTGTGCTAATACTTTGTGGAATGTTTCGCCAAATGGTTCACAAAATATCGTCATTTTTGTGGCGAAATTGGTCCCATAGGAATGAATGGCGAAATGTTCAAAACTACAGTGGGAGGTGACAAAATCTGAAAAATCAGGACATGATTTCTAAACTGCCACCACTCCCTCATTTTCAAGCCCACCTACACAAATCTTATATCAAAACGTTCAGCTACCCCTGCTTCCACTAAACATGTCCACGGCTAAGCCATAGTCCTGATAGTTTTCACAATATGACCATTTGTTTGACATCACGCCGTCCATTGACATTCATTGAAACTCCACTCTAGCCACTTCAAATTTGAAGGGCAATATCTAAACTGCGACTGTGCCTTCATTTTTAATATTTCAGAGACATAGGAGGTCATTTACTATAGAGCTGCAGCACTAATTAGCGCTAAAACGTTATTCATTATAGCGCTGGTGAGAAAATACTCCCAAAATCGAATTTACTATAGTTCCCTGAAACCAAATAGCGCCCAAACCCTTACTCTGCTAAAACCTGGAGAATTGCAAATGGAAATAATGTTTAGAGCATGATATAATTGCCTAAATGGTACTGAAATATGCCGTATATTATTTAAAGATAATCTGCTTTTAAACTGTGTGAAAAAGGGATTTCTACACTGAAATATCTTTAAAAGTCTGAGAAGTGAAAAATTCCCCGTTTTGGACAACTAGGTGCCAACACAACTGAGCATGCTCAGACCTGAAAATAACTCTCATTTTAACTCAAGTGTCTTTTTTAGCCGATGCTATAGTAAATACCAAAATCAGAGCTAATTAGAGAGCATTTTTTGAAGTGAAAATCTGCTCTATTTTAGTCCAAATCAAGTTTCAGCCATTGATTCTAATGGAACAATTCTAACTTTCACAAAAAAAAACTTTTAATGTTGAGATGAAATGTATCTTTCTGTGAAATAAATTTTCCTTTGCAGCATTGTTGCTTCTACTTAAAAAATTTTGATTTTAAGAATACTAGAATGTGGAATGTTTTGATGTTTTGGTAACATATATTATTCTCTGTCACTTTCACTTGTTATGCCGCGTACACACGGTCCTACTTTTCGTCTACAAAAGTCCAACGGACGCTGATGGACTAAAGCTGGCTGGTAATCCGATCGTGTGTGGGCTTCTCCGGACTTTCAACTGACTTTTTTAGCCTCAAATCCGACGTACTTTAGATTTGAAACATGCTTTAAAACTTTACTTCGTAACTACGACGGACCCCGAAATCCGCTCGTCTGTGTGCTAGTCCGACGGACAAAAAGCCACGCTAGGGCACCTATTGGCTACTGGCTATGAACTTCCTTATTTTAGTCCGGTGTACGTCATCACGTACGAATCCGTTAGACTTTTGTGTGGTCGTGTGTAGGCAAGTCCGTTCGTTAGAAAGTAGGCCGCAAGTCCGCCGCAAGTCCACCGAAAGTCTGCCGGAAGTCTGTCGGACAGGCTGTCCGACTTTTGTAGACGAAAAGTACGACCGTGTGTACGCGGCATTACTCTCCATCTCACAACCATCTTTACCCCAAACTCACACAGGTGTCTTTATAATCCACAAACAATACTATTGCTAATGCAAATTTAAAATGAATCACAATTTTTTGTGCTTTTTATTATTTCCAAATATTCATAATTTGAGCCCAAAAAATGTGATATGTGTACCAACATCAGAAATCAAAATGTAATTCCCAAAAATTTGAGGGTAATATTCTACTCTCACCCACAAAAAAACACCAAATATCACAGAATAAATCAAGAAGAATAACTCTTGAGTAATGTAATTCCATCACCTGTATGTCCAAAGAAATGCAGTACTTATGTGTTTTTATGTGTATTTATGTGTAGTTATGTGTAGGAGGCTCTCACATGTGACAGCTCTGTGGCTAATGCCGCGTACACACGGTCGTACTTTTCGTCTACAAAAGTCAGACAGCCTGTCCGACAGACTTCCGGCAGACTTTCGGTGGACTTGCGGCGGACTTGCGGCCTACTTTCTAACGAACGGACTTGCCTACACACGACCACACAAAAGTCGGTCGGATTCGTACGTGATGACGTACACCGGACTAAAATAAGGAAGTTCATAGCCAGTAGCCAATAGGTGCCCTAGCGTGGCTTTTTGTCCGTCGGACTAGCACACAGACGAGCGGATTTCGGGGTCCGTCGTAGTTACGAAGTAAAGTTTTAAAGCATGTTTCAAATCTAAAGTACGTCAGATTTGAGGCTAAAAAAGTCAGTTGAAAGTCCGGAGAAGCCCACACACGATCGGATTACCAGCCAGCTTTAGTCCGTCAGCGTCCGTTGGACTTTTGTAGACGAAAAGTACGACCGTGTGTACGCGGCATTAGAGTTTAGAACTTCTGCTTAGTATCCCTGAGGGTCTGGGTTCAAATCCCAATCATGTAGCTTCATGTAGAGAAGTTGTCTGATCTCCCAGGTCCTATAACTATGTCTAAATGTAGTATTTATGTGTAGGAGGGTTTCACCACCATTGTAAGTCTTTTCCAGGTACACTATTTAGCCAAAAGTATTGGGATGCCTGCCTTTACACACACATGAACTTTAATGGCAGCCCAGTCTTAGTCCGTAGGGTTAAAATTTGATTTGGCCCACCCTTTGCAGCTAGAACAGCTTCTGGGAAGGCTGTCCATAAGGTTTAGTGTGCCTATAGGAATGTTTGATCATTCTTCCAGAAGTGCATTTGTGAGGCCAGACACTGATGTTGGATGAGAAGGCCTGGCTCGCAGTCAAGTTTCTCCACCCCAAACTTGCTCATCCATGTCTTTATGGACCTTGCTTTGTGCACTGGTGTGCAGTCATGTTGGAACAGGAAGGGGCTTTCCCCAAACTGTTCCCACAAAGGTGGGAGCATGAAATTGTCCAAAATGTCTTGGTATGCTGACACTTTAAGAGTTCCCTTAACTGGAACTAAGAGGCCAAGCCCAACCCCTGAAAAACAACCCCACATCATAATCCCCCCTCCACCAAATCATTTGGACCAGTGCACAAAGCAAGGTCCATAAAGACATGGATGAGTGATTTGGGGGTGGAGGAACTTGACTGGCCTGCACAGAGTCCTGACCTCAACACAACAGAACACCTTGGGGATGAATTGGAGAGGAGACTGTAGGTCAGGCCTTCTCATCCAACATCAGTGCCTGACCTCACAAATGCACTTGGAAGAATGGTCAAACATTCCCATAGACACACTCCTAAACCTTGTGGACAAGAAGAGTTGAAGCTGTTATAGCTGCAAAGGGTGGGCCAAATGAGTTTTGAACCCAATACTAATACTGGGATGCCATTATAGTTCATGTGCATTTAAAGGCAGGCATCCCAATACGTAGGCCAATATATTGTATATTGCTTGTGACACTGAGCATGGCTATGGACTTAGGGCTGGTTCACACCACAGAGATGCAGAGAACATGTGTGGGGCTGCCTGGTTGCTAAGTGGGTAGCAGTTCCGTCTAGCTGCACCTGGGATCTTGGTTCAATTCCCCAACATGCTAATCCTTGTGTTGAAGTTTATATGTTCTCCCTGTGTGGGTTTCTCACCACAATCTAAAGACATACTGGCATTTTATTTGTCTCCTGTTGAAATAGGTTCTAATGTAAGAAAGTTAATTTTGGACTTTATATTGGGAGCTCATTGCAGCCAGGGACTGATGTTAATGTTTATTAGCACTAATCATGCCCAGGGACTTGGACATTTCAAATTTTAGGGTTTACACTGCACGGGTACATATGCTTAGAAAACTGTTGCTTTGTTTATGTGGATGCAAATGGACTTTGATCTTTGTCCTGTAGTTGGAGAGTTGATGCACATAGCCAAGGGTTAACACAGTTGCGAATACTATTATGTGTTCCTTCTCATCGGGTGCAATTACTTTAGACATACATGAAGAGACAGATTGAAAGATACTGGTGGGCGTGTACTTCTATTGGCTGTGTCAGTGTGCTAACAATACAACCTCTCTTATATAAAGGCCTGCAGTAGGGGGGTTCGTTTGGCCTGAGAAGGTCAGGTTTTTTGCTGTGATTTGTGAGGGAGAAGGAATGATATTGGGAGATTTGATGAAATTCTTGTGCATTTTTTCAATCAAAAGTGGGTTTATGTGGCCATGCTGTCAATGTTGTGCGTGTATTGTTCCTGTCTGATCATACAAACATCGTTTGGAAGCATCTGATGACCTACTCTTTTTGATCTCGTTTAATCATGTACCCGAAATGCAGCTTCCAGCAGAACATGGTCACCAATGTATGTATGTGTGGATTGTGGGCTGGTGGTGGGTGTTTTGAATAAGTCTTTTAATACTATGTTGGAATGCTTTGTAAGAATGACTGTTAAGTATGTTTCTATAATCTTGCAGATAAAAATGTGATGTGTTGCCCGTTATACACTGAAATTAAAGCTGTGTCCACTGTAAGGTTTTGTCAAATTTTAGATTGTAAGCTCCTATGAGCTGGGCCCCTAAAATCCCATTGCTAAATGTAGCACCATATATCCTGTACAAATTTTTTTGAAGCTAGTAAATAAATGTAATTTTTTTTTTGTTTTTCTGCCGGTAAAATAAAAGTACATTATTGAGCTTTGTTGTGGTGGTTTTTTTTTCTTCTACTTTTTTTCTCTTTAGTTTTTGTGGGTGGTGGTTTTGGGAAAGTGCAATATCTCTTATATTTTATTTCAATATGTATTTGTGCACCAAAAAACTAATCTCTTTGCCCTGGTTCACATTGATGCTACTTTGAAATCGCGCTACTTCATTTGAAGTAGCACGATTTCAAAGTAGCAAGGTCAGTGTGATTTCAGGTGCTACTTGATAGACATATGTGTATGAAGCCACACGGATGTCTATTGAAGTCGCACCTGAAATCGGCAAAAGTAGTGCAGGAACTACTTTAGCAAATTGGTGCGGTGCCACAAAAAAAATGTTGCATCGATTGGAACAGTGCCATTGCTGCCAATAGTCATGCGATTTGATCTCTCAAATGCGCTCCAATTTAAACCTAGGCTTCTGCACACCTGCAAGTTAATGATAAAGGTGGAATCTTTATATATAACAGCTGTGGAGAATTGCAGGTAATGAATTCAGCTGGTGGATAAGCAGTGTTGTATGTGTCAGCTTTAGTTCACATTGGTGCGATTTGACATGTCAAAGCGGTGACAATTGCACAGTTTTAATTGGTGCGACTTTGGGGTGCAATTTGTATTGATATCAGTGCAGAAACCTGCACAGATGTCTCTGAAATTCCCCCTGCAGTCGGGACTGACATGCGGGAATGAAAGTATGTGATTTCAGCTGAATGATTTCCTCCCGCTGCTAACCCAGGGACACCATTTCTTATCGAACGCCTTTAAATATCATAAGTAGAAATACAAATTTGCATATCTGCAAATAAACAAAAATAATACAATTCTAATAGTGGTTGCGATCAAATATTCGCAGCAGCGATCAAAAGAGTGTGGTTTCGCCTTCTGACCCAGAAATAAGTCATTGTAATCACCCGGAAGTCCCTGTGCTGGTCAAGATCTCCATCTAGGTGGACATGGCGAGGTCCCTCTTTAGCAAAGAGGAGGTGCTGCTCATTTTCCGGATAAGGGTATGATATGTACTTGTGCTTAATCAATGCGGGGGTGGATGTGGTAGTTAGATTTGGTGTGGGTGGGGTTCATTGATTTGTTTGGCATCCCCACACATTTCTGGCCCATGTGCACACATCACTTCCTGCATTTGTTCTGCTGATGTAAATGCAAGTATAAATGAGAGCTCCTTTCTATTAAAATATATATGACTTGTTTCACAGTTGGGCGACTTTGGACCTCCGAGTTGCTTGACAAGTTGTACCCTATGATTTTCAATGATAACTAGGGATGGGCCGAACATCCCCCCTGTTTGGTTCGCAGCAGAACATGCGAACAGACAAAAAATTTGTGCGAACACCATTAAAACCGCTTCCCGCCCGCCGTACGCCAAATGACATCCTCGGCTTTGAGTGGGGATATCTGAGTGATGCCTGTAGCTACAGTAGGTGACCGCAATATTGTGTCAATCTCGCCGCATTTCTTGGCGAGATTTGACACCTGCGAGCCCCGTCGCGGGAGACAGCGCCGAGATGGCTCACTCATCGGGAAAGGAAAACTTTTTTTCCTTTCGCAATGAGCGACAGGCAGTGCTGACAGCTGTCTGGTATAAATCCTGAGGGGGAACGCCGCGCCAAATTTTAAATAAAAAAAAACGACGTGGGTTCCCCCCCAGGGGCGTACCAGGCCCTTAGGTCTGGTATGGATTGTAAGGGGAACCCCCTACGTCAAAAAATCGGCGTGGGGGTTCCCCCAAAATCCATACCAGACCCTTATCCGAGAACGCAGCCCGGCCGGCCAGGAAAGGGGGTGGGGACGGGCGAGCGCCCCCCCTCCTGAACCGTACCAGGCTGCATGCCCTCAACATGTGGGGGTGCCTTGGGGGAGAGGGGGCACCCTGCGGGCCCCCCCACCCCAAAGCACCTTGCCCCCATGTTGATGAGGACAAGGGCCTCTTCCCGACAACCCTGGCCGTTGGTTGTCGGGGTCTGCAGGCGGAGGTCTTATCGAAATTTAATAAGGGGGCCCCCAGATCCCAGCCCCCACCCTATTTGAATGAGTATGGGGTACATGGTACCCCTACCCATTCACCTAGGGAAAAGTGTCAATAAAAAAAACACACAGTACACAGGTTTCAAGATTAATTTATTAGGCAGCTCCAGGATCTTCTTCCAACTTTGGGGGGTGGGTCTTCTTCCGACTTCTCCCGGTGTTCCGCCTCTTCTCCCGGGCCCCTCCGCTATCTTCTTCCAGCTCCTTTGCCAGCGGGGGCCCGGTCTGCTGCCGCTGTCTTGTCGCCGCTGTCTCGCCGCTGTCTTGTCGCTTCTTCTCTTCTTCCGATGTTGACACGACGCTCTCTCCGGCTGGAATGCTGTGTGCGAGCTGCGGAGCCATTTATATAGGCGGTGACCCTGCCCCTTGTGACGTCACGGTCCCAGCATGCGCAGGGACTCTGGGGTCATGCCCCCTTATGACGCCAGAGTCCCTGCGCATGCTGGGACCATGACATCACAAGGGGGCGGGGTCACCGCCTATATAAATGGCTCCGCAGCTCCCACACAGCATTCCAGCCGGAGAGAGCGTCGTGTCAACATCGGAAGAAGAGAAGAAGAGAAGAAGCGACGAGACAGTGGCGACAAGACAGCGGCGACAAGACAGCGGCAGCAGACCGGGCCCCCGCTGGCAAAAGAGCTGGAAGAAGATAGCGGAGGGGCCCGGGAGAAGAGGCGGAACACCGGGAGAAATCGGAAGAAGACCCACCCCCCCCCGAAGTCGGAAGAAGATCCCAGAGCTGCCTAATAAATTAATCTTAAAACCTGTGTGCTGTGTTTTTTTTTTATTGACACTTTTCCCTAGGTGAATGGGTAGGGGTACCATGTACCCCATACTCATTCACATAGGGTGGGGGGCCAGGATCTGGGGGCCCCCTTATTAAAGGGGGCTCCCGGATTCCGAAAAGCCCTCCGCCCACAGACCCCGACAACCAATGGCCAGGGTTGTCGGGAAGAGGCCCTTGTCCTCATCAACATGGGGACAAGGTGCTTTGGGGTGGGGGGGCCCGCAGGGCGCCCCCCTCCCCCAAGGCACCCCCCCATGTTGAGGGCATGCGGCCTAGTACGGTTCAGGAGGGGGGGCGCTCGTCCGTCCCCACCCCCTTTCCTGGCCGGCCGGGCTGCGTGCTCGGATATGGGTCTGGTATGGATTTTCGGGGGACCCCCACACCGATTTTTCAGCGTAGGGGGCTCCCCTTACAATCCATACCAGACCTAAGGGCCTGGTATGCTTCTGGGGGGGAACCCATGCCGTTTTTTTCATTTAAAATTTGGCGCGGTGTTCCCCCTCAGGATTCATACCAGACAGCTGTCAGCACTGCCTGTCATGCTGGAAACACAATCTCGCGGTCAGGAACTGTACAGACATCATCCAGATATCGTCTTTTAGAGGCGGCGAATCTGCACACCATAAGAATGATCATAGTGGCTGTTCTGCCGCTTGATCGTTCTTACGGGAGGCGAGAGGGGACGTCCCCCCCTCCCGTCGCCCTCCGGTGCTTGTACCGACTCACCGCTACGATCGGTGAGTCGGTCACAGGATCCGCCAGGCCCGGATGTATAATATAGAGATTTCCGGCGGATCAGATGGTCGCCGGAGTCTCTATGATCGTTCGGAGGCCGGGCGTGATGTTATGACGTCACGCCCGGCCTCTGTATTCTAAAAAACGGCGCTGCTTCGGCTGGGAAGCGGAGATCTTTTTCTTTTATTATTTCAGGCTTCTAAGCCTAGAGGTGAGATGTGGGGTCTTATTGACCCCACATCTCACTGTTAAGAGCACCTGTCATGCTTATTCCTATTACAAGGGATGTTTACATTCCTTGTAATAGAAACAAAAGTGATCAAAAAAAATTTTGGGGGAAAAAAAGTGTCAAGCTAAAATAAAAAAAGTAAAATTAACAATAAAAAAAAAAAAATTTTTAAAGCGCCCCTGTCCCCGTGAGCTCGCATGCAGAAGCAAACGCATACATAAGTCCCACCCACATATGAAAACGGTGTTCAAACCACACATGTGAGGTGTCGCCGCGAACGTTAGAGCGAGAGCAATAATTTTGGTCCTAGATCTCCTCTGTAACTCAAAACATGTAACCAGCAAACATTTTTAAAGCGTCGCCTAAGGGGATTTTTAAATAGCGAAGTTTGGCGCCATTCCACGAGCGTGTGCAATTTTGAAATGTGACATGTTGGGTATCTATTTACTCGGCGTAACTTCATCTTTCACATTATGCAAAAACATTGGGCTAACTTTCTTGTTTTTTTTTTTTAAAGCCCAAAACTGTTTTTTTTCCAAAAAAATGCATTCGAAAAATTGCCATGCAAATACTGTGCTAGATAAAAATTTGCAATGATCGCCATTGTAATCTCTAGGGTCTCTGCTAAAAAAACATTAATAATGTTTTTGGGGTTCTATATAATTTTCTAGCAAAACAATTATGCTTTTACATGTAGGAGAGAAAGGTCAGAATTGGCCTGGTAGGCAAAAGTGGTTAAATTCTATGGGACACGAACATGAATAATCAAAAGTGCTAATTTGAAAGCCTTATATGCAAGTTATTGTCATAAAAAGTGTTTGGGGACCTGGGTCCTGCCCCAGGGGACATGTATCAATGCAAAAAAGTTTTAAAAATGGCTGTTTTTTCGGGAGCAGTGATTTTAATAATGCTTAAAGTGAAACAATAAAAGTGTAATATTCCTTTAAATTTCGTACCCGGGGGGTGTCTATAGTATGCCTGTAAAGGGGCGCATGTTTCCCGTGTTTAGAACAGTCTGACAGCAAAATGACATTTCAAAGGAAAAAAAGTCATTTAAAACTACTCGCGGCTAATAATGAATTGCCGGTCCGACAATACACATAAAAGTTCATTGATAAAAACGGCATGGGAATTCCCCACAAGGGAACCCCGAACCAAAATTTTACAAAAAAATGGTGCGGGTCCCCCTAAATTCCATACCAGGCCCTTCAGGTCTGGTATGGATATTAAGGGGAACCCCAGCCAAAATTTAAAAAAATAATGGCGTGGGTTCCCCCTCAAAATCTATACCAGACCCTTCAGGTCTGGTATGGATTTTAAGGGGAACCCCGCGCCAAAATTTTTTAAAAATGGCGTGGGGTCCCCCCCAAAAATCCATACCAGACCCTTATCCGAGCATGCAACCTAGCAGGCTGCAGGAAAAGAGGGGGGGACGAGAGAGCACCCCCCTCCTGAACTGTACCAGGCCACATGCCCTCAACATTGGGAGGGTGCTTTGGGGTAGCCCCCCAAAACACCTTGTCCCCATGTTGATGGGGACAAGGGCCTCATCCCCACAACCCTTGCCCGGTGGTTGTGGGGGTCTGCGGGTGGGGGGCTTATCAGAATCTGGAAGGCCCCTTTAACAAGGGGACCCCCAGATCCCGGCCCTCCCCCCTGTGTGAAATGGTAAGGGGGTACAAAAGTACCCCTACCATTTCACAAAAAAAGTGTCAAAAATGTTAAACATGATAAGAGACAGTTTTTGACAATTCCTTTATTTAAATGCTTCTTCTTTCTTCTATATTCTTTCTTCTATCTTCTATCTTCCTTCGGTTTCTTCCTCCATCTTCTTCTGGTTCTTCTGGTTCTTCCTCTGGTGTTCTCAGCCGGCATCTTCCTCCGCGGCGTCTTGTTCCCTTCTTCTCCTCGGCCTGCTCCGCATCCATGATGGCATGGAGGGAGGCTCCCCCTGTGTGACGCTTCTCCTCTTCTGACGGTTCTTAAATGACGTAGGGCAGGGCCACCCGGTGACCCCGCCCCCTCTGACATCACGGGGAATGCCACAGGGAAGTCCCCGTGCATCAGAGAGCTGCGGGGTCACTGGGTGCCCCTGCCCTCCGTTATTTAAGAACCGTCAGAAGAGGAGAAGCATTACACAGCGGGAGCCTCCCATCATGGTCAGGTGCGGAGCGGCCCAGAAGACGAAGGGAAGAAGACACCGGTGCCGTGGAGGAAGATGCCGGACGAGAACACTGGGGGAAGAACCAGAAGAACCAGAAGAAGAAGATGGAGGAAGAAACCGAAGGAAGATAGAAGAAAGAAGATAGAAGAAAGAAGATAGAAGAAAGAAGAATCATTTAAATAAAGGAATTGTCAAAAACTGTCTCTTGTCATGTTTAACATTTTTGACACTTTTTTTGTGAAATGGTAGGGGTACTTTTGTACCCCTTACCATTTCACACAGTGGGGAGGTCCGGGATATGGGGGTCCCCTTGTTAAAGGGGGCTTCCAGATTCTGATAAGCCCCCAGACCTCCACAACCACCAGGCAAGGGTTGTGGGGATGAGGCCCTTGTCCCCATAAACATGGGGACAAGGTGTTTTGGGGGGCTACCCCAAAGCACCCTCCCAATGTTGAGGGCATGTGGCCTGGTACGGTTCAGGAGGGGGGGCGCTCTCTCGTCCCCCCTCTTTTCCTGCGACCTGCCAGGTTGCGTGCTCGGATAAGGGTCTGGTATGGATTTTTGGGGAGACCCCACGCCATTTTTTTTTTATTTTGGCACGGGGTTCCCCTTAAAATCCATACCAGACCTGAAGGGTCTGGTATAGATTTTGAGGGGGACTCCACGCCATTTTTTTAATTTAATTTTGGCCGGGGTTCCCCTTAATATCCATACCAGACCTGAAGGGCCTGGTATGGAATTTAGGGGGACCCCCACGTCATTTTGTTTTTAATTTTGGTTTGGGGTTCTCCTGTGGGGAATTCCCATGCCGTTTTTATCAATGAACTTTTATGTGTATTGTCGGACCGGCAATTCATTAATAGCCTAGAGTAGTTTTAAATGACTTTTTTCCTTTGAAATGTCATTTTGCTGTCAGACTGTTCTAAACACGGGAAACATGCGCCCCTTTACAGGCATACTATAGACACCCCCCAGATATGAAATTTAAAGGAATATTACACTTTTATTGTTTCACTCAAAGCATTATTAAAATCACTGCTCCCGAAAAAACGGCCGTTTTTAAAAAAAAATTTGGCATTGATCCATTTCCCCTGGGGCAGGACCCGGGTCTCCAAACACTTTTTATGGCAAAGAACTTGCATATAAGCCTTCAGTGAGAACTTTGGATTTTGCAGGTTCGAGCCCCATTGACTTCCACTATTCCAGCATATGTGATCTGACAGGCATTATTGCCGCAATAGCACTGCTTTGCATTTGCATTAGCGCTTACTTTCTGAGAGTTGAAGTCTTTCTGGCCTTTTTTGAGAGTTATTTTTTGGTACTGCAGGAGAATTTTTTGGCGCTATAGTAAATGACCCCCAATGTGACCATCTGTAGTGAGGTCAGAAAGATCAATGTACGGTCCGATATTGGAAAGGGTTTGAAGAGGGAGATGATTGTTAGGGGAGAGGGTATCTTTCTTTCTTTTTTTTTTTTTCTTTTTCTTGGGGAGGGGTGGGGGGAATGGGAATGTATATGTATGAACTGTTTTGAAGTAGAAGTTAAGATAAATGTACCGGCTCTGTTTTTTTATAAGAATGTCTACAATAAAAAAGAGAATATGTAAAAAAAAAAGAAAGATCAGTGTATGCAGAGCCATAGCTAGTATGCAGATATAGAGACACAGAAATGATTATCTGTAAACTATCATAGTTGATAAAAAAACAACTAGTATTACGTTCTTTGTAAATCAATTATGAATATAGACCCGTTCTACATTCCACCCCTTGATTTACAAGGAACCTAGGTCATAGACATAATCTTCAGACTTACGTATAGGTAAAGCGTCAATAGTAGATGTTGTACATTTACTAAAAAAAAAATAAAATTTATTTTAACCACTTGACGACCGCCTCACGCCGATGTACGTCGGCAAAGTGGCACGGACAGGCAAAATCACGTACAGGGTACGTGATTTGCCTTCCGCGGGTGGGGGGTCCGATCGGACCCCCCCCCGGTGCCCGAGGCGGTCGTCGTTTGTCCAGCGGCGATCGGTGATGAGGGGGAGACCATCCGTTCGTGGCCCCCCCCTCGCGATCGCCGCCGGCCAATGAGAATCTTCCTTTGCTGCTGTATGCTAAACAGCAGCAAAGGAAGTGATGTCATCTCCCCTCGGGTCGGTATTTTCCGTTCCGGCCCGAGGAGAGACGACAAGTATGTGAGTGCACAACACTACACACACACAGTAGAACATGCCAGGCACACAAATCACCCCGATCCCCCCCCCGATCGCCCCCCGATCCCCCCCCAATCACCCCCCCCCCCCTGTCACAAACTGACACCAGCAGTTTTTTTTTTTTTTTTTTTTTTTTTTTTTCTGATTACTGCTAGTTGTCAGTTTGTGACAGTAAATGTGTTAGGGCAGTTAGTATTACCCCCCTTTAGGTCTAGGGTACCCCCCTAACCCCCCCCTAATAAAGTTTTAACCCCTTGATCACCCCCTGTCACCAGTGTCACTAAGCGATCATTTTTCTGATCGCTGTATTAGTGTCACTGGTGACGCTAGTTAGTGAGGTAAATATTTAGGTTCGCCGTCAGCGTTTTATATTGTCAGGGACCCCCATATACTACCTAATAAATGTTTTAACCCCTTGATTGCCCCCTAGTTAACCCTTTCACCACTGATCACCGTATAACCGTTACGGTTGACGCTGGTTAGTTTGTTTATTTTTTTATAGTGTCAGGGCACCCGCCGTTTATTACCGAATAAAGGTTTAGCCCCCCGATCGCCCGGCGGTGATATGCGTCGCCCCAGGCAGCGTCAGATTAGCGCCAGTACCGCGAACACCCACGCACGCACCATACACCTCCCTTAGTGGTATAGTATCTGAACGCATCAATATCTGATCCGATCAGATCTATACTAGCGTCCCCAGCAGTTTAGGGTTCCCAAAAACGCAGTGTTAGCGGGATCAGCCCAGATACCCGCTAGCACCTGCGTTTTGCCCCTCCGCCCGGCCCGGCCCAGCCCACCCAAGTGCAGTATCGATCGATCACTGTCACTTACAAAACACTAAACGCATAACTGCAGCGTTCGCAGAGTCAGGCCTGATCCCTGCGATCGCTAACAGTTTTTTTGGTAGCATTTTGGTGAACTGGCAAGCACCAGCCCCAGGCGTCAGGTTAGCGCCAGTACCACTAACACCCACGCACGCAGCATACGCCTCCCTTAGTGGTATAGTATCTGAACGCATCAATATCTGATCCGATCAGATCTATACTAGCGTCCCCAGCAGTTTAGGGTTCCCAAAAACGCAGTGTTAGCGGGATCAGCCCAGATACCCGCTAGCACCTGCGTTTTGCCCCTCCGCCCGGCCCGGCCCAGCCCAGCCCACCCAAGTGCAGTATCGATCGATCACTGTCACTTACAAAACACTAAACGCATAACTGCAGCGTTCGCAGAGTCAGGCCTGATCCCTGCGATCGCTAACAGTTTTTTTGGTAGTATTTTGGTGAACTGGCAAGCACCAGCCCCAGGCAGCGTCAGATTAGCGCCAGTACCGCTAACACCCACGCACACACCGTACACCTCCCTTAGTGGTATAGTATCTGATCGCATCAATATCTGATCCGATCATATCTATACTAGCGTCACCAGCAGTTTAGGGTTCCCAAAAACGCAGTGTTAGCGGGATCAGCCCAGATACCTGCTAGCACCTGCGTTTTGCCCCTCCGCCCGGCCCGGCCCAGCCCACCCAAGTGCAGTATCGATCGATCACTGTCACTTACAAAACACTAAACGCATAACTGCAGCGTTCGCAGAGTCAGGCCTGATCCCTGCGATCGCTAACAGTTTTTTGGTAGCGTTTTGGTGAACTGGCAAGCGCCAGCGGCCTAGTACACCCCGGTCGTAGTCAAACCAGCACTGCAGTAACACTTGGTGACGTGGCGAGTCCCATAAGTGCAGTTCAAGCTGGTGAGGTGGCAAGCACAAGTAGTGTCCCGCTGCCACCAAAAAGACAAACACAGGCCCGTCGTGCCCATAGTGCCCTTCCTGCTGCATTCGCCAATCCTAATTGGGAACCCACCGCTTCTGCAGCGCCCGTACTTCCCCCATTCACATCCCCAACCAAATGCAGTCGGCTGCATGAGAGGCATTTTTATGTCCTCCCAAGTACCCCTACCCAACGAACCCCCCAAAAAAGATGTCGTGTCTGCAGCAAGCGCGGATATAGGCGTGACGCCCGCTATTATTGTCCCTCCTGTCCTGACAATCCTGGTCTTTGCATTGGTGAATGTTTTGAACGCTACCATGCACTAGTTGAGTATTAGCGTAGGGTACAGCATTGCACAGGCTAGGCGCACTTTCACAGGGTCTCCCAAGATGCCATCGCATTTTGAGAGACCCGAACCTGGAACCGGTTACCGTTATAAAAGTTAGTTACAAAAAAAGTGTAAAAAAAAAAAAAATATATGAAATAAAAAAAATAGTTGTTGTTTTATTGTTCTCTCTCTCTCTATTCTCTCTCTCTATTGTTCTGCTCTTTTTTACTGTATTCTATTCTGCAATGTTTTATTGTTATTGTTATTGTTATTGTTATTATGTTTTATCATGTTTGTTTTTCAGGTGTGTAATTATTTACACTTTACTGTGCTTTATTGTTAACCATTGTTAACCATTTTTTTGTCTTCAGGTACGCCATTCACGACTTTGAGTGGTTATACCAGAATGATGCCTGCAGGTTTAGGTATCATCTTGGTATCATTCTTTTCAGCCAGCGGTCGGCTTTCATATAAAAGCAATCCTAGCGGCTAATTAGCCTCTAGACTGCTTTTACAAGCCGTGGGAGGGAATGCCCCCCCCCCCCCACCATCTTCCGTGTTTTTCTCTGGCTCTCCTGTCTCAACAGGGAACCTGAGAATGCAGCCGGTGATTCAGCCAGCTGACCATAGAGCTGATCAGAGACCAGAGTGGCTCCAAACATCTCTATGGCCTAAGAAACCGGAAGCTACGAGTATTTCATGACTTAGATTTCGCCGGATGTAAATAGCGCCATTGGGAAATTGGGGAAGCATTTTATCACACCGATCTTGGTGTGGTCAGATGCTTTGAGGGCAGAGGAGAGATCTAGGGTCTAATAGACCACAATTTTTTCAAAAAAGAGTACCTGTCACTACCTATTGCTATCATAGGGGATATTTACATTCCCCGAGATAACAATAAAAATGATTAAAAAAAAAAATATGAAAGGAACAGTTTAAAAGTAAGATTAAAAAAGCAAAAAAATAATAAAGAAAAAAAAAAAAAAAAAAACACCCCTGTCGCCCCCTGCTCTCGCGCTAAGGCAAACGCAAGCGGCGGTCTGTCGTCAAATGTAAACAGCAATTGCACCATGCATGTGAGGTATCACCGCGAAGGCCAGATCGAGTGCAGTAATTTTTCCAGTAGACCTCCTCTGTAAATCTAAAGTGGTAACCTGTAAAGGCTTTTGAAGGCTTTTAAACATGTATTTATTTTGTTGCCACTGCACGTTTGTGCGCAATTTTAAAGCATGTCATGTTTGGTATCCATGTACTCGGCCTAAGATCATCTTTTTTATTTCATCAAACATTTGGGCAATATAGTGTGTTTTAGTGCATTAAAATTAAAAAAAGTGTGTTTTTTCCCCAAAAAATGCGTTTGAAAAATCGCTGCGCAATTACTGTGTGAAAAAAAAAAATGAAACACCCACCATTTTAATCTGTAGGGCATTTGCTTTAAAAAAATATATAATGTTTGGGGGTTCAAAGTAATTTTTTTGCAAAAAAAAAAAACTTTTTCATGTAAACAATAAGTGTCAGAAAGGGCTTTGTCTTCAAGTGGTTAGAAGAGTGGGTGATGTGTGACATAAGCTTCTAAATGTTGTGCATAAAATGCCAGGACAGTTCAAAACCCCCCCAAATGACCCCATTTTGGAAAGTAGACACCCCAAGCTATTTGCTGAGAGGCATGTCGAGTCCATGGAATATTTTATATTGCGACACAAGTTGCGGGAAAGAGACAAATTTTTTTTTTTTTTTTTTTTTTTTGCACAAAGTTGTCACTAAATGATATATTGCTCAAACATGCCATGGAAATATGTGAAATTACACCCCAAAATACATTCTGCTGCTTCTCCTGAGTACGGGGATACCACATGTGTGAGACTTTTTGGGAGCCTAGCCGCGTACGGGACCCCGAAAACCAAGCACCGCCTTCAGGCTTTCTAAGGGCGTGAATTTTTGATTTCACTCTTCACTGCCTATCACAGTTTCGGAGGCCATGGAATGCCCAGGTGGCACAAAACCCCCCCAAATGACCCCATTTTGGAAAGTAGACACCCCAAGCTATTTGCTGAGAGGTATAGTGAGTATTTTGCAGACCTCACTTTTTGTCACAAAGTTTTGAAAATTGAAAAAAGAAAAAAAAAAAATGTTTTTTCTTGTCTTTCTTCATTTTCAAAAACAAATGAGAGCTGCAAAATACTCACCATGCCTCTCAGCAAATAGCTTGGGGTGTCTACTTTCCAAAATGGGGTCATTTGGGGGGGTTTTGTGCCACCTGGGCATTCCATGGCCTCCGAAACTGTGATAGGCAGTAAAGAGTGAAATCAAAAATTTTTACCCTTAGAAATCCTGAAGGCAGTGATTGGTTTTCGGGGTCCAGTACGCGGCTAGGCTCCCAAAAAGTCCCACACATGTGGTATCCCCATACTCAGGAGAAGCAGCTAAATGTATTTTGGGGTGCAATTCCACATATGCCCATGGCCTGTGTGAGCAATATATCATTTAGTGACAACTTTATGAAAAAAAAAAAAAAAAAAAAAAAAAAGTGTCACTTTCCCGCAACTTGTGTCAAAATATAAAATATTCCATGGACTCAATATGCCTCTCAGCAAATAGCTTGGGGTGTCTACTTTCCAAAATGGGGTCATTTTGGGGGGTTTTGTGCCATCTTGGCATTCCATGGCCTCCGAAACTGTGATAGGCAGTGAAGAGTGAAAGCAAAAATTTACACCCTTAGAAATCCTGAAGGCGGTGATTGGTTTTCGGGGCCCCGTACGCGGCTAGGCTCCCAAAAAGTCCCACACATGTGGTATCCCCATACTCAGGAGAAGCAGCAGAATGTATTTTGGGGTGCAATTCCACATAGGCCCATGGCCTGTGTGAGCAATATATCATTTAGTGACGACTTTTTGTAAATATTTTTTTTTTTTTTTTTTTTTGTCATTTTTCAATCACTTGGGACAAAAAAAATAAATATTCAATGGGTTCAACATGCCTCTCAGCAATTTCCTTGGGGTGTCTACTTTCCAAAATGGGGTCATTTGGGGGGGTTTTGTACTGCCCTGCCATTTTAGCACCTCAAGAAATGACATAGGCAGTCATAAACTAAAAGCTGTGTAAATTCCAGAAAATGTACCCTAGTTTGTAGACGCTATAACTTTTGCGCAAACCAATAAATATACGCTTATTGACATTTTTTTTACCAAAGACATGTGGCCGAATACATTTTGGCCTAAATGTATGACTAAAATTTAGTTTATTGGATTTTTTTTATAACAAAAAGTAGAAAATATCATTTTTTTTCAAAATTTTCGGTCTTTTTCCGTTTATAGCGCAAAAAATAAAAACCGCAGAGGTGATCAAATACCATCAAAAGAAAGCTCTATTTGTGGGAAGAAAAGGACGCAAATTTCGTTTGGGTACAGCATTGCATGACCGCGCAATTAGCAGTTAAAGCGACGCAGTGCCAAATTGGAAAAAGACCTCTGGTCCTTAGGCAGCATAATGGTCCGGGGCTCAAGTGGTTAAAGGAGAAGTCAAGGATAAGTCCAGCCAAAGCTCGTTTGGCCGGACTTCTCCTATGGATCACAGGAGTTCAATTCATTTGGCACTCCTGTGACCCGTTTTCAGCAGAAAGCGGGCTGAAGTCCACTTTCTGCTGACGTCACAGAAATCAGTCCAGGCACCGTGGCATCGCGACAATAAAGTCTGAATGCACCAGGTGCCTGGACTGATACCCGTCTCAGCCTCTCAGCGAGCCAATGAGCGCAGAGGGAGATGAGCAGAGAGCTGTGACTGGTAGTCTACAGCTCTCTGCTCACAGAGCTCTGAAAACCGAGTGATCGGCGGTGTTCAATCGCTTGGTTTTCAGTGAAAAGGCGCCGGGGGACAGATGCAGCATCGGACCGATGCTGCATCCACCTAGGTAAGTATAAATAGGTAAAAAAATAAAATAAAACCCATACTTCTCTTATAACTATAATAAAAATTCCTAATGCTAATAAAATAAACCATTTATAACCACTTGTTGCCCCAATTGACCAAGCCAAGCAAATATTCCATCATTGGAGATAGGATGAAGTTTACTAACAGCTTTTCCGGCCTCTGTTAACTCTGGCTCAATGTTTCCACTGCTATCTGAAATATAGGAGCAATACTCATCCCCAATTAAGGCACATACCCCTCCTTTGGCAGCAAGAATAAAATCTAGAGCAGCTCTGTTTTGTAGTACCACCAATCTCATTTGCCTAACCTCTTCTGTAAGAGCATCAATACTATCAAATGTTTTGTTGAACGCATAGTCAATGATTTTAGCAATTTTCCTCAGCTTTTGCACTACCCAAGCCACTCCATACTGAGGAAGAATAATCATAACCAATCTATGCTATCATGATCCTCCTATGCGGTATCCATCTATTTCAAAATCAAATACTTCTCCTCTCCCCACCACCTGCACCATAGAGATATTATTCCAGTGATCTGTTACTACATAACTATGTACTATTTCCCACCTCTATGGCATATGGGTCATTGGTACTTATTTACAGCCTGCTACTCATTCCCTAAGTGCATGTTTCATTTAAAGTCCCAAACCCTTCCTTGTTTTTTTCTCTGAATTAGGGATGGAGGTATCTTTAACTTATACGTCATTGACCTCATTTAAAGTCCCACAGCTCTCCTCTGTCTTACTACATAACTATGTACTATTTCACATCTCTATGGCATATGAGTCATTGGTACTAAGTCTTTGTACACACAATACACCAGTGGCTTTACGGGATAACTTTATAGAATATTCCTCTGGGCCAAAATTAGTTGGTATGTTTTTACATGATGGATTATTCAAGCTATCCATAGCCCTATTCACTGTTGCTATTCTCCAAGGATCGTCCAAAGGCAACCAGCGAATGTTAACTGGTAGTCCATATAATAGTATGCCCTCAGGTGGAGCATGGGGGGTTTGTCTACACACCCAATAGTTTTTAACATTAAAAACATGAGCTGCTGCTTTCAGAGATGAGGCTGAAACCATAGTGATGTCCTCATGGCAACAGCAATAATCTGTGGATAGGAACATAAATAGGTTGGTCTTCCAGTTCAATTAAAACTAATGCTGTGGACTTGGGGTCCCAGGCCACAATTTCTCCCTTCCTTCCTTTGGGCAGAACACATAATTTTTGAAAAAAATAAATCATTTTTTGAAAAAAAAAATCATTTTTGAAAAAAAAAAAAAATCATTTTTGAAAAAAATGTTCAGCTCTTTCAGCTAATGATGGGACTTCTTCAACTTTTTTACTACTATTTATACTTTTTAAAATATTAAGCTTTTTAACACTTTTCACAGTTACTCCAGCCACTCCAACCACTCCAACCACAACTCCAACCTTGGGCGGCACAGTGGTGTAGTGGGTAGCACTCTCGCCTAGCAGTAAAAAGGGTCACTGGTTCAAATCCCAACCACGACACTACCTGTCTGGAGTTTGCATGTTCTCCCTGTGCCTGCGTGGGTTTCCTCCCACACTCCAAAGACATGCTGGTACGTTAATTGGCTTCTGTCCAAAAATTGGCCCTAGTATATGAATGTGAGTTGGGGACCTTGGATTGTGGGCTCCTTGAGGGTAGGGACTGATGTGAGTGTGCAATGTATGTGTGGAGCGCTGCGTAAATGATGGCGCTATATGGGTACCTTAAATAAATAATAATATAATAGATGAGCATCATAATGAGACACAATGTATAGGGATAGAGACTATTGTAGACACACACCCACACTCACTCAGGTTGAACTTGATGGACCGGTGTCTTTATTCAACCTTACTAACTATGTAACTATGTAACAACAGTTACTCAAGCCACTCCACCCAGTTACTCCACCCACTCCAGTTGTAGACTACTGTAGGTGGGGGCAAGAACACTTCACACAATTTCCCCAGAAATTGTAGCTTTTCTAGTTGTTATCTGTCCTATTTGTTGTCCTTTTTCCCAGACATCCCATTTCTTTTTTTTTTTTTTGTCGTTTACAAAAGTTTTTATTTGGAAGACTAACAAAAGATTTCAGTACAGTGAGTATAATATCATTTAGAGATACAGGGGCTGATTTACAAACTGTTTTGCACCATGAGTTGATGCGCACACCGAGGCGCAACGCACGTTTTCATGTTTACAAAACATTTGCGCCGGTAACACAGCGCTATTCCCCATTTACTATAGTAATCTCGGCGCATGGGAGGAGGCAATTAGTGCGCCACTATGGATGTGGCGCGGGGCATCTTCAACTCAAAATTAAAAGAAGCTGGAAGTGCCAATTTTATGGGGGTGATGTGAGGAAGTTTAGTAATAACTGCCCAAGTAACAAATATGCCCAAAATAGAATGAGAAAGTAACTTTTTCTGAACAAGCCTGCTGTGCCTGCAAGTACGTTAAGAACTGCGTGAGGTCGATTTATGCACTGCGCATGCACAAGCGGCATTTGCGCACATTCAAATGCATTGGTTCACTGCCCTGGCAAAATCTTAGCAAATGTCAAGCAACGTAAATGCATTTGCTAAATGCACTGCTAAACTTGACATTTTTATTTTTACGCTGGTTCACTTTTATGTTTTTTTTTAAGGAGATTTGCACACAGATCATGTTAGCGTGTTACGTTGCCAACATGTGACATGTACCTTGTTAAAATGATGTAAAAAGACTCTCGCTCCTCTAGCTCCTCCTAAAAGGTTATTTAACCTTCCCCCTCTAATGCATATGATTTCCTTGGGCTAGCTTTTGCTTTTAAAGGGGAACTCCACACTCCAATGCTCTTGTCTCCCCCTTGTAATGCATATAATTCTTTGGGGCTAGCTTTTGCTTTTAAAGGGAAACTCCACACTCCAATGCTCTTGTCTTCCCCTTATAATGCATATTTTTGATTTGGCCTAGTTTTTGCTTTTAAAGAGGAACTCCACACTTCAATGCTCTTGTCTTCCCCTTATAATGCTTATTTTTTATTTGGCCCAGTTTTTGATTTTTAACCACTTCACTACCGGCCTATTGTCAAATGACGTCCACAGATGGGATCTCCCATTCTGGGTGGACGTCATATGACGGCCTCGGGTTCTCAGCCGCCTAGGGGGCGCGCGCGCGCCCGCCGCGTTGCTCGGGACCCGGTGCGTGTGCCCGGCGGCCGCGATGTCCGCCGGGCACCCGCGATTGCCCGTTAACCAGGCCGGACCGTGGATCTGTGTGTGTAAACACACAGATCCACGTCCTGTCAGCTCAGAGGTGACCGATCTGTGTTCTTGGAACGGAGGAACACTGATCGGTCTCCTCCCCTTGTGCGTCCCCACCCCCTACAGTTAGAAGCATTCCCTAGGAAACACATTTAACCCCTCCCCGCCCCCTAGTGGTTAACCCCTTCACTGCCTGTCACATTTACACAGTAATCAATGCAATTTTATAGCATTGATCGCTGTATAAATGTGAATGGTCCCAAAAATGTGTCAAAAGTGTCCGATGTGTCCGCCATAATGTCGCAGTCACGAAAAAAAATCGCGATCACCGCTATTACTAGTAAAAAAAATAAATAAATATTTTTTTTTTAAAAATGCCATAAATCTATCCCGTATTTTATAGACGCTATAACTTTTGCGCAAACCAATCAATATACGCTTATTGTGATTTTTTTACCAAAAATATGTAGAAGAATACGTATCAGCCGAAACTGAGGAAAAAATTAGTTTTTTTTAAAAAAAATTGGGATATTTATTATAGCAAAAAGTAAAAAATATTGTGTTTTTTTCAAAATTGTCGCTCTTCTTTTGTTTATAGCGCAAAAAATAAAAACCGCAGAGGTGATCAAATACCACCAAAAGAAAGCTCTATTTGTGGGGAAAAAAGGACGTCAATTTTGTTCGGGTACAACGTCGCACGTCCGCGCAATTGTCGTTTAAAATGCGACATCGCTGAAAACTAAAAATTGGTCTGGGAAGGAAGGGGGTAAAAATGCCCGGTATTGAACCGGTTAAGGGGAACTCCACACTCCAATGCTCTTGTCTTCCCCTTTTAATGCATATTTTTTATTTGGCCTAGTTTTTGCTTTTAAAGGGGAACTCTACACTCCAATGCTCTTGTCTTTCCCTTATAAAGCATATTTCTGATTTGGCCTAGTTTTTGCTTTTAAAGGGGAACTCCACACTTCAATGCTCTTGTCTCCCCCTTATAATGTATATAATCCTTTGGGGCTAGCTTTTGCTTTTAAAGGGGAACTCAACACCCCATTCTCCAATCTCCAAAGGCTGTGAGCTGCCTTCACCAATCCAAACCACATACTTTTTCCAAGCAAACAACAGGGCCAGCTAGGAAAGGTGCGAGAATAGTGATCGCCCAACTCCCTCCCAAACCATTCAAGGCCACATGCACTCAACATAGCTGGCTGCCTTTGGGGCATGTTGGGCTCAGCCCAATACCAACCACAACCAACACAGTTTAAAGGGGCTTTCCATATTCTGCAAAGCCCCCTGTCTGCGGCCCCCCACAACCCGAGCCTAGGGTTATGTGGAAGAGGCCCTTGTCCCCCTGAATATGGGAACAAGGTGGTTGAATTTTGGGGTGCCTGAGCCCCTCCTGCCCCCAAGCATACACCCCTATTTCATGGGCTGGCTTGCTCTGTTTGGCTAGGGGTTTGTTAGTGTGTGGGATGGGCACAATATTTTGAGATTTAGGGGTGGTATTATCCACGTGGGGGTTCTCATTTTAAGCCTTTCCAGACCCAAATGGCCTTGTATGTATTGGGGGGGTATTTTTTGTTTTGAGTTTAAATCATGTAGCTGCAATGTAAAGCTGTACATCTTTGAAGCAGCATTTTGGATACATGCTACAGATGCACCACTTTACAGGCAGAGTAACCCCCCCAAGTTACTAGCTTGAGCCCAGGTTCACACTGCGGGAGTGAAGCCGTGCGAGTTCAGCTGAACTCACACAATTTTACTCACGCTTGTCAGTCCCTATTTTGGCTGCGATTACCGAGACATCTGTGCAGGTTTCTGCACAGGAGTCAATGTAAATTGCGGCCCAAAATCGCAAAAAAGTAGTACAGAAAATACTTTTTGAAATCAGTGCAGCGCCGCAGATGTGGTGTCACACTGATTAGGATGGTGTCATTGATGGCAATTGGTGGCAAATGCCTCCGATTTGACATGCGATTTGACATGTCAAAATGCATGTCAAATCACACCAGTGTGAACCAGGGCTCAGGGCTAGTTCACTCCATAGAAACAAAGTCCAGATGCATTACAGATGCTTTTCTGCATGCGTGTTTTATGCGTTCCTGTGCGTTTATGATGCGTTTTTGTTGCATTTTACAGCATTCCAGTACAGTCCAGTGCATGTAAAATGCAGCATGTTCTACTTTATTTTCTGGAACTGGAATGCACTGGAACAAACTATGCCATTTAAAACCATATAACCGACTTTCCATGCATTTTTGATGAATAAAATATGCACTGGACTGTATTGGTGTGAACTGGCCCTTAAGCAATTTGGCATATTTAAAGGCATTTCTCCTTGTTTCGTTTTTGGGGTTGTCCAATTGGTGACATTGATATATGTCCCTTAGGGTTGGACCTGGGCCCCCATACCCATTTTAAGGCCAATAACTAGAAGATAAGCCAGCCAAGTGGGGACTAGCAAAATTACCAAGTCAGTTCCCTTAGACTGCAATGGTATTTGTTGTATAGCTTTTGAACATGTTAGGCTCTTTATTTGCCCCCCCCGGACTGGGGGGTGTTTTGTCCCATCTGTAATTTTGGTGCATGCTGGATGATGTGCTTAATTTTGGACGGGGGGTGGCTTATTTTGTGCTAGCTGCATTTTGGTTGTTCTGGGCATGCTCAGGGACTTTGGAGTTTTTTTGGTGCTTTTTGTGTGTGAACAGCACTTGGATGTTTCTGGGCATGCTCAGAGTGTGTTTTTTTGGGTTAGTAATTTAAGGACATCCTTAACAGGTGTACCCACTTTGAAGTTCTGTCTCTACATGTTTTGCTTGCATCTATCTAGCAAGGTTCCTCTGTGGTATAAGCAAGGAAGCTGAGATTTCTGCAATGTGTAAATGGGCTTTACTATACAAAGATGCTGTACATACAAAAAGCTATCACAATATTAGGAATACAATACAAGACTGACGGATATCTATAACAAGCAAAATGCCTAGCAAACTGAACAGCCTATGGTCTATAATAGTACAAATACACTTAAAGGGGTTGTAAAGGTAATTTTTTTTTTTTTAAATAACTAACATGTCATACTTACCTTCACTGTGCAGCTCGTTCTGCACAGGGTGGCCCCGAACCTGGTCTTCTGGGGTCCCTCGGCGGCTGTTTCAGCTCCTCCCCGCAAGAAATAACCACCTTAATGCGAGCTCCCTCGCATGGTGGTTAGTTGTTGCGGGCGCGCTCCCGTGATACAGCCGGCGGCTATAGCCGCTCACTGTATCACTCGGCCCCGCCCCCGGCGCGCCGCGTCATCGGATGTGATTGACAGCAGCGCGAGCCAATGGCTGTGCTGCTTTCAATCCATCCACTGAAGCCAATCAGCGACCAGGCTGAGCTGCAATAGAGATGACGAGAACGAGCAGCGGAGATTCGAGGTGTCAGGTAAGTAAAAGGGGGGGGGGGGCTGGGGGCGGCGGTATTGTCAAAAGTTTTTTCACCTTAATGCATATAATGCATTAAGGTGAAAAATTTTTTACCTTTACAACCCCTTTAAAGGTTACTTATCTTCTGTTACTGTATGTTCGTGATCTCCATTGGCAACGATTCTCCTGGAGCATCAGTCAAGTTTCTTCTATCATGAGTGGCATCAGATGTTACAGCATGACGGTGTGTGTGTGTGTCTCTACTCACCCCCTTTTATGTGTCAGGCTGTTTGCCATAGTTACCAGACAACAGAAAACATGCCTGTTTACTGTAGCTGTAGAAACAATGGACTGTTGAAAACTGTATCTACGTACCCATTGTCTAATCAAGCCAACACCTGACAGTAATCTAACAGTCATTCTTTCAGTTTGAAAGCTGAAAGAATCTCAAACAAGTAATGTCTTACTTGTTTACTGTAGCTATAGAGACAATAGCCTGTTAATTGAACTGTCAATTGAATACAACAATGATATCTACCCCCATTGTATAAAACAGCATTTGTTTGAGAAATCTACTCAAGCCAAAAAACTGACAGTAATCTGACCAACTCACTATTGTAATATTGTCCCATTTATCTTATGTCTGATTAATATAAAAAAATCATATTTTTAACAAACGCAACACATTCCACCCTAGATTTTTTTTTTCTTTCAGACTCCATATGGAAAATGACTTTATTACTATGAAAACTCATTTTGAACATTCATTTTCCTTGAATGAAACACCTCCCATATTTCTGTAATTGAGAAGGTGTTTCAGTCATTAAAAGTTCATTAGAAAGTCCATTCTAAAGTTCTTTAGAAACAAGTCCAGGCTTGTAATACATCAAAGGTCTTGCTCTCCACAGCTCTTGCGATCTTCCGTCATTCTTTCCATCATGTAACCACTTTTCTCTGGTCTTCCTATGGATCAAATCGGAGACAGCCTGTGGAGTGGAAAACAAAGCGGATTATCTGTTCCTTCTAATAATACATAAACAGTAGATCCAAGCCCTTCAGCTACAATCTCTCCTCTAAATGGCTTCTTGCCTGGATATCTGACTAACACTTTGCCCCCTGCCTGTACCCACTTCTGACCCTCCCAAAGAACATCAATAGGGAGGAGAGGAAATATACTGATATTTCCCAGAAGATCACTGCTGTTTATTTTGTAAGGTTTGCTGTTATGAAGCCTCATTTTCCACTCTTGCTGAGAAGTATCCACTAACCAGTCAGAGCCCAAGCCACTGTCTTGAAGCTCATCTGCCAAATGCAAATGTAACTTCAAACCTTCCTGCCAGATTCCCTCTTATTCCTAGATAGGCTTCAGCTTCAGAGACGTCACTCTTGGTTTCTATGTCATGGGAAGCAGTAACATGGTATCTGTTAAGCCCTATTCTTTCAGGAACTTTACATAAATACTGAACTCTGCACTCCAGCTGTGGAATCTGTTCCCCAGCCCCTACCATCCTCTCATATGGTGTGCTTTTGGCTATTGGCCTAGAATTTAACAACATGACTGCCTGTGTGAGGACCCGATCCCACCCCCTTAGTGTATGTGTGGGTGTAAGTTTGCGTATCTGGTCCTTCAATAGCCGTTGTATCTTTCAATCAAACCAGCTGCCTGTGGATGGTATGGGATGTGGCACAACCAGTACACTCCAGAATCTTTGGCCCACTGCTGTACTGTTGATCCAATGAAGTGTGAGCCGTTATCACTTTGGACTTGTTTGGGACAACCATAAGCAACGACAAGTTTCTGGAGCAGTTGCAGCGTTGCGGCTTGATCTGCACATTTGCAGGGATGAACAAGCATAAGTCCTGAATAGGTGTCCACTGCAGTGCAACAATATCTCAGTCCATTATTTCCCTGGGGCAGGGGACCGATGAAATTGATCTGCTAGATCTCTGCAGGCCTCTCACCCCTCTTAATCGACCCGGTGGAGTACTTTTGCAATGGCCATTGTCGCACTTCTCCACACACTGTACAGTTCCCTATTACAGTCTTTATCATGTCCATGGATATAGGCAATCCTCTCTGCTGTGCCCATTCATATGTTGCTTTCTGCCCCAAATGTCCAGATTGCTTGTGGGCCCAGTTGGCCAAGTTCATCAAGACAGGATCAATTGGCACAACTGCCTTCACTTTGGCGATTTCATCTGCAACTCTGTTATAGTTCTCAAAGTCTGGGACTAGGGGCACATGTGCATCAACATGCCCCACTTTTATGGTGCGGGAGTGAGCTTCCTTCCAGATGTAGTCCCAGACTTCCTTGCCTCCCCACACCACCTTTCCATGAATCATCCATTCATTGGACTTCCACGTATGCATCCAAGTTGTCAGTCCTTTAAAAACCGCCCAGCTGTCAGTGTAGATAGTGACATGGGAAGAAGGATCCTCCTGAAGAGTCATCACCACAGTTTTCAACTCTGCATACTGACTGGACTCTCCAATTCCGGTCTCCTGCAGGACTGTGTCTGTACTTGGGTTGTAGGCTGCTGCTGTCCATTTACGTCCAGACAAGGTGACTATGGCTGAACCATCAGTGAACCACGCTGACTCCTTCATGTCTTCTGACAGAGACTCAAAGGGTGGAGCCTCTTGAATGGGGGATGACTGCAGCCCAGGAATTTCTTCTTCTGGCCGGGTGCTGGTAAAAGTGACAAGCCCAGCCAACTGTTTTGAAATGTCTCTAACATCCTCAGCTGCAATACCTCCTCTTTCTTGAAGGTACCACTTCCATTTCATCAGTGTCTGGTTCTGGGCTACAGCTGCCCTAGGGGTCAGTCCATTATCTCTCACCCATCCTGCTATTGGCAATGCAGTATGGATGGTGACTGTGTCCTTTCCTGTAATGGTCTCTACATGTTGAAGTGCTGTGTAGGCCCCAAACAGGCACTTCTCTAGGGGTGCGTATCTATTCTGTGCCCCTGTCAGTTGTTTGGACCAAAATCCAATGGGTATTGCTCTCAGTCCTTTCTTTTCATTTGGCTGCCACAGACTCCAAGATATGGTACCATTCTGCCTCACTACATCCAGCTGAAATGGTACTCCTTGTCTCACGGGTCCTAATCCCTGATACTGCAAAATAGCTTCTTTAGCAGCCAGGAATGCAGTCCGCTGCTCTGAACCCCATGAGAACTCAGTCTTTTTTTCTGGTAACATTATATATAGGCCTCAGAATCAGTCCAAGATGTAGGATGAACAATCTCCAGAACCCCACAACTTCAATAAACTTCTGTGCCTCCTTTTTGGTAGTAGGGGGCGACAGCGCCTGGATAGTTTGCACAACTGTCTCTGGAATTTTCCTCTGCGGCCCAGTCCAGCCCTGTTCTCGCCCCTTCTTTTGATATATAATAGGGATGGAAATATGTGACCTTACCAGGCCACAATTTCAATTAAAGTCCCAAGGGATGGACTATCAGCCTCACCAGGCCAGATGTCCTTAAAGTCCCTACACCTTTGCCTTTGCTGAAATGGCTAGAAAGAAACAGGACAATGTGTGTCTATGATCTAAACAGATTGATCATAGCAATTACTTGTCTGGACTAATAGAGGTGTTTCACACATAATTCACCTCATATTAAACATAAAAGAAAATCTAAACTACTACTGAGAGATAGCTTAGTGGTTAAAGCAGCACACATATATTGGTGAAGTTGTGGGTTCTAATCCAGGTGAGGGTGTTCTTATATATATATATATATATTTTAAAATATGAGATAGTGAGGGCTTAAATTGTATTTTATCAATATATCCAAAATTGATTTCAAGGTATATTAACAAAGACACACTGATATATTGAGCACACAAAGTTGTAGTATATGCTGGCTACTATAAATTAGAGAGTAGAGATTTCAAAGAAAAAACTGTGTATATATTATTAGGGTGATCAGATGTGTTTATTAGGGTGTCATCTTCAGTTTCCCTGGAGGCAGTTCACAATTTCAGGAGACTGGTCATAACGGATCGATCATAAATCACTTATCTAGACTAGTACAGTTGTTTCACAGAGAATTGACCTCATATTAAACATAGAAAGCAACTATAAGGAACCCTTAAGTGATAGTGTATAGTGGGTAGAGTAACAGGCTTATAGTGTTGAAAACTCTGGTTCTTATCCAGTTCAAAGCACGTTTTTTAATTATATATATATTTTCAATATATTGATTTTATATTAAACATATTTTAAACTATGAGTTAGTGAGGGCTTAAATTGTATTTTATTGATATATCCAAATTGATTTCAAGGCATATTAACAAAGACATATTGATAAAATTGTTGTATATGCTGACTACTATAAATTAGAGAGTAGGGATTTTTTTTACAAATCTGTGTATATATTGGGATAATTTTGGTGACATGGGGCCAGTTCTCAATTTCAGGAGATTGTCCCTGGAAGCTGCATGATAACCATCATGTCTCATAACTCAACCACCGATTCAGGGTCATTTTTTTCCATCCAATGACACCACCGATGCAGGGTCATTTTTCCATCCAATGACACCACCGATGCAGGGTCATTTTTTTCCATCCAGTGACACCACCGATGCAAGGTCATTTTTTTCCATCCAATGACACCACCGATGCAGGGTCATTTTTCCATCTAGTGACACCACCAATGCAGGGTTATTTTTTTCCATCCAGTGACACCACCGATGCAGGGTCATTTTTTTCCATTGAATTACATTTCGGCCGCTAGCGGGGCGCTTTTACCCCTGCTAGCGGCCGAGAAAGGGTTAAAACCGCCCGCAATGCGCCGCAATAGCGGCGTTTTGCCGGCGGTATCCCAGCGCTGCCCCATTAATTTCAATGGGGAGCAGCGGTGGAGGAGCGGTAAACACACTGCTCCCAAGAAGCTGCTGGCAGGACTTTTCCTGACGTCCTGCCATTGCACCGCTCCCTCGGGTTTTCACACTGGAGACAATGCTGCAGCTGTTTGAGGGCGGATTGCAGGCGCTATTTTTAACGCTATAGCGCCTGCAAAACGCCCTCGGTGTGAAAGGGGTCTCACATGCTACAAATATATATATATATATATATATACATATACACACAGGTACAGTATTTTGCTCTGCATGCCACTATTTTCCCAGAATCCCACCTGGGAGGGGGCACAGTAACTAGTGCATATAATGGCAGTGCTGAGCAGACCATGACCTGTATGTACTGGTAGTGAATAAACACAATGTAGTGTCAGGGCAGTGAGCCGTGTGTAATAGCAGTTCTGTTCAATCAGCACTATATGATGGCAATGCAGACATCCCAAGTCTCCCGTAATTGATGGCGGGGCTCACAGACACCCGTGAGTGCGGCACCATCTCCCGGCTGTCAACCACAACAGCCCGAGCCGCCCCCTCCTACAGGCCAGGGGTGGTCGTGGCATCGCTATGGGGATCGATTGTATGAAAGCAGGTGCAGCACAGGACTTCCTATGTGTCCCAGACTGTTACTCCGCCCTCCTCTCATAACCCTCCAGCTCCCCCAATCACTGAGAGCCCCTCCCTCTGCCAGTAGGGTGAAGTTTACAAACTGTGCCCCCTCCCCCCTCTCAGGTGGGAATTCTGGAAAAATAGTGGCATGCAGAGCAAAATACTGTGCCTGTATATATATATATATATATATGTGTAGTATGTGAGTTTAAAACTGGAGCACACATAAGGGGCTAACAGTAGTGAAGAAGAAAAATGACCCTGCATCGGTGGTGTCACTGGATGGGAAAAATGACCTGCATCGGTGGTGTCATTGGATGGGAAAAATGACCCTGCATCGGTGATGTCATTGGATGGGAAAAATGACCCTGCATCGGTGGTGTCACTGGATGGAAAAATTGACCCTGCATCGGTGATGTCATTGGATGGGAAAAATGACCTTGCATCGGTGGTGTCACTGGATGGAAAAAATGACCCTGCATCGGTGGAGTCACTGGATGGAAAAAATGACTGCATCGGTGGTGTCACTAGATGGAAACAAACTGACTCTGCATCGCTGATGTCACTAGATGGAAAAAAATGACCCTGCATCGGTGATGTCACTGGTTGGGAAAAATGACCCTGCATCGGTGGTGTCATTGGATGGAAAAAAATGACCTTGCATCGGTGGTGTCACTGGATGGAAAAAATTTCTGTGTCAATGGTGTAGCTAAGAGGAAAATGGCACTGCATTAGTGTCAGTGGGGATAAAGTGCAGCCAATCAGTGAAGGGGAGATATGGGCGTGTACATTGTAGTACACACAGATTATAGTGCAGAGCCCGGGGCTGAGTTATGAGACATGATGGTTATCATGCAGCTTCCAGGACAATCTCCTGAAATTGAGAACTGGCCCCATGTCACCAAAATTATCCCAATATATACACAGATTTGTAAAAAAAATCCCTACTCTCTAATTTATAGTAGTCAGCATATACAATAATTTTATCAATATGTCTTTGTTAATATGCCTTGAAATCAATTTGGATATATAAATAAAATACATATATATAATATATTTTAAAATATGTTTAATATAAAATCAATATATAACTAAAGATTATGCTCTGAACTGGATTAGAACTCACAACCTTGAACACTATAAGCCTGTTACTCTAACCACCAGGCTATCACTTAAAGTGGTATTCCACTATGAAAAAAAAAAAAAAAAAAGTCATGATTGTGCCTAAAAAAAAAAAAAAACATTTGGATATTTTTTTTTTTACTTACCTCTAAATGCCTGTTGCTAGGGGGTCCCTCGTAGTCTGCCTCTTCCAGTGCCTGGGCTGGTGATATCACTTCCCCCTCGGCACAGGAAGGGCTCAGCTCTGCTCCCTCCCTCCTGTCAATCATCTGGGACCCATTACAGGTCCCAGGTGACTGAGCGGCCAATCACGGTGAGCGGCGCCGCTCGCGCATGTGCAGTGGGTGCCAGGCTGTGAAGCCACAGCCCGGCGCCACTGAACGGAGGGGGGGACGAGCGGGGCTTCGATCCCCCGCATTGCTGGACCCTGGGACAGGTAAGTGTCCAATAAAAAGTCAGCAGCTGCAGTATTTGTAGCTGCTTTTTGACTGGCCCTCCTCTTTAAGGACTCTTAATCAATGCTTTTTATGTTTAATATTAGATAAATTTTGTGTGAAACACCTTATCAGCCCATATAATTAATTGCTATGATCAGGGGCGTTGCTAGGTCTGCAAAAGATCTGGGGCTAGAGCCCATAGCAGCGGTCACCGGTCACCAACCGGGGGGGGGGGGGGGTACGCTGGTGGTAAGCAATGTTTCGTGGGCAATGGCCGGTGTTGGCGGTACAATCATCATGGCACCATGGTTGATATGGTGTCAGGGTGATTGAAGCGCATTGTTTCTATTGTTACATTCTAATATAGAATGCCACCAGATGCAGCTTGTTACTTGCCACTGTCACCTGCCACTAGATGTGGATTGTCACTTGCCACTGTCGCCTGCCACCAGATGTGGATTGTCAGTTGCCACCTGATGTGGATTGTCACTTGCCACCATTTTCAGATTGCCACTTGCCGCGTCACCTGCCACCATTTGCAGATTGTCACTTGCCACCTGATGCGGATTGTCACTTGCCATGTCCCGTGCCACCATTTGCAGATTTTCACTTGCCATGTCGCCTGGCACCAGATGTGGATTGTCACTTGCCAACTGATGTGGATTGTCACTTGCCATGCCAGCCAGTGCCACGAAATGTGCACTGTTGCTGCATTGGTGGCAGGCTGGCAGCACTGGTCCATTTAGTGAGGGCAGGAGAGCGGTGATGCGGGTGGGCAGTGAGAGATGATGTCATCTCTGCTCGTCCGCCCGCTCACTTCTTTCCTCTCTTTTAGGCTACTTTCACACTGAGGCACTTTACGCTAAATATTGCGCCTGCAAAGCGGCTGTAAAGCACCTCTCCTGTCACTCCAGTGTGAAAGCCCGAGTGCCATTGAAATCAATGGGCAGCGCCACCGAAGCACCTGCAAATCGCTTCGGTAGCAGAGCTTTGCGGGTGCTATTAACCCCTTAATCGGCCGCTAGCAGGGGGTTAAAAGTGCCCCGCTAGAGGCTGAAAAGCACTGCTTAAACTAAGGTAAAGCGCCACTAAAAATAACGGCGCTTTACCGTCGATGTCCCCCCGCCACAGTGTGAAAGCTGTGCGGGCGCTATTAACCCCTTAATCGGCCGCTAGCGGGGGGTTAAAAGCGCCCCGCTAGTGGCCGAAAAGCACTGCTTAAACTACGGTAAAGCACAGCTAAACATAGAGGCGCTTTACCGTCAATGTCCCCCTTCCACAGTGGGAAAGTGCCCATAGAGTAGCTTCTGTGTGTGGGACATCTGCTGCAGGGAAGGCAGAGAGGGAGTCAGTGTTCTCCTCCTGATCAGCGGGTTGTGCTGGCAGTGAAGCCTAGTGCTGCTTTTTGGCTGAGGGCAACTTAGTGGGTGATGAGGCTGGGGAGACTGCAGCTCTCTTACCTCTGTCAGATGAGGAGGAGAGGGAGGCTTTGTCCATGTCAGAATCTGGGCAGTGGTTGTGGTGAGGCAGGACGGCCGTTCTCTGCAGAGCCATCTTGGACTGCTTTGTGCTTCATAAATAAATCTGTGAGGCGGCAGACAGTGGCGTCACTAGGGTTGGTGTCACCTGGTGCGGCAAAAAATTGTGTCACCCCCCTCCTGTCTATCCTGCCCAGCGCCCTGCAGGCGCACCTCCAAATGGTCCCTGTTAATTAAAGTATAGGGTGGTATAGGGCAGGCTGGGGTGATATAGGGCAGGTTGGGGTGGTATAGGGCAGGCTGAGGTGGCACAGGGCAGGCTGGGGTTGTATAGGGCAGGCTGGATTTGTATAGGGCAGGCTGGGGTGGTATAGGGCAGGCTGGGGTGGTATAGGGCAGGTTGGGGTGGTATAGGGCAGGTTGGGGTGGTATAGGGCAGGCTGGGGTGGTATAGGGCAGGCTGGGGTGGTATAGGGCAGGCTGGGGTGGTATAGGGCAGGTTGGGGTGGTATAGGGCAGGCTGGGGTGGTATAGGGCAGTTTGCGGTGGTATAGGGCAGGTTGGGGTGATATAGGGCAGGCTGGGGTGGTATAGGGCAGGTTGGGGTGATATAGGACAGGCTGGGGTGGTATAGGGCAGTTTGGGGTGGTATACGGCAGGCTGGGGTGATATAGGGCAGGCTTGGGTGGTATAGGGCAGGTTGGGGTGATATAGGGCAGGCTGGGGTGGTATAGGGCAGGTTGGGGTGGTATAGTGCAGGCTGTGGTGGTATAGGGCAGTTTGCGGTGGTATAGGGCAAGTTGGGGTGATATAGGGCAGGCTGGGGTGGTATAGGGCAGGTTGGGGTGATATAGGGCAGGCTGGGGTGATATAGGGCAGGCTGGGGTGGTATAGGGCAGGCTGGGGTGGTATAAGGCAGGCTGGGGTGGTATAGGGCAGGCTGAGGTGGTGTAGGGCAGTTTGCGGTGGTATAGGGCAGGCTGGGCTGGTATAGGGCAGGTTGGGGTGGTATAGGGCAGTTTGCGGTGGTATAGGACAGCCTGGGTTGGTATAGGGCAGGCTGGGGTGGTATAGGGCAGGTTGCAGTGGTATAGGGCAGGCTGGGGTGGTATAGGGCAGTTTCCAGTGGTATAGGGCAGGCTGGGGTGGTATAGGGCAGTTTGTGGTGCTATAGGGCAGGCTGGGGTGGTATAGGGCAGGCTGCAGTGGCATAGGGCAGGTTGCAGTGGCATAGGGCAGGCTGGAGTGGCATAGGGCAAGTTGCTTTGGCTTAGGGAAGGCTAGGGTGGCATAGGGCAGGTTGCGGTGGCATAGGGCAGACTGGGGTGGCATAGGGCAGGTTGCGGTGGCATAGGGCAGACTGGGGTGGCATAGGGCAGACTGGGGTGGCATAGGGCAGGTTGCGGTGGCATAGGGCAGACTGGGGTGGCATAGGGCAGACTGGGGTGGCATAGGGCAGGTTGCGGTGGCATAGGGCAGACTGGGGTGGCATAGGGCAGACTGGGGTGGCATAGGGCAGGTTGCGGTGGCTAGGGTGGTATGGTGCCAGGTTAGGACTCTATGTAGTGACATGTGCATCAGTGCAGTAACTTACAGCATGCCTGGAGCTGAAGACGCTCTGGGCTGCTGCGTTCTAGTCTCTTTCTCCTTCAGCTGTGGGATCAGTGAAGGAGTCTGTGGGAGGAGTGGAGGAGGCAGCCACACCCCCAGCTCCGCCCACCAACTCCGGCTGCCTCCGGAGACATTGGAGATCTCCGAGGCCGAGGGACAGCTTAAGACGGAGGGAGTGCTATAGGCAGCCTCCCCCGCACGGCTTGGTGCTCTGCTCACACCGCTCCGCTGCGGCTCTGCAAGCAGAAGTACAGAGTGTAGCGGTGGGCGGCGGCCCTGGTGTTACCCCTCTGGCGGGTGTCACCCAGTGCAGCCCGCCCCCCCCGCGCCCGCATAGCAACGCCGGCCGGGACCTGATTTCTGCACTCTGTAATCGCCGCTGGGCCATGATCTGCTGGTGTGCAGGGATCTCCTCCTCCCTGGGACAGACGGGCTGAGATGCAGAGAGCCGGGTTGTTCTTCACTGTGTGAAGCGGATCACACAACCATACTGCTCGGCGGCAAGGACACCCCCCCGCTTCTCTCCTCTCATCCGCCTCTCATGCAGTTTGCCTGCCGCGGCCCGAGTCTCTGCAGCAAGAGACTCGGGGCTATGGGACCCAGATTCGGGGCTATAGCCCCAAAAGCCACCCCCTGGTGACGCCTCTGGCTATGATTAATCCGTTATGCCCATAGACACATATTGTCCTGCTGCCTTCTAGCCATTCACAATTCCCTCATTCCCTCTGTTATCTATTGAAGCTGTGTCCCCCCCCACTCACACACAATACACACATTTTCAGCATGGCTCTTTATGTTGGAGCAGATGACAGAGAAGAAGGATAAGACAGCAAACCGAGGAGCTAATTAATACAGTAGAGGAACCAGAGAATCCAGCACTGCCTCCTACCTATACTGTGTGCTGTAACTAAGATATATTTACATATTCATATACAGAGCAGAAGACATGTATGTCTGCAGAATGATGATCTGTGGGTGTTACTACCTTATTGCTCATTGGTCCTAAAATCTTCCTAATAGAGACTACTATATTTATAAACTCAGAATTCTGACTTTGAAACTCAGAATTCTCACTTTGAAACTCAGAATTCTGACTTTGAATCTCAGAATTCTGACTTTGAATCTCAGAATTCTGACTTTAAATCTCAGAATTCTGACTTTTAATCTCAGAATTCTGTAGATTTTTTTTTAAACTCACGATTCTGACTTTGAATCTCAGAATTCTGACTTTCAAACTCAGAATTCTGTAAAAAAAAAAAAAAAATGTTTTTTTTTTTTCAAACTCATAATTCTGTATTTTTTTTTATGATGGCCCCAGGGCTCTTCCATAGCTTAGTAACAAAAGGGGTTCATTTTTTTTTTTTTTTAATTTATTTATTTATTTTTTTTCTTTTTCTTCTCTCTTCCTTTTTTTCCCTCCTTTCCTTCTCTTCTTTTTTTTTTTTTTTTTTCTTACCACATCAGCGAACACTTTTGAGAGACTTAACCCAGCTTTTTTGTCCCTTCTCGTTTTCACATCATAGTGGCTGATATTGTTTTCCTCTCTCTCTTTTCTTCCTATTATATATTCTTTATTTTTAATCTGTATCACACACAGAATTCACTATATCACAAAGAAAAGGAGCTTCCTATTATTTATCTCCCCCTCTCATCCCGCCCGCCTCCAAAAAAAAAAAAAAGGGGGGGGGAAAACACACCCCAATCCCCCCTGGTCCCCCTCTCTCTCTCCTACCTCTATATCTCCATATGCATCATACATCTCTCCGTATTCCTAAATTCCAACCATTTCAACCAAGTCCTACAATATTTCTCCCGTAAACCTTCCGTCGAGTGTATTGACTCTTCCATAGCTCTTACCCATTCCACCCTTGTTATCCACTCCCTTAACCCTGGGGCTTCCGGGTTTTTCCAATAGTGTGGAATCAGCGCCTTAGCAGCGTTCAGGAGGTGCGGGCCTAATGACTTACTGTATTGGGATACCTCTTTCTCAGTATCATGGAACAAACACATCTATGGATTTTTTTTAGCCCGTTCCCTCGTTATTTGCAGGATTTCTCCCAAGATTACCTCCCAGTAAAGCTGTATTTTAGGGCACCCTCACCAAAGATGCGCGAAGATTCCTAAGGCCCCACACCCCCTCCAACAAGTTGGGGAATTCTCAGACCCGTACTCATGCACCCTCTGGGGCGTCGCGTACCACCTAGCCATTAACTTATAGGTCATTTCATACGTCTGGGTATCTCTTACCGGTGAGTAAACCATTTTTAATATCTTAAACCTATGTTCCTCGTCTCTCAGGTATCCTATTTCTCTTTCCCACTTCTCCAAGTAAGTGGGGAGCACATTGCTTGCTTCCCCCTTGAGCAATCTATAGAATTTAGATATACTGCCATTCACACTCGAGGGGGAGCTTAGTAATTTTTTGCTCTTAGTTGGCCTCTTCCCCTCAATGGTTGTGGAAGTGATTGTGAAAAGTGCTGTATCTGAGCATACCTCCATTTATCCAGTGGTTTATTTCCCCATTCCCGTGTGATTTCTGTCTAAGTACATAGTCTATTTCCCCTCATCACATCCTGTAATTGTATCACATCTTTTTTAGCCCACCTTGTAAAATATAAGTGCTCCTCCTTCCTAGGCTTAAAATAATTAGTGTTCAATAATGGTATTAGTGGTGAATTATATTCCCAATGGAATCTCTTACTTAACCCATCCCAAATCTTAAATGTGTTCCTAGTCAAAAAAATTAATACTGTGTCCTAACTCACAAAGTTGTGGTGGAATCCATATCATCTTTTCTATATCAACTCTACTTTGTGCAATTTCTATATTCACCCAGCTTTTCTCTTTTTTACTATATAACCAATCAGTAATTCTAGAGATGGAAATAGCTTGGTAGTACTTTTTGAAGTCTGGGGCTCCCAACCCTCCCTGTTTTTTTTCCTTAACCAGAGTATCATACGCTATGCTAGGGAGGAGGCACTCTTACAAGATGTTCAAAAAGGTTTGAAAAAAACACCACATAAGATTAAAATCTAGGCTGCTCTTGGCTACCAACAAATACACCTGGTCAAAGCAAAAAAAAAAAAGTCACCATCATCTGCTTAAAGTAATATCACCATATTTGTACAAAAGGGGTTCATTAATGAGAACAGATACTAATTGCCTAGCAAGACACACCCAATTAGATTAAATGACGTAATTGCAATGAGCGTGCGCTGATATTAATGAGAAAATCGCTTTTACCATAGGAATGAGATTAGCATCAAAAGGGTTAATCAAGTGAGAACAACTACTAATTGCCTAACAAGACACACCAATGAGATGGGCGTGCGATGATATCAATGAGAAAACAGCAGTTACCCTGCTACCAGTTGCCGTTTGCATATTTATTATCGCGTTGCGCATCTGTGTGCGCCGGTTCACACGCTCAATCAATGATTTATCCGGCGCACCAAATAAGGTATGAACCGGCGCAGCGCATTGTTTTCAGTAAATCAGCCCCACAGTGTTGTACATTGGTTATACAGTATATGGTATTAATTTTATTGTTTTCAATCATGCTGTAGATATAATAGTATGAAAGTAAGATGTCGTAGTGTTGAAAGAAATTATGTAATATACAATTAGATGGAAGTTGTATAAACCGGTATAACTGCATAGGATTCTATAATGGAAACGCAATATGCGATAATAAGTGCTTACGGCAAATCCATTTTTTATTGAAAATGTGCATGCTGTCGTATAAGGTATGCTGGATTCTTTCTTTTCAGTCTGAGCATTTCCAGGATGACATCCCATTTCTAAAGGTACTACGGTAACACATAATGCTCCCATTGCATCTTTTTTCACTTCTGTATCCCACTCACACCATTTAGTCAAATGAGAGTCTGGAATGAACTGCAAATCACATCTGGGATTTAACTGTAAAATGCCAGTGGGTACTGATATGTGAGAGTCAGGGCTTGGATTAATTTCCTCCTCACCCCCTCCTACTTTCACATCCTGGAGCATTGTAACTGGTATGAATTGAGTTTCAAGGATTGTTGGACCTTTAGTAGTTACAGTCACTACTCATTCCCCTGCACTTACAGCACCACTTCCCAAAATCCGCTGTATAGGAGTGCTCTGTCCTACCAATCTGTTATTCAAAATGTACACTGCTTCATGTATCGCCTTATCCCATCCCCCCGAGTGTGCACGTAGGTTAGTTTTTGCATTTGCTGTTTAAGAAAACCATTCATTCTCTCAATCAAACCGGCTGCTTGTGGATGATAGGGCATGTGAAACACCCAGTTTACACCATGGTCCTCCGCCCAGTGTTTAACAGCTTGTCCTGTAAAATGTGTGCCATTGTCTGATTGGATTTCTTGAGGCACCCTGTAATGCTGTGTCAGCAATTGCATATGTTTCAAGGTTGTCTTCTGATCTGCATGCTTAGTAGCGTAAACTTTCAAAAGTACACTATATGTGTCCACAACCATGGAACAATATTTCATATCACCTCTTCCTCCTGGCAGGGGACCTATAAAGTCTACGTGTCAGACTTGCCCTGGCTGCTGACCTCTGTAAATTTTTCCTGACATAGGTGTAATTCATGGCCCTTTCTTTGCTTCTTGGCAGAGGGAGCACTGGGCAACAATGCCTTTTGCCCGGGTCTGAGTTAGAGGTATGCCTTTGTGCTGGGCCCATTGCCACATGCTTTGTGCACCTTTGTGTCCGGATTGACTGTGTGCCCATTTTCCTAAGATTTCCAGAATAGTGTCATCCTCCTGGTTAGCAATAGACACTTGTGCTACGTCATCATTCGTGTCATTGTTAGGATCCCCATTATGGGCATTGACATGTCCGTTTTGAATAATTTGATTGTGATCTTCTTGCCAAAGAAACTCCCAGATTTGAGGCCCACCCCAGAGTTCTTTTCCATTCACTTGCCAGTTGTCTTGTTTCCATGCTCTGAGCAAAGTAGTTAGTCCTTTAACTACTGCCCAACCTTCGGTATAGATGATCAAATCTCCCGGATATCTTGCACTACCATATACACAGCCTGGAGCTCAGAATATTGACTTGATCCACCTTGACCACTTTGGTGGATCACCATTTCAGTACCTGGCTGGAAAGCTGCTGCAGTCCATACTCTACCTTGAGGGGTGATTCTGGCCGATCCATCTGTAAACCAGGCATTTTGTTTGTCTTCATCAGACAGCTCAATAAAAGAAGGGGCCTCCTTGAAAGATGATTCTCTCATTTGCTTTGGAGGCAACTCAGAAACCTGCGATTCAATGTCCACGTGTCCATACAGTTGTTGCAATAGCTGACTGGGATCCTGAGATGAGACTGCTTCTTTGTTGTTGCTTCCACATGTTGTAAGGCAGTGTAGGCAGCCAGCAACTGTTTCTCCAAAAGGCTGTACTTTCTCTGTGCAGTAGTGAACTGTTTGGACCAGAATCCCAATGGTATCTTCCGTTCCCTTTGATTTAGGCCTTTCTGCCACAGACCCCATGACATTCAGTGTTCAGTTGCAGTCACATCTAGGATGAAAGGCTGATCTGAGCCTCTTTCACATTTTTTGAAGGCTTCAATGTGGCAATAGAGTCTAATACAGGTTGTGGAATAGTCTTGATGGGACTTGTAGCCGGTCCTTGAATCTTTGTAGGGTTAATGGCCCATCCTCTCTTCTGCATATGAGCCTGCACTGTAGTCAAGTCTTGTCTTACTTGTCCTTCTGTATTACCAGAGAGCATGATATCATCAATGTAATGATATAATTTACAGTCCAGGTTTGGTAACATAGCCAGATCCCTGGCTACCAGCCCGTGGCAAATTGTTGGACTGCCCTGGGGGACAACAGTGGCTGTATATTGTTTTCCTTCCCAGGTAAAGGCAAACTGATCTTGTGGCTCCTCCATAGGAATGGAGAAAAAGTGTTTGCTAAATCCATTACTGCATGCCATTCTCCAGCAGTTTGAGAAATAGTCTCTACAAGTGACACCATATCTGGAATAGACGAGTTAAAGGGGCTCACTGCAGGCTTAAATACTCCTACATCCAGCAAGGCTTGTATTGTGTCAGTCACTTCTTGGTGTCCTCCAGGTATGTGGTACTGCTTGAGATTGACAAGGTGTTTGGGCAGAGGGATGCACACTGGAGTTCACTTGGCATGTCCCCAGATAATAGGCTTTACTGCAGACACAAAGAATGAATGAATTACCAAATAAAAACACACCTGACACAGTTTGGATGGTCTGGCCCCTCAAGATATCCATTCCCAGTATGCTATCAGGTAGCTCAGATATTAAAACCTGTGCCTTAAATATGGGGGCTTTTCCAATTTGCAATCTGCAGTACACCTTGTGAGCCCATGTGTATTGTCCTCCCTGCCCTTCAACTGCCACTACCCCTGTGCTCTGATGTTTTTGACTTTTGATGCTGTGAAACAAAGTCACCTCAGCTCCAGTGTCTAGCAGTACAGTAACTATTTGTGGTCTGTGTTGTCCTTGCCAATATATTGCCACTAATACATATGGGCGGCGATCCCCTGCTTTCAGCAAATTAATTTGAACCAGTGACACAGAGGATCCACCCTCCTGTCACTTCAGACGGGTGTGTACTTCCCATCCCCTGCTTCCAAATTTCTTTTTGTGTTTCATCACCTCTTCTGCTGCCGTCCCATAAGGCTTTAGCTTTCTTTTAACAGGGGGGGGAAAAGAACGACAGGGACATCCTCCATCCTCGCTGAGGTGCCGTCAATATCTGATATTGGTACACCACTCTGCAAAAGATCTAAAAACAGATTTTGTGTAATCTTCAATCTCCCTACTGGCTTTTTCTCCTCCACATTCCTTTGTATAAGGCCCCTTTCACACTGGGGCGGTGGGTGCGTCGGCGGTAAAGTGCCGCTATTTTTAGGGGAGCTTTACCCTTAATTTTGCTGCACTATTCGCCCACTAGCGGGGTGCTTTTACCCCCCGCTAGCAGCCTAGAAAGGGTTAAAACCAGCCGAGAAAGGGTTAAAACCATCCGCAAAGCGCTGCTTGATTTCAATGGGCAGGAGCGGTGGAGGAGCGGTATACACACCGCTCCTTCACCACTCCAAAGATGCTGCCAGCGCACCGCTCCAGTGTGAAAGCCCTCGGGCTTTCACATTGAAGAGACAGGAGCGGCTCTTTCAGGGCGCTTTGCCGGTGCTATATTTATCGCTGTAGCGCCTGCAAAGCGCCCCAGTGTGAAAGGGGTCTTAGAAACATGCTTTGTCTCTTCTGCATTAAAGTTACTTACTTGCCTGTCCGCCCTTGTACACGCGCAGCTCACTGTACAAATTTGGTAATGCCGAATCTGAGATCATCCCGGCCCAGAAAATGAGGCCAGTGATCAGGACACGGAAGCCGGCCACCAGAAGATGTCAGTGGCCAAGCGGGGAGCTAAGGGATGCTGCATCACTGGAGCCGAGGTGAGTATAGTTCCGCTTTAAATTATACTTAACCCTTTGGCTGACAGCTATGGTTTTCTTTATGTGCACACATGTTTAACTGCTTCCAGACTGCCCACTGCACATTTACTGCGGCAGGGCGGCCGTGCTGCATGAAACAATGTACCCATATGTTGTGTCTTCTTCCAGGTCTGTTTTGCTTGCGTCTATCTAGCAAGGTTACTCTGTGGTATAAGCAAGGAAGCTAAGACTTCTGCAGTGTGTAAATGCACACAAAGATGCTGTACATACAAAGCTATTTCAATATTAGGAATACAGTACAAGACTGACAGATATCTATAACAAGCAAAATGCCTAGCAAATGAACAGCCTATGGTCTATACCAGTACAAATACACTTAAAGGTTACTTATCTTCTGTTACTGTATGTTCGTGATCTCCAGTGGCAACGATTCTTCTGGAGGACCAGGCACTTTTCTTGTATCATGAGGGGCTTCTGATCTTCAAAGCAGCATGATGATGTGCTTGTGTGTGTCCCTAACTTATGCCTGAATCCCCCTTTTAAGTGCCAGGCTGTTTACCATAGTTACCAAACAACAGAAAACATACCTGTTTACTGTAGCTGTGTAGACAATGGACTGTTGAAACTATCAATTGGATACGACAATAATATCTATGTAAACCATTGTCTACTCAAGCCAAGACCTGACAGTAATCTAACAGTCATTATTTCAGTTTGAGAGCTAAAAGAACCTCAAACAAGTAAATCTCTTACTTGTGTACTGTAGCTATAGAGACAATAGCCCGTTGAAAACTGTCAATTGAATACAACAATACAATGTACCCATTGTCTACTCAAGCCAGAACCTGACAGTATCTCTATGACCAACCACTATTGTGTAATGTTATGTCCCATATATCTCATGTCTGATTAATATAAAAAAAATCATATTGTAACAAACGCAACACATTCCGCCCTAGATTTTTTTTTCCTTTCAGACTCCATACAGAAAATCACTTAATTACTATGAAAACTCATTTTAAACATTCATTTTCCTTGAATGCAACATCTCTCATATTTCTGTCATTGAGAAGGTGTTTCAGTCTTTAACTAAAAGTTCATTAGAAAGTCCATTCTAAAGTTCTTTAGAAACAAGTCCAGGCTTGTAATACATCAAAGGCCTTGCTCTCCACAGCTCTTGCGATCTTCTGTCATTCTTTCCATCATGTCCTATGGATCAAATCAGAGACAGCCTGTGGAGTGGAAAACAAAGCGGATTATCTGTTCCTTCTAATAATACATAAACAGTAGATCCAAGCCCTTCAGCTACAAGCTCTCCTCTAAATGGCTTCTTGCCTGGATATCTGACTAACACTTTGCCCCCTGCCTGTACCCACTTCTGACCCTCCCAAAGAACATCAATAGGGAGGAGAGGAAATATACTGATATTTCCCAGAAGATCACTGCTGTTTATTTGGGAAGGTTTGATGTTATGTAGCCTCACTTTCCACTCTTGCTGAGAAGTAGCCACTAACCAGTAATGCCCTGTACACACAATAGGATTTTCCGATGGAAAATGTGTGATAGGACCTCGTTGTCGGAAATTCCGACCGTGTGTAGGCTCCATCACACATTTTCCATAGGAATTTCCAACACACAAAGGTTGAGAGCTTGCTATAAAACTTTCCGACAACAAAATCTGTTGTCGGAAATTCCAATCGTGTGTACACAAATCCGACGCACAAAGTGCCACGCATGCTCAGAATAAATTAAGAGATGAAAGCTATTGGCTACTGCCCCGTTTATAGTCCCGACGTACGTGTTTTACGTCACCACGTTCAGAACGATCGGATTTTCCGACAACTTTGTGTGACCGTGTGTATGCAAGACAAGTTTGAGCCACCATCCGTTGGAAAAAATCCATGGATTTTGTTGTCGGAATGTCTGATCAATGTCTGACCGTGTGTACAGGGCGTTAGAGTCCCAGCCACTGTTTTCAAGCTCATCTGCCAATATAAGCAAATATAACTTCAAACCTTCCTGCCAGATTACCTCTCATTCCTAGATAGGCTTCAGCTTCAGAGACGTCACTCTTGGTTTCTATGTCATGGGAAGCAGTAACATGGTATCTATTAAGCCCTGTTCTTTCAGGAACCTTTTTTTTTTCTTTTTTTTTTTTTTTCCACATCAGCGATCCCCATTATCGGGCCTAATCAGCGTAATATTCATTAATTATCGCCATCTTAGATTCACATCATTGTGGATTTCTTTCCTCTTTTCCTATTTTAATTTTATCAAATATAAAACCAACATTTAAATACAACTTTATTAAATATATTACTAGTAAGGTTCCTAAATTACATATTCTCGGCTGCTTAGATAACCCAGCTCGGGCCAAGCGGGATATCTAAATCCTATTTCTCCTTAGCCGGGACCAGGGCCGGACTGGCCTACCGGGATACCGGGAAATATCCCGGTAGGCTGGCTGCACTGTACCGCTGGGGCCGCTCGCTGCCTGTGTCAGCAATCTAAAGAGCAGCGGCGGCCGCCGCAGTATGCTGTGGCTGTGTCACTGGTCAGTCACTGTGTGTCCTCCGTTCCGGCGCGCCGCCCACCACATTCATCATCTAGAGCAGTGTTTCCCTAAAGTAATATGCCTCTGCCTGTGTGCCTGAGGGGGAGGAGCAGGAGAACGCCGTGCTGCTTCAGCACCGCCCACTAACTGCACGAGGAGAATAGAAGTGAATGGCCAGCCAGCTGCATCACAAGAATTAAGGTATTAAAAATCTCTCTCTCTCTCTCTCTCTCTCTCTCTCTCTCTCTCTCTCTCTCTCTCTCTCTCCTGCCACTGTACCATCAAACGCAGCCACTGTGCCCATAGATTGCCAACACTGTGCCCTGCCCATCAAACGCAGCCACTGTACCCATAAATTGCTGCCACTGTGCCCCATCAAACGCAGCCACTGTACCCATCAAACACAGCCACTGTGCCCATTAAACGCTGCCACTGTACCCATAATTTGCTGCCACTGTGCCCCATCAAACGCAGCCACTGTACCCATCAAACACAGCCACTGTGCCCATTAAACGCTGCCACTGTACCCATAATTTGCTGCCACTGTGCCCATTAAACGTTGCCACTGTACCATTAAACGCTACCACTGTACCATCAAACGCAGCCACGGTACCCATAAATTGCTGCCACTGTGCCCCATCAAACGCAGCCACTGTACCCATCAATTGCAGCCACTGTGCCCATTAAACGCTGCCACTGTACCCATAATTTGCTGCCACTGTGCCCCATCAAGCGCAGCCACTGTACCCATCAATTGCAGCCACTGTGCCCATTAAACGCTGCCACTGTACCATCAAACACAGCCACTGTACCATCAAACGCAGCCACTGTACCCATAAATTGCCACCACTGTGCCCATTAAACACAGCCACTGTGCCCATCAAACGCAGCCACTGTACCATCAAACGCAGCCACTGTACCCATAAATTGCCACCACTGTGCCCATTAAACGCTGCCACTGTGCCCATCAAATGCAGCCACTGTACAAAACGCAGCCACTGTACCCATAAATTGCCACCACTGTGCCCATTAAACGCAGCCACTGTGCCCATCAAATGCAGCCACTGTACCCATAAATTGCCGCCACTGTGCTCATTAAGCGCTACCACTGTGCCCATCAAACGCAGCCACTGTAACCATCAATTGCCGCCAGTTTGCCCCATCAATTGCCACCAGTTTGCCCATTAAATCCTGCCAGTGTCCCCCCGCCCGGCACTTACCTGTCTCAGGTCAGCGCGTTGCTCCACGCTCCCTCCGATAGGCATCCAATCACAGCGCCTGTCGCTTCAGCCACTCAGGTGACAGGTAACCAGACCCAGTGCACCTGATTGGCTGAGAGGCGGGTCAGTGTTAGGGAAGTGATTTATTTGATTTCCTAACACAGCACTGTGTAAGCAGCGAACGCACAGCAGTGTGCCCGCTGTTTACCAATTTGGAAGCCTATTAGAGCCGACGGCTCTAATCAGGCACTTCTAAAAACACCCCCGCCGCTGTAATTCAGATGCCCGATGCCCTTTATATATATATAAAGCCCTATGTGCTTTTATATGTGTCTTATCTATATATAATGCACTCTTTAAATGTGCTTTAAAATGCATGGTTTTCCATTTTATGAACAAGAAAATAATGACGTTATGCTGTTGGGCTGGTATAATAATGCTATGGGGCTGGTATGACATTTCCAGGGCTGGTTTTCATTCCCAGTCCGGCCCTGGCCGGGACGCCCTGCATAGCGGTATTACACATAGCCCTGCATGAAAAAAGCGAGTGACAGGAAGATAAAGAGCCCATAGAGAGGAGCTAGGTAGAACCACATATATGAAACTGGGCTAATGGGGTCCCCACACCCATAGCCCCCTATTAGGGCCAGTAGTAGACTATTAAGAAATTATAATAACACCCCCCCTATCCCATCCCCCCACTCCCACCCCCCTCCATCCCCATACCCTTTCTATACAAAGTCCTACCCAAACACAGGATTTAGTATTTTCTATTGTTACCTACCCACACCATAACACCACCAACCCAAGATCCCTTTGTGTACGTCAACAAATTCTATATTCCTCTAGTGCTTGTAGTTCTCAGCCATTGACCTATTCCCTTACATACCAAACTTTCCCCTTAGGCAGATCACTTTTTCCAGCCATGACTTCCATATCTTATCAAATTCCTGGAGATTCCCCCTCCTAATGTACTCCAATCTCTCCCTGCCAATGGATACATCAAGTGTACCTATCCAGTCATTCACCTTCGGGGGATCCTTTGATTGCCACCTTAGCATTATCATTTTCCTGGCTTGAAATAAACCTCTCAGGATTGCCTGAGTAGTACACCTCCTCTCCCCCTCTACTCTTCTATATCCCAAAATGCATTGCACCGCCTCCCTCTTTACTGACGTGCAGAAGACATCTCCCAGACTGCTAGCTGCTCCCTCCCAGTATCGAAAAAAAAACTTGGGGCATCTCCAGAGTAGATGGATGAGATCCCCAGACTCCCGACACCTAGGACATCTATCATTGGGCCTTCTACCAAACCTAAAGAGCCGTTTTGGAGTGTAATAGGCTCTATTCAGCAGCATCAGATGAGAAATCTTCTGAGAGGGGGATATTGACACCAGGGGCGCCATCTCAAATATTCTCCTCCATTGCTCTTTAGAAATTGCGCCCAGTTTCTCTTCCTATTTAGTTCTTACCTTCTGAAGTATCTCCCATCTATTCTCTGAGTTGCTCTATTGGTCATAGATTTTTGATATTAGCCCCCTAGTAGGTACTACATGTAGTAACTTACGAACGAGGGGAATTTCCACCCATCCCGGGGGCTGATCACCAAATTGGGCCCTAAGAGCATGTTCCAACTGCCGATATAGAAACAAGGAGCTCTGAGGGATCTTAAATTCCCTAACCAACTCAGGGAATTTTTTAAGAGTATTACCCGAGTAGAGCTGTCTTAACATTTTAATACCACCTGCCTCCCACATTCTACTCTTTCCGATTTTAAAAATTTCCTGTAGATTCCGGTTATTCCAAATAGTAATCTGTAAAACCCTCATGTCCTAATAATTTCTTAACAGATTCCAGAGTTTAGTTAGCAGCTTAATAGTCGGAAATTATGATAAAACATGTCTGCCTCCAATGCCTCAATTAGCGTATTATGCCGAGCGCTTAGTAAAATTAACCTGCCGTTCGGAGTGCCACCCTCAGGGATCCCACAGCCCATTAAGTGCTGTAGTTGGGTTGCGAGAAAATAACGCTCCGTATGTGGAAGAACGAACCCCCCCTCCTTAGTGGGAAGCTGGAGAACTTGAAGCCGTAATCTGGCCTGCCCTCCTTTCCATATCAGTTCCCTAAATATAGCCTCGATTCTCCTAAACCAACTCCTACTGATCCAAACTGGGGAGTTATGCAGAACGTACAGCAGTTGAGGCATCCAAATCATTTTTATCAGGCTGCATCTTCCTGCTACTGATAGGGGGAGGCGTCTCCATATGCTTATTTTTTGTTTAAATTTGGCCATAAGAGGTACTAAGTTCTTACTAATGTATTGATTGGGGTCTTTCGTTAGGACAATTCCCAAGTACTTCAGAGCTTCTACTATTGCCACCTGGGGTAGTCCGGGTACAGTTGGTGCTCCTAAGGGGTCTAGCGGTAGAAGCTCGGATTTCTCCCAATTTATTTCCAAACCGGAGAATCTACCAAATTCCTCCACTATTCTCATTGCGCCTATCACCGAATTCTTACTATCTCCCAAAAATAACAAGATGTCATCTGCGTATAGCGCAATTCTTTCATCGATCGCCCCCCTCTGGAACCCCTTTATCTCATGGCTTGCTCTAATGGAAATAGCCAGGGGCTCCATCACCAGTGCAAAAAATAGAGGGGACAGTGGACACCCCTGTCTTGCCCCTCTCTCTAGCACAAACCACTCTGAGAACTCATTGTTTATTTTAACTCTTGCCTTAGGGCTGTTATAAAGCATTTTAATCCATCCAATGAAGGATGGACCAAAACCAAACTTTCCCAACACGTAGCACATATAACCCCACTCCACACTATCGAAGGCCTTGGAGATATCTAGGGTCAATAAGGCTCTTAAGTCCTCATTTTCCATAGGGGACTGTAGGTTCAAGAAAGCCCTTCTAATATTCAGGCTTGTAGATCTATTGGCCATGAATCCCGCCTGGTCTTCGTGTATTAATTTATGTATAACTCTGCTCAATCTGGCAGCTAGGACCTTGGCCAGGATTTTAGCATCTGTACATATTAGGGAAATTGGCCTATAAGCAGCCATGTCGAGGGGATCTTTCCCCTCTTTCTGCAGCACTATAATTGTTGCTTCTAGCATTGATGCAGGCAGACACCCCCCCCTCATACGCATCCCCCAAAACCCTCAGAAGTTCAGGGACTAACACCTCCCCCAGGTGCCTATAAGCCTCGATTGGTATTTCATCGGGGCCGGGCGATTTGAGGCACGCCATACTTCTAATTGCTTGTTGTAATTCTGTAATTGTTATTGGGGATTCCAGTAAATCCCTTTCCTCTTGCAAGAGAATCGGGAATGACAGCCTCCCCAGGAAGTCCTCCATCTCAATCTCTTTACCTTTTTTCTGAGAAGTGTACAACTTTTTGTAATAGTCCCTGAAGGTTTGCACTATTTTTAGGGAGCTTGAGAGAATATCTCCACTCTGTGCTTTAATAGCGAGGACCGTTGATGGAGCCTTATTAGATTTCACCAACTGTGCCAACACTCTTCCCCCTCTCTCCCCCTCCACCAAAGATACCTGGCACTGGAGGAGCCGCTTAGTCTCAGCCTTCTGCATGGTAATCTGTTTATACACCCGTTGTTTCTCTTGCCACATCATTTCCTTTTCAGGGGTTGGGTCTCTAATAAAATTGTTTTCCGCATCCGATGCTTCCCTTAATGAGTTCTCTACCTCCCACCTATCTTCTTTATTAAATTTGGCCACCTGCTGTATTAAAACCCCCCTTAGAAAGGCCTTACAAGCATCCCAGAATACATCGGATGTCACTGTTCCCTGATTAAAATCTACAAACTCCCTCAACGCGGGGAGAATTCCATCCTCCATCCTGATTACCTCGAACCAGTGCGGGCTTATCCTCCATTCCTTCCGGGGGCTATGCCCCCCTATCTTCAGTGTAACTACTATGGGAGAGTGGTCCGAAACTCCTCTTGGCCCGTACATAATTTTGCCTGTTACCTGGAGTGTTCTATCGTTCCTCAGGGCCATGTCTATCCTCGAGAGGGCTGAGTGTGACGCTGATCTACAGGAATATTGCAGCACCCCCGGGTTCCGCACCCTCCACAGGTCTACCAACCCCACTTCGTCCAAAAACAGACCCAGACGGCTCTTAGCGGCACACTCTGAGAAGGTTCTCACCAGAAATCGGTCTATCTTTCTGTCCAGAACCTCATTAAAGTCTCCCAGTGCTATGATAGGAAATTCCTTTTTATCTATCAGGAATTCATTCAGTTTAAGCATAACATCTAGATTAAAATGGGGGGGATATATATGTTTGCCAGTACATACATAGCGCTATTAATAGAGCAAAATAAAAAAATGTATCGACCCATTTCATCAATCCTGGCTTGCCTGCAGGAAAATTTAACCCCAATTCTCACCAAGACACTCACCCCTCTACTATATGAAGAGTGAACCGCATGGTATTGGCATTGAAATTTATGCGACTGTAGGGATTGTATTGTATCTTTGGTGAGGTGGGTTTCCTGCAGACAAACCAGGCCTACCCCGTAGTTCTCCAACACGAAATTTTTCTCTATTCTCCTCGAGCCATTTCTCCACCCTGAGAGGGGAATCAAAGAACAGAGTTCCTCCTAGAGCCGATACACGTAATTTCGCCGGGTACAGAAGGCATAAGGGAGATTGAGTTTTTGTAAAGTGCGTTTTGATTGGATAAACTCTGCCCTTCTTTTCTGCAAATCCGGTGAAAAGTCGGCATAGAAAGAAACTCTGGCCTCCTTGAAGAAAACGTTCCCTACCTCTCTAATTTTTCGAAGCAGCACCACTTTGTCTCTATAGTTGAGAAACCTTATAAGTAGGGGTCTGGGAAATCCCCCTGCTGGGGGAGCTCTGAAGGGCACCCTATGGGCCCTTACAACTGAAAAGGAAGCTGAAAATGATTCTCTCCCAAATAAGTCCACCAGCCACTTTTCTATAAATTCAGGCGGGTCGGTGCCCTCACTTTTCTCCGGCAGTCCCACCAGTCTTACATTATCCCTTCGGCTCCTATTCTTCATATCATCTAATTTAGACGCTTGTTTAGATAGCTGCTCCTTCAGCAATTTCATTTCTTTGATCAGTGGGGATAAATCATCCTCTAACAGGCCTACTCTTTCTTCCAGGGCTGTTGTTCTCTCAGCTGTTTTCTGAAGGTCTTGCCTGACCAATAACAGGTCCGCTTTTACTCCCCTCATCTGCTCGCAAAGTTCTTTGAGCGAAGAATTGCACACCCCTACTGCCATAAATACATCCGTGTCGGTTCTTTCTCTGAGGACATGATTGGGTCAGTACTAGCTTCCATGTTTGCATTTGTATTTTGATCACTTGGCCCCGATCCTTTTGGGTTGTGCATTTTAGATGATTGAGCCGCTTGAGAACCACCTGTTGGCATTGCTTGCTGCTGACCCTGACTTTTCCTATCAGGAGCCCCCCCCCCCTCTGTGTTTTCTTCTTTGGTGGGGTCACAGCTGAGGCGTGAGCATATTGCTCCAACTTTGCAGCTGCTGACGCTGCTACTGAAAGTTGCGGGTTTTTATCTTTAGCGGAACGAAGATTCTGCATTGTGCGTTCTTAACCTTGCGCCTAAGCACCTGCCCTGTATTTATGTGGAGGAGGAGTGTAGAGGGGAATCAGAATGAAGTACTATATATTATATCCTCAGCATGCTCCGCCACTGCATCAAATGGGGACGTGTGCAATATGCCCCCCACTCTGAAGCCCAATAACTCAGAGAAGGTGCCACCAAACAACTTGCCCCTCAGTTGACAAGAACACAGGATATTACAACAGGAGTATCTATCCCCTGATCGACTGAGCACACTGTTGATACTGATTGAACTGCACCTCATTAAGAAGTATAACTGGAGTGTAAATGAGCCCCTTTCCCCCTCCCTTCCCCCTCCTGGCACCTTAGCAGATTGATCCACTCAGCTGGATATATAGAGCAGTGGGGGTAGTATATAATAATGCGAGGCTACCTGATTAGCCTGGACCCAGGGTGTTACGTGGGGGGTATCTTCACCCTAATGGCCAGGAAATACTTTTACTACTAATACTCCTCCAAACACCCCACCAAGCACACCCACAAGCCCACAGTCCGCCAGACCCCTACTGAGCGTCGTACCTAAGCACGAGGTCTTTTTCCCCACCTGGCAGCGTAGCTCAAATAAACTTCGCAGCTTCGTATAGAGAGCAGTGTGAAGAGAAAAAAGCAGCCTGAACACCGCCGGTATATACTTCCGGATTTCCTTATTAGATTAAGTGTTTACCTGCTTGAGGCATAGGTTTCTATCCACTTACTGTACCCGTCTATCGGTGTGTCTCTGGATGATAATCCGCTGCACAGTCCTGCGTGGTCCCGAGTGTGGCTAGGCACTTCTCGCACACCCACACTGCTGTCCCGAGCCGTCCCGAGCTTCCACCTGTAGATAGGGATGAGCGTCTTCCTGGGGATCTCCGGGCTCGCGCCACCCACCAACAAAGAAGGGAGCTAATAAGAGGACAAGAGATAGATCTCTGTATCTACCGTTGGATTCTATCCAAGCCTGGGCATGCCGCCAGGGAAAGCGCTCGGCTATACAGAGGAGTGGAACGGGGGGTGGGGAGAGCGGCACAGCGTTCACTCACTCACTCACTCACTCCAGCTCACAGCGCCGCACACACCCATTCATCCGGTCACGCCCCATCCCTCTTTCAGGAACCTTACATAAATACTGAACTCTGCACTCCAGCTGTGGAATCTGTGCCCCAGCCCCTACCATCCTCTCATATGGTGTGCTTTTGGCTATTGCCCTAGAATTTAACAACATGACTGTCTGTGTGAGGATCCGATCCCACCCCCTTAGTGTATGTGTGGGTGTAAGTTTGCATATCTGGTCCTTTAATAGCCACTTGTATCTTTCAATCAAACCAGCTGCCTGTGGATGGTATGGGATGTGGCACAACCAGTGCACTCCAGAATCTTTGGCCCACTGCTGTACTGTTTATCCGGTGAAGTGTGAGCCGTTATCACTTTGGACTTGTTTGGGACAACCATAAGCAACGACAAGTTTCTGGAGGAGTTCAAGCGTTGCGGCTTGATCTGCACATTTGCAAGGACGAACAAGCATAAGTCCTGAATAGGCGTCCGCTGCAGTGCAACAATATCTCAGCCCATTGTTTCCCCGGGGCAGGGGACCGATGAAGTCAATCTGCCAGATCTCTGCAGGCCTCTCACCCCTCCTAATCGACCCGGTGGAGTACTTTTGCAATGGCCATTGTTGCACTTCTCCACACACTGTACAGTTCCCTATTACAGTCTTTATCATGTTCATGGATATAGGCAATCCTCTCTGCTGTGCCCATTCATATGTTGCTTTCTACCCCAAATGTCCAGATTGCTTGTGGGCCCAGTTGGCCAAGTTAATCAAAACAGGATCAATTGGCACAACTGCCTTCACTTTGGCGATTTCATCTGCAACTCTGTTATAGTTCTCAAAGTCTGGGACTAGGGACACATGTGCATCAACATGCCCCACTTTTATGGTGTGGGAGTGAGCTTCCTTCCAGATGTAGTCCCAGACTTCCTTGCTTCCCCACACCACCTTTCCATGAATCATCCATTCATTGGACTTCCACGTGGGCATCCAAGTTGTCAGTCCTTTAAAAACCGCCCAGCTGTCAGTGTAGATAGTGACATGGGAAGAAGGATCCTCCTGAAGAGTCATTACTACAGCTTTCAACTCTGCATACTGACTGGACCCTCCAATTCCGGTCTCCTGCAGGACTGTGTCTGTACTTGGGTTGTAGGCTGCTGCTGTCCATTTACGCCCAGACGAGGCGACTATTGCTGAACCATCAGTGAACCACGCTGACTCCTTCATGTCTTCTGACAGAGACTCAAAGGGTGGAGCCTCTTGAATGGGGGGTGACTGCAGCACAGGATTTTCTTCTTCTGGCCGGGTGCTGGTAAAAGTAACAAGCCCTGCCAACTGTTTTGAAATGTCTCTAACATCCCCAGCTGCAATACCCCCTCTTTCTTGAGGGTACCACTTCCATTCCATCAGTGTCTGGTTCTGGGCTACAGCTGCCCTAGTGGTCAGTCCATTATCTCTCACCCATCCTGCTATTGGCAATGCAGTATGGATGGTGACTGTGTCCTTTCCTGTAATGATCTCTACATGTTGAAGTGCTGTGTAGGCCCCAAACAGGTACTTCTCTAGGGGCGTGTATCTCTTCCGTGCCCCTGTCAATTGCTTGGACCAAAATCCAATGGGTATTGCTCTCAGTCCTTTCTTTTCATTTGGCTGCCATAGACTCCAAGATATGGTACCATTCTGCTCCACTACATCCAGCTGAAATGGTACTCCTTGTCTTATGGGTCCTAATCCCTGATGCTGCAAAATAGTTTCTTTAGCAGCCAGGAATGCAGTCGGCTGCTCTGAACCCCATGAGTCTTTTTTCTGGTGACATTATATATAGGCCTCAGAATCAGTCCAAGATGTGGGATGAACGATCTCCAGAACCCCACAACTCCAATGAACTTCTGTGCCTCCTCTTTGGTAGTAGGGGGTGACAGAGCCTGGATAGTTTGCACAACTGTCTCTGCAATTTTCCTCTGCGGCCCAGACCACATCATTCCCAGGAATTTCACTTCTGTGGCAGGTCCTTGGACTTTGTCTTTGTCGATATCCCACCCTCTGTTCTCCATGTGATGTATCAGCAGGTGCAGTGCTTCAGTGACATCTTCTTTTGTTCCAGAGATCATGATGTAATCAATGTAGTGAAACACAGTGACTTTCAAACTCAGGGTACTTAAATCCCAGGCAATCAGTCCATGACAAATCGTTGGAGAATGAACATAATCTTCAGGAAGCACAGTGAAAGTGTACTGGCGGCTGTCCCACACCATAGCAAACTCGTCTTGACACTCTGGGTCTATCAAAATTGAAAAGAAAGCATTAGCCAGGTCTATCACAGCATGACATTCTCCTTGCAAAAGTGTAACTTTGGCTCTGCTATCAACTAAAGCCATTACATGTGTAGGAGGAGATGACTTCCCCCACCATGCAGTGACAGGTGCATATGGGCTTCGGTCTCCTGCTGTCACTGCCCTCACGGCTATTACAGGAGACTCACCTTCCCTTCATAAAGGATAAGGAACCACCCAACCCCCTTTTCTGATTCTCTCTAATTCCTCCCCAGGATAAAGGGATTTGGGTTTGGGTTCATGTTCAGTTTTGGGAATTGGTTTGGGGCTAACAGGAGGGGTTTGTTCTGTTTCCTCTAAATCTAGGCTGATGTTATCTTCACTAGGAGTAGTGTTTCTAACCCTGACAGTTTTCCCTACTAAATGTTTCCACCTCTTCAGCATTTCAGCAGTAGAAATCCCATCTATCTCATCTTTAGGTACTCCTGCCTTTAATAGGTCCACCCACATTTCTTTCCTAGAAAGAACTAGCCTGGTTTTCTCTTCACCTCCTGTCTTTTCTACCCCATTCCCTTTCTTCTCTGTTCTTTTCTGCTTGTCTTCTTCCTGTCTGGCCTTCACCTTATCTACTGCCCTGACAGGTTTTGTTTTAGTCTCCTCTAGCTCCCCCAACTGGCCTAAAAGAGTTGTGGCTTCATGAATCCTCCTGTTTAATCCCAGACCTCCCAACAAGGACAATAATGGAGCCCTGAGAATAAATGGCGCAGACTTCATCAACTTAGAGCGCAGAGCAGACGTAAAGGGTTCCATATCTGGACCCATCCATTCTGGAAATGTATTTAATCTGCTTATGCAACCCATTTCACGTAACCTGGAAATACCCTCTCCTATTGATCTCCATGAGTAGGTATTTTCCAGGTCAGTAGGACTAGCGTATACTCGGACAATTTGATCCTTCACGAGGTCTAACAGTGAAAAATTCACGCTAAACTCTTGGGCTTTTCGCATTGCCTGACGCAACTGTGGATCGTGGGTTAATACTCCCATAGTCACTGCTTCCTTACCTGACAAAAGAACACTGTCCGCCCCTTCATTCCATAAGCGTAGGAGCCAGGTCAATAGGGGCTCCCCAGCTCATGGAGTTCAGTTTGTGTAAACTCCCGTACTTCTTCAAATTCAACATCTCTGGGCTTGCGATAATGCACCTCCCCATCTGCCATATCCTCTCTATCATGTTGCCGTTTCCTATGTTTAGTAATGAGAGGTCTGGCATACTTTTTCTTTCGCACTAGCAGATCATCATGCAAAATATCAAACTCTCTGCATCCTCACTATCATTTGAGGAGAGCACATCCTCACAATCCCAATTTTGGGATGTCACAATGGCACGTACCCTGGCTTTACTAACAGGTTTATGGCCCTTCCTTTTCCTTAAGACATTAATGGATTTGGTCATGAGGGCTGCACACCGCTCTTGCAAATCATCAGCCCGACTAGCAGTTGAACGCACACACTCTGAAGCAACTGCTAGATGGCCTTTTAATACCTTAACTTCTGCCTCTGCCTTCTCCCTTCTATGTGATTCGGTGTAAATAGCATGAAGAAAATACCAGCCCACTGTGGACACTGTCCTCTTCTCTTTTTTACTTAAATCCAACCCCTTAAGGCTAAAATCTACAAAATGATCTGAGACTTTATCACCCCGAGTCAGCTTCAAGGGAGAAGCATACTTCACAAATTCTTTAGCAAGAGGCTCCCACTCATTGTCTCTGGCCCAGATAGGTAAGCTGCACACTTCCTTCTGGCCACCAGAACCCTCTGCAGCCTTGCTTTTCCTAAACAGCTTACGCAGCATTTTACCTAGCACAAGCTACACAACACACTACAGAAAAACAAGTCTGCCTCAATTGAATTATAGCACAGATCGTGGCACGAGCCCCCAAATGTTTTGCTTGCGCCTATCTAGCAAGGTTAGTCTGTGGTATAAGCAAGGAAGCTAAGACTTCTGCAGTGTGTAAATGTGCTTTTACTATACAAAGATGCTGTACATACAAAGCTATTTCAATATTAGGAATACAATACAAGACTGACAGATATCTATAACAAGCAAAATGCCTAGCAAATGAACAGCCTATGGTCTATACCTGTACAAATACACTTAAAGGTTAGTTATCTTCTATTACTGTATGTTCGTGATCTCCATTGGCAACGATTCTCCTGGAGCATCAGGCAAGTTTCTTCTATCATGAGTGGCATCAGATGTTACAGCATGACGGTGTGTGTGTGTCTCTACTCACCCCTTTTTATGTGTCAGGCTGTTTACCATAGTTACCAGACAACAGAAAACATGCCTGTTTACTGTAGCTGTAGAAACAATGGACTGCTGAAACTGTCAATTGGATACAACAATGACATCTATGTAAACCATTGTCCACTTAAGCCAAGACCTGATAGTAATCTAACAGTCATTCTTTCAGTTTGAGAGCTGAAAGAACCTCAAACAAGTAAATCTCTTACCTGTGTACTGTAGCTTTGGAGACAATAGCCTGTTGAAAACTGTCAATTGAATACAACGTACCCATTGTCTACTCAAGCCAGAACCTGACAGTATCTCTATGACCAACCACTATTGTGTAATGTTATGTCCCATGTATCTTATGTCTGATTAATATAAAAAAATCATATTGTAACAAACGTAACACAAGGTCTTACTTCATATTCCCATTGCCCACGTTCCTGGATAAGCTCTCAAAATCTGGGTGCTGCAGCAACAACCAGCTGAATACTGGTTCAAATCACAAAGTAAATATTTGCCAGCACACCATGGATCAACACAAAGTAGCTTTCAAACGGATAGTTTATTGCATGATCACAACACAAGGAGATTGCAACGTTTTGGAGTCACGCAGGACCCCTTCGTCAGGCATGTGATAAACATGGGGTAACAGTGAAAAGAATTGAAATAACCATCAACCAATCAGAAAATAAAGAAAACCAAAACTCCTCCCACCCCCAGACAGGTATGACGTCACAAATCCCACCAAAAGACTCAAAAAAAATTAGCACAATATCACAAATTTGAGAAAAAAACGTATGAGAAGAGGGGGTTTTCCAAATACCATACTATCACTACCTGTGTATTGTCATGATGGACTTGATGATGTGGATCCTTAGTCACTGTGAGAACAAACCTGTTGCTAGGGAGCATCTGTATACAGCGCACGATCTGGGGCATGTGCGCCACTGGCGTCCCACTCCCGCTGTGATTGGACGCAGTGGGAGCCAATCAGCGATGTCAGCCGGGACCTGTCTATTGTTGACAGGCAGACCGTCCTTCTGTCAGAGCGGAAGATGGAGATCTTGTGTTTCTGCTAAGCAGGAACACAGATCTCTCTCTTCCTCCAGTTAAGCCATCCCCCACACAGTTAGTAATCACTCCCTAGGAGCACACTTAACCCTTTGATCACCCCTGAGGTTATATCCTTCTCTGCTAGTGTCATTAGTACAGTGAGAGTGCATTTTGTTTGGCATTGATCACTGTATTGGTGTCACTGGTCCCCAAAAAGTGTCACTTAGTGACACTGTGGCAGTCCTGATAAAAATCGCTGATCGCCGCCATTACTAGTAAAAAATAATAATAATAATAATAAAAATGCCATAAATCTATCACCTATTTTGTAGACGCTATAACTTTTGCCCAAACCAATCAATATACGCTTATTGCGATTTTTTTACCAAAAATATGTAGAAGAATACTTATCGGCCTAAACTGGTGAATAAATTAGTTTTTTACAATTTTTTGGGGGATATTTATTATAGCAAAAAGTAAAAAATATTGCTTTTTCTTCAAAATTGTCACTCTTTTTTTGTTTATAGTGCAAAAATAAAAACTGCAGAGGTGATAAAATACCACTAAAAGAAAGCTCTATTTGTGGGAGAAAAAGGACGTCAATTTTGTTTGGGCACAACGTCGCACGACCGAGCAATTGTCAGTTAAAGCGACGCAGTGCCGTACTGCAATGGCCTGGTCATTAAGGGAGCAAATCCTTCCAGGGCTGAACTGGTTAAAGTCCTCTATTCTTTGGTTAGGGTTTTTTTGTACCCTACAGGTCATCAGTTTAGAATTACAGTAAAACCTTGGATTTTGAGCATAATTTGTTCCAGAAACATGCTTGTAATCCATATCAAAGCGAATTTCCCCATAAGAAATAATGGAAACTCAAATGATTCATTCCACAACCATTTATTCATAGGTCCTTCAGTTTATAGTCCATATAAAAAGATTATAGTAATGTGAACCATAAAATGTCCATCCACAAATGGAAGCCTCCACAAGGGGATTAGAAGCAAAATTCAGCAAGGAGCTACAGAGTATAAAAGAGAAGAGAGCAGTAATTCTAGGGCCAATATTCACAGGTACAGTAAAACCTTGGATTGATAGTAATTTGGTCTGAGAGTGTTTTGCACGAGAAGCTATTTTTTTAATAAATTTTGACTTGATAAACAATAAATTTCTTGATATATATGTAGCGTCACTTCACAGCTAAGTATAAAGGAGAAGAGAGGCGCCTCTCAGTTTAGCAATATGGTTACATTTAATGAAGGTACAACATTTAGCAACTCACATGATTGATGATTTAAAGAGGCACATCTAAGTATGCAGGCATCCGGGGTAAAGACCATCCTCAGCACTGCCGGATCTCACCGCTGTCAGTCTCCAATCGTGACCGGGAAGACTACCCTGCAGTAGAGCGATCTGAAAGCAAGGCTTGAAGCGCTTGTGAAGCGCAGAGTGAATGGGATGGCATTGATGGTGCCGAGGACGGTCTATGTGGACAGCTTTTCCCCCGGGATGCCTGCATACTTAGATGTGCCTCTTTTTATCATCAACCATGTGAGTTGCTAAATGTTGTACCTTCATTAAATGTAACCATATTACTACACTTAGAGGCGCCTCTCTTCTCCTTTATACTTAGCTGTGAAGTGACGCTACATATATATCAAGAAATTGCTTGTTTATCAAGTCAAAATTTATTAAAAAAATTGCTTCTCGTGCAAAACACTCTCAGACCAAGTTACTCTCAATCCAAGGTTTTACTGTACCTGTGAATATTGGCTCTAGAATTACTGCTCTCAATATTTATTAGCTCTCCATTAGCTTCTTCCAAGGTTTTACTGCACCTGTGAATATTGGCCCTAGAATTACTGCTCTCAATATTTATTAGCTCTCCATTAGCTTCTTCCAAGGTTTTACTGTACCTGTGAATATTGGCTCTAGAATTACTGCTCTCAATATTTATTAGCTCTCCATTAGCTTCTTCTCTGGGCACAGGAAAAGTGGTAACGCAAACTAGAAGTGACGTTATACACATTTCTTCCGGGTTCTTTGCAGCTAGGGGAGATAATTGAATCATTGATACCCAGTGACACCTGTCATGTGGGTCCTGGGTAGGTCAGCGGAGCCTGGGAAGCATGACTGGGGGGGTCATTCTGGGAGGCACACTTTGGGGGGGTCACAAAAAGCAACTGGCCGTCCGATCATTTTCATTAGCAGGATGAAAGTCGGCTTGTGGCGTGTAGACACACCCCGGGGAGTGTGTTTAACCCCCCCCCCCCCACTGCCACCGCCATAAAACATACAGTGTTGGCAGTAAGAGGGTTAAGGACTTTCAAACTAAATTAGCTGACTCAGTGACGATGAGAGAAAATGTGTTCTGATGAGCGATTTCCATGCGAACGTTCAAATGAAATTCTGTGTGTGCCCCCAGCTTAGCTCTATGGACTGGAACAAGCATGTACCAATGAGGTGTGATGACCCCGGACAATCACAGGTTTGTCCCAGGCAGAAACTCATAAAATAGCAAACAAAGCCGTGGAAATCACCCGTTCAAAAACCGGTGAGCAATGGCAGCTGCCATGTTTTATCTTCTTGACCTGTCGCCTTTTAATCCTGTAAACTGCAAGTGAGCAGAAATTATGAAACTATAAAAAAAAAACTGGTCCATGTGAAGCAGAAATGGGATTACTCAAGTTTATTTATTTTTTACAATTCAGCCTTACAATGTGGGCGAGGTTGGGGAAAACCCTCTGTGATGAATTTATGTACATGTCAGAACAGAAGTCAACGAGGAAAATTGGGAGGCGTAATGCTAAATCATCTGGCATTGTTTCCTTGCAGACAGGATTCAGACTAAACGCACGCTTTCACAGCTCACAGCAATGAATAAGATCGATGTGAAGATCATGTGATATCTTATTTCCAACGTCGGCCAGCTTGGCACACCAGTCAACTGAATCCTTTGCTTGCCACGTAAGTAGCAATTTAATTTTATAACACAATCCTAAAATGGATTAGAATTGATTGCAGCGCTACAGCGCCATAAATTATTTAGCGATCCAAAACATCAAAACTCATAATCAATAAACCAAACAAGCATAGTAAAGCATAGCAAAGTGCCAACTTATTCATTTACATGAAAAATAAAAAAATAAATAAAGTTCATATCAATATAATATACGACCTCCGATTTCCTATGTGTCCTCATGCAATATAATTGTGCAAAAACCTAAATTAAATCAATAATCCAAAGCTACTTTTTTGATGATTGTTTGGTTTATTGATTATTATGAGTTTTGATGTTTTGGAGCACTAAATATTCATGGTGCAGTGCTGAAATTCTAATCTATTTGTATTTTTCTATTTGCAGCAGCAGTGAAATTGGGTTTCTATTTTGTGGTTGCACTTTTTACTTTGCAAATCGCTTTTCTCCTTCAAAGTTTTTTATTCAAAGATCAACATATGGTAACAAGTATATAATGTATAGATTAAAGGTATTTTACTAGTTACATGTAAATTAAAGAAGCAGGTTACGGCATTGTATAAATATGACACACAGATGGTAAAATTAATGTTAGATAAGTTCCCTTTTTATCAAAATGATAGAGTTGTCAGACGGTTTCAATATTAGCTTACATTAATATTTAGAGGATCATTATCAGTTAATGAAAGAAAATTAGGTCTATTTGTGTCTGAGTTCTTATGTGTGTTAAACAATTGAATAAAGTATATGTATCAAACTACTGAGTGTGATATTTTAAATATATTCAATATCATCTGTTGCTGTTAGGTACCTTATGAAATGATAATAAGAGAGAAATAAGGAAGAGAAGAAAAAAGAAAGAAAGAAAATAAGAGCAAGGAAAGGTGGGGGGGGCAGAGGGCATGGGGTGTACCGGAGGCATAATCTATTCTTATAGTTTTATCATTGTTGCATATAAAAATGTTAGTTACCATGACTGGAGTACCTGGTGGTCAAAGTTTATAGGTAAACAATGTTGGTATAGGTAAACAATTTTGCATGCAACAACAGATTCATTCTGTGCTTGGTTCCTGCTATGTTTAGTAAAGGAGTTTTCCATGCTTTAGTTATTGTTTGTTTCACGGCCATGAAGTTGTATGAATAGCTTGAATTGAAGTCATGTAATCTCTTTTTGAGATTTATTGTTTACAAGTTAAAAACATTTTTTTTTGCTAGAAAATTACTTAGAACCTCCAAACATTATACATTTTTTTTCTAACACCCTAGAGAATAAAATGGCGGTCATTGAAATACCTTCTGTCACACCGTATTTGCGCAGCGGTCTTACAAGGGCACTTTTTTTGGAAAAAAATACACTTTTTTAAATAAAAAAATAAAACAACAGTAAAGTTAGCCCATTTATTTTTTATATTGTAAAAGATTATTTAACGCTGAGTAAATTGATACCCAACATGTCATGCTTCAAACATTGGGCCCGCTCGTGGAATGGCCACAAACTTTTGCCCTTAAAAATCTCTATAGGCGACGTTTAAAAAATTCTACAGGTTGCATGTTTTAGTTACAGAGGAGATCTAATTATTGCTCTCACTCTACTGATCACGGAGATACCTCACATGTGTGGTTTGAACACTGTTTTCATATGCGGGCGCTACTCACGTATGTGTTTGCTTCTGTATGCGAGCTCTGCGGGATGGGGTGCGTTTTAAAATTTTAAAATGTTTTTTCTTATTTATTTTACCTTTGATTTTTTTATTTTTACACTGTTCTTAAAAAAACATCCATTGTAATAGAAAAAAAGCATGACAAGACCTCTTAAATATAAGATCTGAGGTCAAAAAGACCTCAGATCTCATATTTACGCTAAAATGCAATAATAAAAAAAATCTTTTCATTTAAAATTTTTTTTTTTTAAATGGCCCTTTAAGTGCTATGGGCGGAAGTGACGCTTTGATGTCGCTTCTGCCCTGCAATGGTATGCAGACAGGTGGGGGCCTTCTTCCGCTCACTCATCTCCATACCCAGCAAAGGAAAACATCTGATCGCCGATAAAAGTGATCTTGCGGCGAATCTGCTGCAGAGACCACTCTTATCGGAAAGCGGACCGCCGGCTGAAGAAGTGTATCCCGGGGTTATGGCAGCTAGCGGCTGCCATAACAACGATATTCCTCTTCAAACTTAGGACGTATATTGTCATGCGGCGGTCCGTAAGTGGTTAAAAGTGCAGTTTCTGGATCTGGTATTATTGTTATTTCAAACATTTCTGAAGCGAGTAAAAAACCCTTTTTCCAGAATTTTTTTTATAATAGAACAATTCCACCACATGTGTAAATATGTTCCTTGTTCTGAACAGCCGTAAAAGCAGAGACCTGAGTAATCAGGCGTGAATTTAGCTTTTGTAGCAGAAACCAAATACCAGTGTGAGAGTACCTTGTAGGTGGTTTCAATATCTGTCACATTAGGAGAAAAAGATTTGATATTGGACCAGATTGCAGACCATTCTGTTTTATCTAAAGTTTAATCAAGATCTTTTTCCCATTTCACCACATAAGATGGTAATTTAACATCTGGTTTAACTAGCAATGTGGAGTATATTGTTGATATGAGACCTTTGGCATGAGGGTCTTTCATGCATATATTTTCAAACTCAGTAAAATCATATACAGAGTCGTCAATGCTTAGGAAAGGAATACAAAAGTTCTTAATTTGAAGGTAACAAAATATTTCTGATTGGGGGAGTCCAAAAGACTTGCATAAGTCTGGGAAGGGACAGGTTGTTGTATTTAGGATCATGTGATGTAAACATGTTATACCTGCTTTGGACCAAGCCTGAAAAGATCTGGGATAAGTCCATGCTGGATAGAAAGCTGGGTTTTTGAGAAAAGTGGATTATGTTTGGATCGCAGACCATGGGAGTTTTTGAGTCTATCCCAGATAGCTAGAGAATGTTTAGTGATTGGGTTTTTTAAAGTTTTACGATCTATGGGACATTACCATAAAATATTGTGTATGGAGAGAGGGTCACAATCTATTGCTTTGATGGTAACCCACAGGGGAATCTCAGTTTTGGAGTGATATTTTATGGATTGTGCTAGTTGAGCGGCTTTATAATATAATGAAATGTTTGGAAATCCTAGGCCACCATGGATTTTGGGAAGAAATAAGGTTTCTCTAGATATTCGTGGTTTAAGTTTCCCCCAAGTAAATTTTATAAATTTTTGTTGTATTATTCTAAGGAAATAGGCTGGGATGTGTATTGGAAGAACTCTGAAAAGGTACAGGAATTTAGGAAGTATGGCCATCTTTATTATACTTTTTTTACCAACCCATGAAGTCGGTATAGATGACCATTTTAAAAGAAAGTTTGTAGTTATTTTTGGTAAAGAAGGATAATTGGCGGAAAACAATTCCAAGTGGCTGGCAGTGAGCTGGATACCCGAATAAGGAATGCTATGTGTAGCCCATTTAAAGGGTAATGACTCTTGTACAATTAATTTTTCTGCAGTGGTTAACAAGATGTTAAGTGCTGTAGATTTTTGAGTATTAACCGTAAGGCCTGAGATGATCAAATCGTTTTTTAGTATATTCATAAGGTTAGGAGCTGAAATTTGAGGTGAAGATAAAAATAGAAGGATGTCATCCACAAATAAACATATCTTGTGGTGCCAACCTCCCGTTTCTATGCCTATAGAAGATTCCATTCTTATTCTTTCTGCTAAAGGCTCAATAAGCAAAGGTGAGAGTGGGCATCCTTGACGTGTGTCCCTTTCTATGTTGAATGTTTCAGATTTGTAACCTGTGTATTTAATGTACGCTTTAGGTTTGCATTAAAGTGCTGAGATCCTTTGTAAGAAATGGGAGCCGAATCCCCATTCACTAAGAGTATAGTGCATATAGGACCATGAATGGAATCAAATGCCTTTTTTTTATATCTAATGAAAGGAAACAGGCTGGGATGTGGCGTAATTTCGCAGCATGTGATAGAAGGGTGGCACGTCTAATATTATCACTTGCTTGTCGGATAGGGATAAATCCTGCTTGGTCTTTATGTTTAATTTTACCAATGAAGGTATTAAGTCTAGTAGCAAGGATTTTGGCTAATATTTTAATATCTACATTTAGTAAAGAGATAGGACGATAGTTCGAACAGATGCTATCGTCCGAGTTTGGTTTGGGAAGCATACAAATAATTGCTGTTAATGTTTCCTGTCTAAATGAGTGACCTGATAGTATAGAGCTGAAGGCATCAGTTAAGGTGGGTAATAATGTTTCAATATATGTACGATAATATAGTGCGGAAAATCCATCAGGGCCAGGTCTTTTGTTTATTTTCAGTGTTTTGATAGCACTGGACACCTCTTCAACCGATACAGGTTTCTCTAGTAGCTCTAACTGTGTTGTTGATAATGGGGGGAGAAAAATGTGTGAAAAGAACTCATCTGCTTTGGATGTATCCAGCTCAATGCCAGAAGAATATAAAATGTTTAAATGTGTATTAACCACTTCCCATCCAGGCCAATTCTGACATTTCTCTCCTACATGTAAAATTCATAATTTTTTTGCTAGAAAATTACATAGAACCCCCAAACATTATGTATGTTTTTCTAGCACAGACCCTAGAGAATACAATGGCGGTCGTTGCAACTTTTCATCTCTAATGCCCTGTACACACGACCGGTTTTGCCGTCGTAATAAACTCTGAAGGTTTTTCCGACGGAGTTCCAACGGAATTCCGCTCAAGCTGTCTTGCATACACACTGTCACACCAAATTCCGACCGTCCAGAACGCGGTGACATACAACACGTAGTTTATGTGTTGGGCTTTTTACCACTTAAGGACCAAGCCTCTTTTTGAGATTTGTTGTTTACAAGTTAAAAACAGTGTTTGTTTGCTAGAAAATTACTTAGAACCCCTAAACATTATACATTTTTTTTCTAACACCATAGAGAAAAAAATGGTGGTCGTTGCAATACTTTCTGTCACACCGTATTTGCGCAGCGGTCTTACAAGCGCACTTTTTTTGGAAAAAATACACTTTTTTGAATTAAAAAATATGACAACAGTAAAGTTAGCAGAAATTTTTTTTTTATACTGTGAAAGATAATGTTACGCCGAGTAAATTGATACTCAACATGTCTCGCTTCAAAATTACACCCGCTCGTGGAATGGCGACAAACTTATACCCTTAAAAATCTCCATAGGGGACGTTTAAAAATATCTACAGGTTGCATGTTTTAAGTCACAGAGGAGGTCCAGGGCTAGAATTATTGCTCTCACTCTACGGATCGCGGCGATACCTCACATGTGTGGTTTGAACACCGTTTTCATATGCGGGTGCTACTCGCGTATGCGGTCGCTTCTGCACGCGAGCTCGGCGAGATGGGGCGCATTTAAAAAAAAAAAATTTCTGATTTATTTTACCTTTTATTTTTTATTTTTACACTGTTTTTTTTTTTTTTTTAAATTATGTCACTTTTATTCCTATTACAAGGAATGTAAACATCCCTTGTAATAGAAAAAAAGCATAACAGAACCTCTTAAATATAAGATCTGGGGTCAAAAGATGCAATAACAAAAAAAAAATTGTCATGTAAAAATTTTTTTTAAAAAATGGCCCTTTAAGAGCTGTGGGCGGAAGTGACGTTTTGAAGTCACTTCCGCTCTGCATTGTTATGGAGACGGGTGGGGGCAATCTTCCCCTCACTCATCTCCATACCCAGCAAGAGAGAAGATCCAATTGCCTCCGCTGCTGCCGACAGCTCCGGTAAGCAGTGGAGGGCACCGGAGCCAGGCGGGAGGGGTGGCCCTCTCCCGCTGCCGATAAAAGTGATCTTGCGGTGAATCCGCCACAGAGACCACTCGTATCAGAAACTGGACCGCTGGCCAAACATGAGGATATGGGGGTTATGGCATCTAGCTGCTGCCATAATGAGGATATCCCCTGTCAAAGTAAGGACGTATATCGGCATGCGGCGGTCCGGGAAAGTGGTTAAAGTAATCTCTAACAGGGATGTACAGTGCTACTCATGTCACTCTGCTTCCCATGGAGGCCTCTCTAGAATAGATATGGGTGTAGGAAATGATATGCTGCTCCCACATGTTTTAGATACGGCCTCCTCTAGGATCACTCTCCATTTTGGGTGCGGATGGATACTGCTGCTCCATCTGTCAGACCAATGTGGAGAGTTAACCCGTTTTGGTTAACCTTACTCCCCACTCCAGACCCCATCCCTGGTGAGCTGAAGGAATTTCTGATAATTAATAGACAATCGGCCAGTGGGGTAGTAGTCTGGGATGCAATAAAAGCATTCTTACAGGGCCTCCTCATACGGGAGATTTATGGTATAAAAAAAATCTAGAGAATGGGAGGACACGGTTCGCCTTGAGTTACAACGTAGAGAGATGGCTCTAGTGGCGGATCCTACTCCAGCCAACCAAAATAGCTGGACTACGGCTCAATCATTATATAACAGAGTGGTGTCAAAAGCTGAAAAAAAGAGATATTTCCTTCAGCAAAACAATTATGAGGAAGGTGAGAATACAGGTCATTTATTAGCTATGGTCGCTAAGGCACAGCAGGATTCCACCTCCTTTACTGAGATTAAAAAATTGAATGGTGAGGTTAGTACTTCTACTAATGACATTTTGGATACATTTCAGCAATTTTACGCAGATTTACACACCTCTAAAACTAGCAATACCCCCTCTGACTTGGCTAAGTTTTTGGGAGATTGTTCCTTCCCCCAGGTATCCACGGCTGAAAAAGAAACACTAGATTCTCTGATAACGATAGAAGAGCTGACTGAGAATATAGCAGATGCACCAAACCACAAATCTCCTGGATCGGACGGGCTGCCTGTCGAGGTATACACCATGTATGGGTCGATCCTTCTACCTTGCAGGAGGCTGCTAAAACGGGTCACCTACGTGACTCGATGAAGGAAGCCAATATGGTGGTCCTTCCCAAGCCAGGCAAGGATAGACAGATACCGGATTCAGACCGCCCCATATCACTGCTTAATATTGATGTCAAGCTGCTGGCTAGGGTCCTTGCCAACAGACTTGCGGGTGTTGTTGGGCAGCTGGTAGTTACGTTCCATTCGTTTAGAAACGGCATTCATTATTTCAAATAATTTTGAACTTCAGATAAATTCGTACTCGTTCTGTTCACCGTTAACAGAAAAATTTGAAAGGAAATTACTTAATATTTATTATTAGATATTATTTCAGATTTTCGGGTTTTTGAATCTTCAGATTTTCATTCTTTTGAATTTTCAGATTTTCATTCTTATTCTTGGATTTTCAAATTTCCAAATGTTTTAATTTTTAAATTTATGGAATTTTGAATATTCAAATTTCCTAATTTTGAATTTTTTAATTTCCAAATTTCCGAAATTTTGAATTTCCAAATTTCCGAAATTTTGAATTTCCAAAATTCCGAATTCGAATTTTCGAATTTCCGAAAAGTACGAATTTCCGAAATTACGAATTTCCAAAATTACGAAATTCCACATTTCCGAATTTACAAAATTATGTATTTAGAAATTTGAAAATGCGGAAATTCAAAATTTCCGAAAATCTGAATTTCTGAAATTCGGAAAATTCGGAAATTTTGAATTTTTGAAAATTCTGAATTTTGAAAATTTGGAAATTCGAAATTTAGAAATTCGAAATTTAGAAATTCCAAATTTCTGAAATTTTGAATTTCTGAAATTTTGAATTTCTGAAATTTTGAATTTTCCAATTTCCAAAATTTCGAATCTCCTAGTTTCCGAAATTCTGAAAATTGCAAAATTTTGAATTTTCGGAAACTCGGAAATTCGAAATGAGGAAATTCGAAATTTGGATATTTCGGAATTAACAAATTTGTCAAAATTCGTTAAAAAAAACGAATTCAGAAGTGATTGAATTGCACATGTCTAGTAAATGGGTTATTGCGGTGAAATGCAATAAGTACGCTTCGCTGTTTAGTTGAAGCTGAGGCTGTGTAGACCTGTGAGTACATTTTGATGAAAAATTTAGGAGTGGATTGTGGTGTGAAGTGGATTTCTTGAAGGCATAAGATACAGTATCTCACAAAAGTGAGTACACCCCTCACATTTTTGTAAATATTTTATTCTATCTTTCCATGTGACAACACTGAAGAAATGACACTTTGCTACAATGTAAAGTAGTGAGTGTACAGCTTGTATAACAGTGTAAATTTGCTGTCCCCTCAAAATAACTCAACACACAGCCATTAATGTCTAAACCGCTGGCAACAAAAGTGAGTACACCCCTAAGTGAAAATGTCCAAATTGGGCCCAATTAGCCATTTTCCCTCCCTGGTGTCATGCGACTCGTTAGTGTTACAAGGTCTCAGTTGTGAATGCGGAGCAGGTGTGTTAAATTTGGTGTTATCGCTCTCACTCTCTCATACTGGTCACTGGAAGTTCAACATGGCAGCTCATGGCAAATAACTCTCTGAGGATCTGAAAAAAAGAATTGTTGGTCTACATAAAGATGGCCTAGGCTATAGGAAAATTGCCAAGACCCTGAAACTGAGCTGCAGTACGGTGGCCAAGACCATACAGCGGTTTAACAGGACAGGTTCCACTCAGAAAAGGCCTCATCATTGTTGACCAAAGAAGTTGAGTGTACGTACTCAGCGCCATATTCAGAGGTTATCTTTGGGAAATAGATGTATGAGTGATGCCAGCATTGCTGCAGAGGTTGAAGGGGTGGGGGGTCAGCCTGTCAGTGCTCAGACCATATGCTGCACACTGCATCAAATTGGTCTGCATGGCTGTTGTCCCAGAAGGAAGACTCTTCTAAAGATGATGCACAAGAAAGCCTGCAAACAGTTTTCAGAAGACAAGCAGACTAAGGACATGGATTACTGGAACCATGTCCTGTGGTCTGATGAGACCAAGATAAACTTATTTGGTTCAGATGGTGTCAAGCATGTGTGGTGGCAACCAGGTGAGGAGTACAAAGACAAGTGTGTCTTGCTTACAGTCAAGCATGGTGGTGGGAGTGTCATGGTCTGGGGCTGCATGAGTGCTGCCAGCACTGGGGAGCTACAGTTCATTGAGGGAACCATTAATGCCAACATGTACTGTGACATAAACATGGGAAAGGACTAAAGGGATTTTAACGGTGCGATTTTTTCTTTCTTAAAAACAGTTTATTGTTTACAAACAATTAAAAGGAGAACATAGTTTGTATATAGTAACAGACAATTTTCTTTTTGCAAAAAAAAAATTATATATAAGAACAAGGTGGTCAGGTAGGGAGAAAAAGTGTATACTACAAATTCACAGATGGTGGTTGTTGCATATTAACCCGACATGTTTCGCATTGTCGCTTTTTCAAGGGATATGCAACTGTTAAGTGAGTCATCCAACACTTTTAGCAATTCCCTAAATTTGACCCAAACAAAGCCTCAACAGAACCGGCGTAACCAGACCCCACCAAACGGGACAGCAATGGAGGCCTTGTTGCAACCACAGGGAGCAGAAAGATGGAGACCGATAAATGATTAAGACTGCAACCAAGGATACAGATATACGTCAGTATCAGTGGAATGGTGGTTACAGGGAATATTCAGATGGTAAGTAGATCATGCAGTCACTCACTCTGCTTAAATATTGGCTTCCATCTACCGGCGCTGGTAGATGTAATTTGTAGTATACACTTTTTCTCCCTACCTGACCACCTTGTTCTTATATATATATTTTTTTTTTGCAAAAAGAAAATTGTCTGTTACTATATACAAACTATGTTCTCCTTTTAATTGTTTGTAAACAATAAACTGTTTTTAAGAAAGAAAAAATCGCACCGTTAAAATCCCTTTAGTCCTTTCCCATGTTTATTTATATCTTTGCTTAGGGATGTGGTGCCTACATATGAGGGTGTTTTTCCCATACTCGGAATCAAAATCTTTTCCAATGTACTGTGACATACTGAAGCAGAGCATGATCCCCTCCCTTCAGAGACTGGGCCACAGGGCACTATTCCAACATGATAACAACCCCAAACACACCTCTAAGGCGACCACTGCCTTGCTAAAGAAGCTGAGGTGTAAAGGTGATGGACTGGCCAAGCATGTCTCCAAACCTAAACCCTATTGAGCATCTGTGGGGCATCCTCAAATGGAAGGTATAGGAGTGCAAGGTCTCTAACATCCACCAGCTTTGTGATGTCGTCATGGTGGAGTGGAAGAGGACTCCAGTGGCAACCTGTGAAGCTCTGGTAAACTCCTTGCCCAAGAGGGTTAGGGCAGTGCTGGAAAATAATGGTGGCCACACACAATATTGACACTTTGGGCCCCATTTGGACATTTTCACTTAGGGGTGTACTCACTTTTTTGCCAGCGGTTTAGACATTAATGGCTGTGTGTTGAGTTATTTTGAGGAGATAGCAAATTTACACTGTTATACAAGCTGTACACTCACTACTTTACATTGTAGCAAAGTGTAATTTCTTCAGTGTTGTCACATGGAAAAACCCTAGTTAGACTTACCGGTAACGGTATTTCTACGAGTCTTTCAGGACAGCACCTGGAGAGAGCGCAGCTCCACCCACTTTTCCCAGGAAACACTGCAGTCAGTTTTTTCTTTAAAGACCGGACACTTCCACCATGGCCTCAGTTGTTCATAGAGTACCTCCAGCCATGCTGAAATTAGATAAGCAGAACATAGCAATAACACCACATTTTTATAAACCAATTAGGGCGGGTCATCGGTGCTGTCCTGAAAGACTCGTAGAAATACCGTTACCGGTAAGTCTAACTAGGGTTTTTCTCCCCTCGTCTTTCAGGACAGCACCTGGAGATGATAAAAGAGTACTTACTCTAGGGTGGGACCACCGCCTGCAGGACCTTCCTGCCAAACGATTGATCCGCTGCTGATAGCAAGTCCAACCTGTAGTGGCGGGTGAAGGTGGAGAAGCTTGTCCACGTGGCCGCTTTACAGATCCGGCCTGGAGAAGCCCCCGCTCTTTCCGCCCAGGACGTTGCTACTGCCCTTGTTGAATGGGCCATTACCCCTGTGGGAGGATCAGCCCCTGCAGCCCTGTAGGCTTCACTGATCGCCATTCTAAGCCATCTGCCTATAGTGCTTTTAGAAGCACAATGACCCTTGCGTGATCCAGAAAAAAGAATAAAAAGAGAATTTGTCTTCCTAAACTCTCTCGTAATCTCTAAATAATGGAGTAAACATCTCCTCACATCCAGGGTATGAAAAGCCTCCTCTTTAGAGTTGGATGGTGTAGGACAAAAAGTAGGTAAAACTATCTCTTGTGCCCTATGAAAAAAGGTTGCTACCTTTGGCAAGAAACCCGGGTCAGTTTTCAGCACTACCCGGTCTGAAAATATCAAACAAAAGGGTTCTATTATAGATAGAGCCTGTAACTCACTAATTCTTCTGGCTGAGGTAACTGCTACCAAAAGAACCAGCTTAAGCGTCCATACTTTTAAAGTCGCTTCCTGTGGAGGCTCAAAAGGTGTTCTGATCAACCCTTGTAGCACCAGAGATAAATCCCATTTAGGAAAAGATTTGTAAGGTACCGGCCTAAGCCTGGCCAATGCTTTGAAAAATCTCATTATAAATGGTTCTTGAGATAACTTTCTCTCAAGAAACACCGACAAGGCAGCTACCTGGACCTTCAGGGTACTGGCTGCCAGCCCCATCTCCATACCCTCATTGAGAAACTCTAAAATTGAGGGCAACTCCTGTGGTGAACATTTTTTAGTCATGCACCAGGAATTAAACCGCTTCCATGTCTTAAAATAAATACCCCTGGTAACCTTCTTTCGGCTATTTAACAGGGTTGACACCAGTTTATCTGAGAAGCCCCTCCTTTTTAGCAGCTGCTCCTCAGTAACCAACCTGTCAGCCTGAGCTGATTGACATTTGGATGCTGAAGGGGTCCCTGGGATAGCAGATCCTTTCGAAGTGGGAGAACCCAATGTGGTTCCACTGCCAACCTCTGTATGGTTGCAAACCAGGGCCTCTTGGGCCAAAAAGGAGCCACTAGGATCAAACTTGTGGTCTCTCGCTGTAGTTTTTTCAACACCCAAGGAATCATTTGAAAGGGGGGAAAGGCGTAGCACAAGTGGAAGTTCCATGGTTGTGCCAGCGCATCCAAACCTTTCGCCTGATCTTGCCTGTTTAGTGAGTAATAGGCTCTCACCTTTGCATTCTTGTGGGATGCGAACAGGTCTATCTGAGGAGTTCCCCATTTCTTTGTTAATTCCTGGAATACCTCCTTGTTCAGACTCCATTCTGCCTCTAGTATCCTTTCTCTGCTTAGAAAGTCGGCCACTAGATTCAGCTCTCCTTTTAGGTGTACAGCTGTTAGGGACTTTACGTTGCCTTCCGCCCAGGATAGCAACTGAACTGACAAGGCTAGCAAGACCTTGCTTCTCGTGCCCCCCTGTCTTGTAACATATGCCACTGCTGTGGCATTGTCTGATAGCACCTGAACATGGTGCCCCCGGACTATTTCCTCGAAAGCCCATAGTCCTAGGAGAATAGCCCTTAATTCCCTCCAATTGGAGGATCTCCCGGCTTCCCTTTTTGTCCAATTGCCTTGAGCCATCTGTCCTTCCAGGTGGGCGCCCCACCCCCAGGAACTCGCATCTGTTGTTAATCTCCTCTCCTGGGGAAAAAACCAGAGCAGGCCCTTGTTCAGATTGGAGTGGCTCCTCCACCACCAGAGCTTCCTCTGAACTCGGGGAGATAACATTATCATCTTTTCTAGGGACTCTCCATAAGACCAATTTTTCAAAATTGTCTGTTGAAGTTCCCTTGCGTGCAAACGTGCCCACTGTACTGCAGGTATTGCTGCAGTAAGGAGCCCCAAAACAGACATCACTGCCCTGATAGAAATTGGCAGGTTTGTCTGGGCCTTTTTTACAGCGTTCTGAAGCTTTACTATCTTCTCCTCTGGGAGATACATTTTTCCCTGTATGGAGTCGATAGTGTAACCTAGAAAGGTTATTGCCTGTGATGGGATCATGTTCGATTTTTCCTCGTTTATTAACCACCCCAGGCTCTCCAGATGCCTCCTTGTCCTTTGTAGATCTCTCTCCAATATGTGCCTTGATTTGGCAAATATTAGCAGATCGTCTAAATATGGGACAATCGAGATTCCTTCTATTCTGAGAGGGGCTAAGGCCTCCGCCAGAATTTTTGTAAATATCCTCGGAGAGGATGACAGCCCGAAAGGGAGAGCTCTGAATTGCAGATGTAGGACAGATCCCCCTATCCTGATCGCAAATCTGAGGTGCTTTTGTGATGCTGGGGCTATAGGCACATGGAGATATGCATCTCTTAGGTCTATGGATACCATAAAGCAGTCTGGGGTCAGGAGACCCTTTACCGAAAAGATCGTATCCATCTTGAACTTTTTGTACCTGACCGCTCTGTTGAGTATCTTCAGGTTCAGGATTAATCTGAACTTGCCTGAAGGCTTCTTCACCAGAAAGATGTGTGAATAGCACCCCTGTTCTACCTCGTTGGGGGGAACATTTACTACCACCTTCTGCTGAATTAACTCCTGCAGAATTGCTGACATAGCCGTAAGCTTCTCCGGGTCTCTGGGAGCCTGAGTTAAATAAAACCGAACCGGAGGGGGTTGGGCAAACTCCAGTCCGTAACCCTCCCTTATAGTTTTTAGGATAAATGGACTGTCTGTTATCCTCTGCCACTGTGGGAAGAAGGTTTGTAACCTTGCTCCCACAGACTGGGGACTGTCACTGGCTCTTTGTATTTGGGGTAGGGTGGCGAAAGAGTACCCCTGACTTGCCCCTGCCTCTCTGAGACCTCCAAGGTCTTTTATATCCTGTCTCCTTTGAGTCTGTGGTTTTCCGAAAAGGACGAAAATTTTTGTTGCCCTGAGGAACCACCTTTTTCTTAATGGGGAAGGCCTTCTTTTTGTCAGCCGTTCTCTCAAGAATGGCTTCAAGACCTGGGCCAAAAACCAAATCCCCCTCAAAGGGTAAACCGCATAACTTGGCTTTAGAGGCTGTATCCCCGGTCCAAGTCTTGACCCACAGAGCTCTGCGCGTTGAGTTGATTAGGGCAGATGATCTGGCCGACATCCTAACTGATTCTGCCGAAGCATCTGCTATATATCCAACGGCTTTCATAAGCACTGGTAAGGTCTCCAAAAGATCCTTACGAGGTGTACCTGCCTCGATATGAGCCTTTAGTTGTTCCAACCAGTGCTCCAGGTTTCTGGCTACCACTGTTGATGCCATAGCTGGCTTTAAATTTGCTAGGGTGGAATCCCAAGCTTTCTTTAGCAGGGAGTCAGCCCTCTTGTCCATGGGGTCCTTGAGGATACCCATGTCCTCAAACGCGAGGTCAGTGTTTCTCGACACCTGAGAGAAGGCCGCATCCAGTCTAGGCTTTTTGTTCCAGACCTGTGCGCTATCTTCCTCAAAGGGAAACCTGCGTTTGAGGGATCTAGAAAAGAAGGGGGCCCTCTCTGGGTCCTTCCATTCTCTCTTAACTGTTTCTGACAGAAACTTGTGCACCGGAAACATCCTGTGTTTCACTTCACCCATGCCTTGAAACATCTTATCGTGTAACGACAGCTGGGCCTTGTCCTCTGTAATATTAAGAGTAGTGTGGATAGTTTTTAGTAGATCATCCACCTCCTCTAGAGACAACTTATATCGAGAAGAAGATTCTTTCTCTTCCTCTGCTTCTTCCTCTGATTCCGTAGCCACGCTACGATTTTCCTCCTCCGAGTCACTGTCACCCCTATATGCGGAAACAGAAGACTGGGAACGAGGTACTGAGCTGCCTGCGGCTGGACGTTTGTCAAGGTAGGATTTAAATGACTCAAAAGTCTCCGCCAAATCCTTCCTAAATGAGCTCAGTAAGTCCTGCTGAACCACAGGTACACTAGGAGTGGTTTCCTCCTTCACTAAGTCTGCAATGCATCCTTTGCATAACACTTTTGCCCAAGATTCCTTAAGCACATTTTTACAAGATGGGCATTTTCTTTTAACAGGAAAAGACGAATGCTTGGTCTTTTCTTTTGCCTTCTGAAATACACAAACAGAAAACACCTATAAACAGCATGCTGAAAAAGAGTGGAAGAGCTAACACTTTAACCCCCCTCCTTCACTCAGCCAGTAAATCCCCCCACAGATTTACTTCACAATCTTAAAACACATTTACTTCCTGCTTCAATACACAGGAAGAATGCTGCAGGCTCTTTAAAACATTTACCAAAGAGGGAACTGAAACATGCCCATAGAGTAAGTTACAGAGACACGCTGTCCCCGCTTACCTGGGCCTGGCTGACTTGTGTGGCTCCTGCTCCTGCCACCACCGATTGTTCCTCCTCCATAATGACAGGATTTGCAATGGCGTTTGGTGCTTGTTTTTTAAACTTTCCCGGTCCACTCGCCGCTGCGAGGGCCGGAAATGACGTCAGCTGGAAGAGATCTGCCCTCCCCTCCTGCGTTCCAGCGGCCGGAACCGGAAGCCGCGTCGTGCCGCTGGAGGTCCCGCCCCCGGCCGTAGTGACGCGCTCGCCACCGGAACCCGGAAGGCTGAGCTATGGGGTTGAAGAGGAGACGCCGCTCCTTCCAAGCCAGCCGCCGGTCTAAAGGAGCTGGGACCCCCCGCAGCCTGACCCTCGCCGGGTATGAAGAGGGGAGGACGCCGGAGCAACCCCCGCACGTGAAGGGAGGAAGCTGGGCTGGCCTGCCACAAAAAGAACAGAAATACCGGTATGCCCCAAACTCTCTCCACCTGGAGACAGCGCAGCACACCCCTGGTTCCCTGCAGCGCTTCCACCATGGCGGAGGAAACACTACAACTGAGGCCATGGTGGAAGTGTCCGGTCTTTAAAGAAAAAACTGACTGCAGTGTTTCCTGGGAAAAGTGGGTGGAGCTGCGCTCTCTCCAGGTGCTGTCCTGAAAGACGAGGGGAGAAAGATATAATAAAATATTTACAAAAATGTGAGGGGTGTACTCACTTTTGTGAGATACTGTATGTGCTTTTCTAGTGGCAAAGGAGCGAAAGGCTTTGGTGCGTTTTGTGGGATGTTCAGGCTCTGAACATTCAGGGATAATATATTTAACGGAGCCGTAGGATTATGAATGCATGAGGTAGGAGAAGTTAAGTGCACGTGCTCAGCGTAATATCCAAAGGTTGTCTTTGGGAAATAGATGACTGAGTACTGCCAGCATTGCTGCAGAGGTTGAAGGATGTGGGGGGTCAGCCTGTCAGTGCTCAGACCATACGCCGCACACTGCATGAAATTGGTCTTCATGGCTTTCATCCGAGAAGGAAGCCTCTTCTAAAGATGATGCACAAGAAAGCCCACAAACAGTTTGCTAAAGACAAGCAGACTAAGGACATGGATTACTGGAACCATGTCCTATTCAGTGGCGGCCCGTCCATAGTGGACGCATGGGTGCTGCCCCCCCCTCCAGGCAGTCACAAAAAATGTCAAAAAAACCCAAAAATTTTAATACTGGCCCTTTAAAAAAAAATACAAAAAGGTCCTTAAGTGCACTGTGTTCGGACACCAGACAGTGCGATGCCAGACACAGTGCACTTATGGGAAGCGACACGTCTATGCAATCAAAAGATTGCAGACGCAGCGCTTCATTTGCGGGCGTTTATCGCGCCTTTCGGCGCTTTTCGAAGCACCGAGTAGCTTCCGCCCGGCGCTCGTAGTATCTATTACAACGGCCGGACGGTTTGATTGACATCTTAGCTTGATGTCACTTCCTGTTTTCCCTCTCCTATTTTGCCCGGGAAGGAGGAAACAGAAAGTATGAGAGGAGCGGACTCCTCCATCGCTGCTGCCAGTGCCCACACAGTAGGAGAGGACACCACACAGCAAGGTAAGTACCGCTGTTCTGCTCCCATGGAGAACGGGGGGAAGGGGCATTCGTTGTGACACAGGCAAGGCTGCATTTGGTGGACACAGGCTGCATTTGGTGGACACAGGCTGACTGCATTTAGTGGAAAAAGGCTGTATTTGATGGACAAAGGCAGGCTGCATTTGGTGGACACAGGCTACATTTGGTGGACACAGGCTGGCTACATTTGGTGGACACGGGCTGTATTTGGTGGGACACAGGCTGCATTTGGTTGGACACAGGCTGCATTTGGTGGACACAGGCTGCATTTAGTGGACACAGGCTGGCTGCATTTGGTGGACACAGGCTGTATTTGGTGGACACAAGCTGGCTGCATTTGGTGGACATAGGATAGCTGCATTTGGTGGAAACAGGCTGCATTTAGTGGACACTGGCTACATTTGGTATACACAGGCTGCATTTTGTGGACACAGGCTGCATTTGGTGGACACAGGCTACATTTGGTGGGCACAGGCTACATTTGGTGGGCACAGGCTGCATTTTGTGGACACAGGCTGCATTTGGTGGACACAGGCTGGTTGCATTTGGTGGACACTGGCTGCATTTGGTGGACACAGGCTGCATTTGGTGGACAGAGGCTAGCTGCATTTGGTGGACACAGGCTGGATGCATTTGGTGGACACAGGCTGGCTGCATTTGGTTGACACAGGCTGCATTTGGTGGACACAGGCTGGCTGCATTTGGTAAAACAGAGGCTGGCTGCATTTGGTGGGACACAGGCTGCATTTGGTGAGACACAGGCTGCATTTGGTGGACACAGGCTGGCTGCATTCGGTGGGACACAGGGTGCATTTGGTGGACACAGGCTGGCTACATTTGGTGGAACACGGGATGGAAATGCAGCCTGTGTCCACCAAATTCAGCCTGTGTCCCACCAAATGCAGCTTGTGTCCACCAAATGCAGCCTGTGTCAACCAAATGCAGCCTGTGTCAACCAAATGCAGCCTGTGTCCACCAAATGCAGCCTGTGTCCCAGCAAATGCAGCCTGTGTCCACCAAACGCAGCCTGTGTCCCACCAAATGCAGCCAGCCTGTGTTCACCAAACGCAGCCAGCCTTTGTTCACCAAATGCAGCCAGCCTGTGTTCACCAAATGCAGCCAGCCTGTGTCCACCAAATGCAGCCTATGTCCACCAAATGCAGCCTGTGTCTCACCAAATGCAGCCTGTGTCTCACCAAATGCAGCCTGTGTCTCACCAAATGCAGCCTGTGTCTCACCAAATGCAGCCTGTGTCTAACCAAATGCAGCCTGTGTCTCACCAAATGCAGCCTGTGTCCCACCAAATGCAGCCTGTGTCCCACCAAATGCAGCCAGCCTGTGTTACCAAATGCAGCCAGCCTGTGTCCACCAAATGCAGCCTGTGTCCACCAAATGCAGCCTCTGTCCACCAAATGCAGCCTGTGTCCCACCAAATGCAGCCTGTGTCCCACCAAATGCAGCCTGTGTCTCACCAAATGCAGCCTGTGTCACACCAAATGCAGCCTGTGTCCCACCAAATGCAGCCTGTGTCTCACCAAATGCAGCCTGTGTCCCACCAAATGCAGCCTGTGTCCCACCAAATGCAGCCTGTGCCACACCAAATGCAGCCTGTGCCACACCAAATGCAGCCTGTGTCAACCAAATGCAGCCAGCCTGTGTGCACCAAATACAGCCAGCCTGTCTCACCAAATGCAGTCTGTGTCCACCAAATACAGCCTGTGTCCCACCAAATGCATTCAGCCTGTGTCGACCAAATGCAGCCAGCCTGTGTCCACCAAATGCAGCCAGCCTGTGTCCACCATATGCAGCCTGTGTCTATCAAATGATGCCTGTGTCCCACCAAATGCAGCCTGTGTCTCACCAAATGCAGCCTTTGTCTCACCAAATGCAGCCTGTGACCCACCAAAGGCAGCCCGTGTCTCACCAAATGCAGCCCGTGTCCACCAAATGCAGCCTGTGTCTCACTAAATGCAGCCTGTGTCTCACTAAATGCAGCCTGTGTCCACCAAATGCAGCCTGTGTCCCACCAAATGCAGCCAGCCTGTGTTACCAAATGCAGCCAGCCTGTGTTACCAAATGCAGCCAGCCTGTGTCCACCAAATGCAGTCTGTGTCCACCAAATGCAGATTATGTCCACCAAATGTAGCCTGTGTCTCACCAAATGCAGCCTGTGTCCCACCAAATGCAGCCTGTGTCCCACTAAATGCAGCCAGCCTGTGTCCACCAAATACAATCTGTGTCTCACCAAATGCAGCCAGTGTCCCACCAAATGTAGCCAGCCTGTGTCCACCAAATGCAGCCTGTGACCCACCAAATGCAGCCAGCCTGTGTCCACCAAGTGCAGCCAGCCTGTGTCCACCAAATGCAGCCTGTGTCCCACCAAATGCAGCCTGTGTCCCACCAAATGCAGCCTGTGTCCCACCAAATACAGCCTGTGTCCCAACAAATGCAACCGGCCTGTGTCCACCAAATGCAGCCTGTGTCTCACCGAATGCAGCCTGTGTCCACCAAATGCAGCCTGTGTCCACAAAATACAGCCTGTGTCCCACAAAATGCAGCCAGCCTGTGTCCACCAAATGCAGCCTGTGTCCACCAAATACAGCCTGTGTCCACCAAATGCAGCCAGCCTGTGTCCACCAAATGCAGCCTGTGTCTCACCAAATGCAGCCCGTGTCCACCAAATGCAGCCTGTGTCCCACCAAATGCAGCCTTTGTCCCACGAAATACAGCCTGTGTCCCACCAAATGCAGCCTGATCCACCAAATGCAGCCAGCCTGTGTCCACCAAATGCGCTCTGTGTCCACCAAATGCAGCCAGCCTATGTCCACCAAATGCAGCCTGTGTCTCACCAAATGCAGCCTATATCCATCAACTGCAGCCTGTGTCTCACCAAATTCAGCCTGTGTCCACCAAATGCAGCCTGTGTCTCTCCAAATGCAGCCTGTGCCCAACCAAATGCAGCATGTGCCCCACCAAATGCAGCCTGTGCCCCACCAAATGCAGCCTGTGCCCCACCAAATGCAGCCTGTGTCCACCAAATACAGCCTGTGTCCCACCAAATGCAGCCAGCCTGTGTCCACCAAATGCAGCCGGTGTCTCACCAAATGCAGCCTGTGTCCCACCAAATGCAGCCTGTGTCCCACCAAATGCAGCCTGTGTCCATCAAATGCAGCCTGTGTCTCACCAAATGCAGCCTGTGTCCACCAAATGCAGCCTGTGTCCACAAAATACAGCCTGTGTCCCACAAAATGCAGCCAGCCTGTGTCCACCAAATACAGCCTGTGTCCACCAAATGCAGCCAGCATGTGTCCACCAAATGCAGCCTGTGTCTCACCAAATGCAGCCCGTGTCCACCAAATGCAGCCTGTGTCCCACCAAATGCAGCCTTTGTCCCACGAAATACAGCCTGTGTCCCACCAAATGCAGCCTGATCCACCAAATGCAGCCAGCCTGTGTCCACCAAATGCGCTCTGTGTCCACCAAATGCAGCCAGCCTATGTCCACCAAATGCAGCCTGTGTCTCACCAAATGCAGCCTATATCCATCAACTGCAGCCTGTGTCTCACCAAATTCAGCCTGTGTCCACCAAATGCAGCCTGTGTCTCTCCAAATGCAGCCTGTGCCCAACCAAATGCAGCATGTGCCCCACCAAATGCAGCCTGTGCCCCACCAAATGCAGCCTGTGCCCCACCAAATGCAGCCTGTGTCCACCAAATACAGCCTGTGTCCCACCAAATGCAGCCAGCCTGTGTCCACCAAATGCAGCCTGTGTCTCACCAAATGCAGCCTGTGTCCCACCAAATGCAGCCTGTGTCCCACCAAATGCAGCCTGTGTCCATCAAATGCAGCCTGTGTCTCACCAAATGCAGCCTGTGTCCACCAAATGCATCCTGTGTCTCACCAAATGCAGCCTGTGTCCACCAAATACAGCCTGTGTCCCACCAAATGCAGCCAGCCTAGATCCACCAAATGCAGCCTGTGTCCAACCAAATGCAGCCAGCCTGTGTCCAACAAATGCAGCCTGTGTCTCACCAAATACAGCCTGTGTCTCACCAAAAGCAGCCTGTGTCCACCAAATACAGCCTTTGTCCCAACAAATGCAGCCTGTGTCCACCAAATGCAGCCCGTGTCTCACCAAATTCAGCCTATGTCCACCAAATGCAGCCTGTGTCCCACCAAATGCAGCCAGCCTGTATTCACCAAATGCAGCCTGTGTCCACCAAATGCAGCCTGTGTCCCACCAAATGCAGCCTGTGTCCCACCAAATGCAGCCAGCCTGTATTCACCAAATGCAGCCTGTGTCCACCAAATACAGCCTTTGTCCCAACAAATGCAGCCTGTGTCCACCAAATGCAGCCCGTGTCTCACCAAATTCAGCCTATGTCCACCAAATGCAGCCTGTGTCCCACCAAATGCAGCCAGCCTGTATTCACCAAATGCAGCCTGTGTCCACCAAATGCAGCCTGTGTCCACCAAATGCAGCCTGTGTCCCACCAAATGCAACTTGTGTCCACCAAATGCAGCCTGTGTCCACCAAATGCAGCCTGTGTCCAACAAATGAAGCCTGTGTCCCACCAAATGCAGCCAGCCTGTGTTCACCAAATGCAGCCAGCCTGTGTTCACCAAATGCAGCCTGTGTCAACCAAATGCAGCCTGTGTCTCACCAAATGCAGCCTGTGTCTCACCAAATGCAGCCTGTGTCCACCAAATGCAGCCTGTGTCTCACTAAATGCAGTCTGTGTCCACCAAATGCAGCCTGTGTCCCACCAAATGCAGCCTGTGTCCCACCAAATGCAGCCAGCCTGTGTTACCAAATGCAGCCAGCCTGTGCCCACCAAATGCAGTATGTGTCCACCAAATACAGCCTGTGTCTCACCAAATGCAGCCAGCCTGTGTCCACCAAATGCAGCCAGCCTGTGTCCCACCAAATGCAGCCTGTGTCTCACCAAATGCAGACTGTGTCCCACCAAATGCAGCCTGTGCCCCACCAAATGCAGCCTGTGTCCACCAAATGCAGTCTGTGTCCCACCAAATGCAGCCAGCCTGTGTCCACTAAATGCAGCCAGCCTGTCTCACCAAATGCAGTCTGTGTCCACCAAATACAGCCTGTGTCCCACCAAATGCAGGCAGCCTGTGTCCACCAAATGCAGCCAGCCTGTGTCCACCATATGCAGCCTGTGTCCATCAAATCCAGCCCATGTCTCACCAAATGCAGCCTGTGTCCCACCAAATGCAGCCTGTGTCTCACCAAATGCAGCCTGTGTCCAACCAAATGCAGCCTATGTCCAACCAAATGCAGCCTTTGTCTCACTAAATGCAGCCTGTGCCCCACCAAATGCAGCCTGTGCCCCACCAAATGCAGCCTGTGTCCACCAAATGCCGTCTGTGTCCCACCAAATGCAGCAAACCTTTGTCCACCAAATGCAGCCTGTGTCTCACAAAATGCAGCCTGTGTCCACCAAAATGCAGCCTGTGTCCATCAAATACAGCCTGTGTCCTACCAAATGCAGCCAGCCTGTGTCCACCAAATGCAGCCTGTGTCTCACCAAATGCAGCCTGTGTCCACCAAATACAGCCTGTGTCCCACCAAATGCAGCCTGTGTTTAGCAAATGCAGCCTGTGGCTCACCAAATTCAGCCAGCCTGTGTTCACCAAATGCAGCCTGTGTCCACCAAATGCAGCCTGTGTCCCACCAAATGCAGCCAGCCTGTGTTACCAAATGCAGCCAGCCTGTGCCCACCAAATGCAGTATGTGTCCACCAAATACAGCCTGTGTCTCACCAAATGCAGCCAGCCTGTGTCCACCAAATGCAGCCAGCCTGTGTCCACCAAATGCAGCCAGCCTGTGTCCCACCAAATGCAGCCTGTGTCTCACCAAATGCAGACTGTGTCCCACCAAATGCAGCCTGTGCCCCACCAAATGCAGCCTGTGTCCACCAAATGCAGTCTGTGTCCCACCAAATGCAGCCAGCCTGTGTCCACTAAATGCAGCCAGCCTGTCTCACCAAATGCAGTCTGTGTCCACCAAATACAGCCTGTGTCCCACCAAATGCAGGCAGCCTGTGTCCACCAAATGCAGCCAGCCTGTGTCCACCATATGCAGCCTGTGTCCATCAAATCCAGCCCATGTCTCACCAAATGCAGCCTGTGTCCCACCAAATGCAGCCTGTGTCTCACCAAATGCAGCCTGTGTCCAACCAAATGCAGCCTATGTCCAACCAAATGCAGCCTTTGTCTCACTAAATGCAGCCTGTGCCCCACCAAATGCAGCCTGTGCCCCACCAAATGCAGCCTGTGTCCACCAAATGCCGTCTGTGTCCCACCAAATGCAGCAACCCTTTGTCCACCAAATGCAGCCTGTGTCTCACAAAATGCAGCCTGTGTCTCACAAAATGCAGCCTGTGTCCACCAAAATGCAGCCTGTGTCCATCAAATACAGCCTGTGTCCTACCAAATGCAGCCAGCCTGTGTCCACCAAATGCAGCCTGTGTCTCACCAAATGCAGCCTGTGTCCACCAAATACAGCCTGTGTCCCACCAAATGCAGCATGTGTTTAGCAAATGCAGCCTGTGGCTCACCAAATTCAGCCAGCCTGTGTTCACCAAATGCAGCCTGTGTCCACCAAATGCAGCCTGTGTCCCACCAAATGCAGCCATCCTGTGTCCACCAAATGCAGTCAGCCTGTGTCCACCAAATGCAGCCTGTGTCCCACCAAATACAGCCTGTGTCTCACCAAATACAGCCTGTGTCTCACCAAATGCAGCCTCTGTCCACCAAATACAGCCTTTGTCCCACCAAATGCAGCTTGTGTCCACCAAATGCAGCCGTGTCTCACCAAATGCAGAAAGCCTGTGTCCACCAAATACAGCCTGTGTCTCACCAAATACAGCCTATGTCCACCAAATTCAGCCTATGTCCACCAAATGCAGCCTGTGTCCCACCAAATGCAGCCAGCCTGTATTCACCAAATGCAGCCTGTGTCCACCAAATGCAGCCTGTGTCCCACCAAATGCAACTTGTGTCCACCAAATGCAGCCTGTGTCAAACAAATGCAGCCTGTGTCCACCAAATGCAGCCTGTGTCCAACAAATGCAGCCTGTGTCTCACCAAATGCAGCCTGTGTCCACCAAATGCAGCCTGTGTCCACAAAATACAGCCTGTGTCCCACAAAATGAAGCCAGCCTGTGTCCACCAAATGCAGCCTGTGTCCACCAAATACAGCCTGTGTCCCACAAAATGCAGCCAGCCTGTGTCCACCAAATGCAGCCTGTGTCCCACCAAATACAGCCTGTGTCCACCAAATGCAGCCAGCCTGTGTCCACCAAATGCAGCCTGTGTCTCACCAAATGCAGCCCGTGTCCACCAAATGCAGCCTGTGTCCCACCAAATGCAGCCTGTGTCCCACGAAATACAGCCTGTGTCCCACCAAATGCAGCCAGCCTGTGTCCACCAAATACAGCCTGTGTCCACCAAATGCAGCCAGCCTGTGTCCACCAAATGCAGCCTGTGTCTCACCAAATGCAGCCCGTGTCCACCAAATGCAGCCTGTGTCCCACCAAATGCAGCCTGTGTCCCACGAAATACAGCCTGTGTCCCACCAAATGCAGCCTGTGTCCACCAAATGCAGCCAGCCTGTGTCCACCAAATGCGCCCTGTGTCCACCAAATGCAGCCAGCCTATGTCCACCAAATGCAGCCTGTGTCTCACCAAATGCAGCCTATGTCCATCAAATGCAGCCTGTGTCTCACCAAATGCAGCCTGTGTCTCACCAAATGCAGCCTGTGTCTCACCAAATGCAGCCCGTGTCCACCAAATGCAGCCTGTGTCCCACAAAATGCAGCCTGTGTCCCACGAAATACAGCCTGTGTCCCACCAAATGCAGCCTGTGTCCACCAAATGCAGCCAGCCTGTGTCCACCAAATGCGCCCTGTGACCACCAAATGCAGCCAGCCTATGTCCACCAAATGCAGCCTGTGTCTCACCAAATGCAGCCTATGTCCATCAAATGCAGACTGTGTCTCACCAAATGCAGCCTGTGTCCCCCAAATGCAGCCTGTGTCCACCAAATGCAGCCTGTGTCCACCAAATGCAGCCTGTGTCTCTCCAAATGCAGCCTGTGCCCAACCAAATGCAGCATGTGCCCCACCAAATGCAGCCTGTGCCCCACCAAATGCAGCCTGTGCCCCACCAAATGCAGCCTGTGTCCACCAAATACAGCCTGTGTCCCACCAAATGCAGCCAGCCTGTGTCCACCAAATGCAGCCGGTGTCTCACCAAATGCAGCCTGTGTCCCACCAAATGCAGCCTGTGTCCCACCAAATGCAGCCTGTGTCCATCAAATGCAGCCTGTGTCTCACCAAATGCAGCCTGTGTCCACCAAATGCATCCTGTGTCTCACCAAATGAAGCCTGTGTCCACCAAATACAGCCTGTGTCCCACCAAATGCAGCCAGCCTATGTTCACCAAATGCAGCCTGTGTCCAACCAAATGCAGCCAGCCTGTGTCCAACAAATGCAGCCTGTGTCTCACCAAATACAGCCTGTGTCTCACCAAATGCAGCCTGTGTCCACCAAATACAGTCTTTGTCCCACCAAATGCAGCCTGTGTCCACCAAATGCAGCCCGTGTCTCACCAAATGCAGAAAGCCTGTGTTCCACCATATGCAGCCAGCCTGAGTCCCACCAAATGCAGCCAGCCTGTGTTCTCCAAATACAGCCTGTGTCTCACCAAATTCAGCCTATGTCCACCAAATGCAGCCTGTGTCCCACCAAATGCAGCCAGCCTGTATTCACAAAATGCAGCCTGTGTCCACCAAATGCAGCCTGTGTCCCACCAAATGCAACTTGTGTCCACCAAATGCAGCCTGTGTCCATTAAATGCAGCCTGTGTCCACCAAATGCAGCCTGTGTCCAACAAATGCAGCCTGTGTCCCACCAAATGCAGCCAGCCTGTGTTCACCAAATGCAGCCAGCCTGTGTTCACCAAATGCAGCCTGTGTCAACCAAATGCAGCCTATGTCCACCAAATGCAGCCTGTGTCTCACCAAATGCAGCCTGTGTCTCACCAAATGCAGCCTGTGTCTCACCTAATGCAGCCTGTGTCCACCAAATGCAGCCTGTGTCCCACCAAATGCAGCCTGTTTCCCACCAAATGCAGTCAGCCTGTGTTACCAAATGCAGCCAGCCTGTGCCCACCAAATGCAGTATGTGTCCACCAAATACAGCCTGTGTCTCACCAAATGCAGCCAGCCTGTGTCCACCAAATGCAGCCAGCCTGTGTCCCACCAAATGCAGCCTGTGTCTCACCAAATGCAGACTGTGTCTCACCAAATTGCAGCCTGTGCCCCACCAAATGCAGCCTGTGTCCACCAAATGCAGCCTGTGTCCCACCAAATGCAGCCAGCCTGTGTCCACTAAATGCAGCCAGCCTGTCTCACCAAATGCAGTCTGTGTCCACCAAATACAGCCTGTGTCCCACCAAATGCAGCCAGCCTGTGTCCACCAAATGCAGCCAGCCTGTGTCCACCATATGCAGCCTGTGTCCATCAAATCCAGCCCGTGTCTCACCAAATGCAGCCTGTGTCCCACCAAATGCAGCCTGTGTCTCACAAAATGCAGCCTGTGTCCAACCAAATGCAGCCCGTGTCTCACTAAATGCAGCCTGTGCCCCACCAAATGCAGCCTGTGCCCACCAAATGCAGCCTGTGTCCACCAAATGCCGCCTGTGTCCCACCAAATGCAGCAAGCTTTTGTCCACCAAAATGCAGCCTGTGTCAATCAAATGCACCCTGTGTCCCACCAAATGCAGCCATCCTGTGTCCACCAAATGCAGCCAGCCTGTGTCCACAAAATGCAGCCTGTGTCCCACCAAATACAGCCTTTGTCTCACCAAATACAGCCTGTGTCTCACCAAATGCAGCCTGTGTCCACCAAATACAGCCTTTGTCCCACCAAATGCAGATCGTGTCTCACCACATGCAGAAAGCCTGTGTTCCACCAAATGCAGGCAGCCTGAGTCCCACCAAATGCAGCCAGCCTGTGTCCACCAAATACAGCCTGTGTCTCACCAAATTCAGCCTATGTCCACCAAATTCAGCCTATGTCCACCAAATGCAGCCTGTGTCCCACCAAATGCAGCCAGCCTGTATTCACCAAATGCAGCCTGTGTCCACCAAATGCAGCCTGTGTCCCACCAAATGCAACTTGTGTCCATCAAATGCAGCCTGTGCCCAGCAAATGCAGCCTGTGTCCACCAAATGGAGCCTGTGTCCAACAAATGCAGACTGTGTCCCACCAAATGCAGCCAGCCTGTGTTCACCAAATGCAGCCAGCCTGTGTTCACCAAATGCAGCCTCTGTCAACCAAATGAAGCCTATGTCCACCAAATGCACCCTGTGTCTCACCAAATGCAGCCTGTGTCTCACCAAATGCAGCCTGTGTCTCACCTAATACAGCCTGTGTCTCACCTAATGCAGCCTGTGTACACCAAATGCAGCCTGTGTCTCACTAAATGCAGCCTGTGTCCACCAAATGCAGCCTGTGTCCAACCAAATGCAGCCTGTGTCCCACCAAATGCAGCCAGCCTGTGTTACCAAATGCAGCCAGCCTGTGCCCACCAAATGCAATATGTGTCCACCAAATACAGCCTGTGTCTCACCAAATGCAGCCAGCCTGTGTCCACCAAATGCATCCAGCCTGTGTCCCACCAAATGCAGCCTGTGTCTCACCAAATGCAGACTGTGTCCCACCTAATGCAGCCTGTGCCCCACCAAATGCAGCCTGTGTCCACCAAATGCAACCTGTGTCCCACCAAATGCAGCCAGCCTGTGTCCACTAAATACAGCCAGCCTGTCTCACCAAATGCAGTCTGTGTCCACCAAATACAGCCTGTGTCGCACCAAATGCAGCCAGCCTGTGTCCACCAAATGCAGCCAGCCTGTGTCCACCATATGCAGCCTGTGTCCATCAAATCCAGCCCGTGTCTCACCAAATGCAGCCTGTATCCCACCAAATGCAGCCTGTGCCCCACCAAATGCAGCCTGTGTCCACCAAATGCCGCCTGTGTCCCACCAAATGCAGCAAGCCTTTGTCCACCAAAAGCAGCCTGTGTCTCACCAAATGCAGCCTGTGTCCACCAAAATGCAGCCTGTGTCCTACCAAATGCAGCCTGTGCCCCACCAAATGCAGCCAGCCTGTGTTACCAAATGCAGCCAGCCTGTGTCCCACCAAATGCAGCCTGTGCCCCACCAAATGCAGCTATGCCCACCAAATGCCGCCTGTGTCCCACCAAATGCAGCAAGCCTTTTTCCACCAAATTCAGCCTGTGTCTCACCAAATGCAGCCTGTGTCCCACCAAATGCAGCCTGTGTCCCACCAAATGCAGCCAGCCTGTGTTACCAAATGCAGCCAGCCTGTGCCCACCAAATGCAGTATGTGTCCACCAAATACAGCCTGTGTCTCACCAAATGCAGCCAGCCTGTGTCCACCAAATGCAGCCAGCCTGTGTCCCACAAAATGCAGCCTGTGTCTCACAAAATGCAGCCTGTGTCTCACCAAATGCAGACTGTGTCCCACCAAATGCAGCCTGTGCCCCACCAAATGCAGCCTGTGTCCACCAAATGCAGCCTGTGTCCCACCAAATGCAGCCAGCCTGTGTCCACCAAATGCAGCCAGCCTTTGTCCACCATATGCAGCCTGTGTCCATCAAATCCAGCCTGTGTCTCACCAAATGCAGCCTGTGTCCCACCAAATGCAGCCTGTGTCTCACCAAATGCAGCCTGTGTCTCACCAAATGCAGCCTGTGTCCAACCAAATGCAGCCTGTGTCTCACTAAATGCAGCCTGTGCCCCACCAAATGAAGCCTGTGCCCCACCAAATGCAGCCTGTGTCCACCAAATGCCGCCTGTGTCCCACCAAATGCAGCAAGCCTTTGTCCACCAAATGCAGCCTGTGTCTCACCAAATGCAGATCGTGTCTCACCACATGCAGAAAGCCTGTGTTCCACCAAATGCAGGCAGCCTGAGTCCCACCAAATGCAGCCAGCCTGTGTCCACCAAATACAGCCTGTGTCTCACCAAATTCAGCCTATGTCCACCAAATTCAGCCTATGTCCACCAAATGCAGCCTGTGTCCCACCAAATGCAGCCAGCCTGTATTCACCAAATGCAGCCTGTGTCCACCAAATGCAGCCTGTGTCCCACCAAATGCAACTTGTGTCCATCAAATGCAGCCTGTGCCCAGCAAATGCAGCCTGTGTCCACCAAATGGAGCCTGTGTCCAACAAATGCAGACTGTGTCCCACCAAATGCAGCCAGCCTGTGTTCACCAAATGCAGCCAGCCTGTGTTCACCAAATGCAGCCTCTGTCAACCAAATGAAGCCTATGTCCACCAAATGCACCCTGTGTCTCACCAAATGCAGCCTGTGTCTCACCAAATGCAGCCTGTGTCTCACCTAATACAGCCTGTGTCTCACCTAATGCAGCCTGTGTACACCAAATGCAGCCTGTGTCTCACTAAATGCAGCCTGTGTCCACCAAATGCAGCCTGTGTCCAACCAAATGCAGCCTGTGTCCCACCAAATGCAGCCAGCCTGTGTTACCAAATGCAGCCAGCCTGTGCCCACCAAATGCAATATGTGTCCACCAAATACAGCCTGTGTCTCACCAAATGCAGCCAGCCTGTGTCCACCAAATGCATCCAGCCTGTGTCCCACCAAATGCAGCCTGTGTCTCACCAAATGCAGACTGTGTCCCACCTAATGCAGCCTGTGCCCCACCAAATGCAGCCTGTGTCCACCAAATGCAACCTGTGTCCCACCAAATGCAGCCAGCCTGTGTCCACTAAATACAGCCAGCCTGTCTCACCAAATGCAGTCTGTGTCCACCAAATACAGCCTGTGTCGCACCAAATGCAGCCAGCCTGTGTCCACCAAATGCAGCCAGCCTGTGTCCACCATATGCAGCCTGTGTCCATCAAATCCAGCCCGTGTCTCACCAAATGCAGCCTGTATCCCACCAAATGCAGCCTGTGCCCCACCAAATGCAGCCTGTGTCCACCAAATGCCGCCTGTGTCCCACCAAATGCAGCAAGCCTTTGTCCACCAAAAGCAGCCTGTGTCTCACCAAATGCAGCCTGTGTCCACCAAAATGCAGCCTGTGTCCACCAAAATGCAGCCTGTGTCCCACCAAATGCAGCCAGCCTGTGTTACCAAATGCAGCCAGCCTGTGTCCCACCAAATGCAGCCTGTGCCCCACCAAATGCAGCTATGCCCACCAAATGCCGCCTGTGTCCCACCAAATGCAGCAAGCCTTTTTCCACCAAATTCAGCCTGTGTCTCACCAAATGCAGCCTGTGTCCCACCAAATGCAGCCTGTGTCCCACCAAATGCAGCCAGCCTGTGTTACCAAATGCAGCCAGCCTGTGCCCACCAAATGCAGTATGTGTCCACCAAATACAGCCTGTGTCTCACCAAATGCAGCCAGCCTGTGTCCACCAAATGCAGCCAGCCTGTGTCCCACAAAATGCAGCCTGTGTCCCACAAAATGCAGCCTGTGTCTCACCAAATGCAGACTGTGTCCCACCAAATGCAGCCTGTGCCCCACCAAATGCAGCCTGTGTCCACCAAATGCAGCCTGTGTCCCACCAAATGCAGCCAGCCTGTGTCCACCAAATGCAGCCAGCCTTTGTCCACCATATGCAGCCTGTGTCCATCAAATCCAGCCTGTGTCTCACCAAATGCAGCCTGTGTCCCACCAAATGCAGCCTGTGTCTCACCAAATGCAGCCTGTGTCTCACCAAATGCAGCCTGTGTCCAACCAAATGCAGCCTGTGTCTCACTAAATGCAGCCTGTGCCCCACCAAATGCAGCCTGTGCCCCACCAAATGCAGCCTGTGTCCACCAAATGCCGCCTGTGTCCCACCAAATGCAGCAAGCCTTTGTCCACCAAATGCAGCCTGTGTCTCACCAAATGCAGCCTGTGTCTCACCAAATGCAGCCTGTGTCCACCAAAATGCAGCCTGTGTCCATCAAATACAGTCTGTATCCTACCAAATGCAGCCAGCCTGTGTCCACCAAATGCAGCCTGTGTCTCACCAAATGCAGCCTGTGTCCACCAAATACAGCCTTTGTCCCACCAAATGCAGCCTGTGTCCAGCAAATGCAGCCTGTGTCTCACCAAATTCAGCCTGTGTCCCCCAAATGCAGCCTGTGTCCCACCAAATGCAGCCAGCCTGTGTTCACCAAATGCAGCCTGTGTCCACCAAATGCAGCCTGTGTCCCACCAAATGCAGCCAGCCTGTGTCCACCAAATGCAGCCAGCCTGTGTCCACCAAATGCAGCCAGCCTGTGTCCACAAAGTGCAGCCTGTGTCCCACCAAATACAGCCTGTGTCCCACCAAATGCAGCCGGCCTGTGTCCACCAAATGCAGCCTGTGTCTCACCAAATGCAGCCTGTGTCCACAAAATAAAGCCTGTGTCCCACCAAATTCAGCCAGGCTGTGTCCACAAAATGCAGCCTGTGTCCACCAAATGCAGCCAGCCTGTGTTCACCAAATACAGCCTGTGTCCACCAAATGCAGCCAGCCTGTGTCCACCAAAAGCAGCCAGCCTGTGTCCACCAAATGCAGCCTGTGTCTCACCAAATGCAGCCTGTGTCCACAAATTGAAGCCTGTGTCCCACCAAATGCAGCCTCTGTCCACCAAATGCAGCCAGGCTGTGTCCACCAAATGCAGCCTGTGCCCACCGAATGCAGCCTGTGTCCACCAAATGCAGCCAGCCTATGTCCACCAAATGCAGCCTGTGTCTCACCAAATGCAGCCTGTATCCACTAAATGCAGCCTGTGTCTCACCAAATGCAGCCTGTGTCCCCCAAATGCAGCCTGTGTCCACCAAATGCAGCCTGTGTCTCACCAAATGCAGCCTGTGTCTCACCAAATGCAGCCTGTGTCCACCAAATACAGCCTGTGTCCCACCAAATGCAGCCAGCCTATTTCCACCAAATGCAGCCTGTGCCCTACCAAATGCAGCCAGCCTATGTCCACCAAATGCAGCCTGTGTCTCACCAAATGCAACCTGTGTCCACTAAATGCAGCCTGTGTCTCACCAAATGCAGCCTGTGTCCCCCAAATGCAGCCTGTGTCCACCAGATGCAGCCTGTGTCCACCAAATTCAGCCTGTGTCTCACCAAATGCAGCCTGTGTCTCACCAAATGCAGCCTGTGTCCACCAAATACAGCCTGTGTCCCACCAAATGCAGCCAGCCTATTTCCACCAAATGCAGCCTGTGCCCTACCAAATGCAGCCAGCCTATGTCCACCAAATGCAGCCTGTGTCTCACCAAATGCAGCCTGTGTCTACTAAATGCAGCCTATGTCTCACCAAATGCAGCCTGTGTCCCCCAAATGCAGCCTTTGTCCACCAAATGCAGCCTGTGTCTCACCAAATGCAGCCTGTGTCCACCAAATGCATCCTGTGTCTCACCAAATGCAGCCTGTGTCCACCTCATACAGCCCATGTCCCACCAAATGCAGCCAGCCAATGTCCACCAAATGCAGCCTGCGTCCCACCAAATGCAGCCAGCCTGTGTCCTCCAAATGCAGCCTGTGTCTCACCAAATGCAGCCTGTCTCTCACCAAATGCAGCCTGTGTCCAACAAATACAGCCTTTTTTACCACCAAATGCAGCCTGTGTCCACCAAATGCAGCCCGTGTCTCACTAAATGCAGCCTGTGTCCATCAAATACAGCCTGTGTCCTACCAAATGCAGCCAGCCTGTGTCCACCAAATGCAGCCTGTGTCTCACCAAATGCAGCCTGTGTCCCACCAAATGCAGCCAGCCTGTGTCCACCAAATACAGCCTGTGTCTCACCAAATTCAGCCTATGTCCACCAAATACAGCCTGTGTTTCACCAAATTCAGCCTATGTCCACCAAATGCAGCCTCTGTCCCACCAAATTCAGCCAGCCTGTGTCCACCAAAGGCAGCCTTTGTCCCACCAAATGCAACTTGTGTCCACCAAATGCAGCTTGTGTCCACCAAATGCAGCCTGTGTCCAACAAATGCAGCCTGTGTCTCACCAAATGCAGCCTGTGTCCACTAAATGCAGCCTGTGTCTCACCAAATGCATCCTGTGTCCCCCAAATGCAGCCTGTGTCCACCAAATGCAGCCTGTGTGTCTCCAAATGCAGCCTATGCCCCACCAAATGCAGCCTGTGCCCCACCAAATGCAGCCTGTGTCCACCAAATACAGCCTGTGTCCCACCAAATGCAGCCAGCCTGTGTCCACCAAATGCAGCCGGCGTCTCACCAAATGCAGCCTGTGTCCCACCAAATGCAGCCTGTGTCCACCAAATGCAGTCTGTGTCTCACCAAATGCAGTCTTTGTCTCACCAAATGCAGCCTGTGTCCACCAAATACAGCCTGTGTCTCACCAAATGCAGCCTGTGTCCAGCAAATACAGCCTGTGTCCCACCAAATGCAGCCAGCCTATGTCCACCAAATGCAGCCTGTGTCCCACCAAATGCAGCCAGCCTGTGTCCACCAAATGCACCCTGTGTCTCACCAAATGCAGCCTGTGTCCACCAAAATGCAGCCTGTGTCCATCAAATACAGCCTGTGTCCTACCAAATGCAGGCAGCCTGTGTCCACCAAATGCAGCCTGTGTCTCACCAAATGCAGCCTGTGTCCACCAAATACAGCCTTTGTCCCCCCAAATGCAGCCTGTGTCCCACCAAATGCAGCCTGTGTCCCACCAAATGCAGCCTGTGTCCCACCAAATGCAGCCAGCCTGTGTCCACCAAATATAACCTGTGTCTCACCAAATTCAGCCTGTGTCCACCAAATGCAGCCTGTGTCCCACCAAATGCAGCCAGCCTGGGTTCACCAAATGCAGCCTGTGTCCACCAAATGCAGCCTGTGTCCCACCAAATGCAGCCAGTCTGTGTCCACCAAATGCAGCCGGCCTGTGTCCACCAAATGCAGCCAGCCTGTGTCCACCAAATGCAGGCTGTGTCTCACCAAATGCAGCCTGTGTCTCAAGAAGTGCAGCATGTGTCCACCAAATGCAGCCTGTGTCCACAAAATACAGCCTGTGTCCCAACAAATGCAGCCAGCCTGTGTCCACCAAATGCAGCCTGTGTCCACAAAATGCAGCCAGTCTGTGTTCACCAAATACAGCCTGTGTCCACCAAATGCAGCCAGCCTGTGTCCACCAAATGCAGCCTATGTCTCACCAAATGCAGCCTGTGTCCACCAAATGCATCCAGTGTCTCACCAAATGCAGCCGGTGTCCACCAAATACAGCCTGTGTCCAACCAAATGCAGCCAGCCTATGTCCACCAAATGCAGCCTGTGTCCCACCAAATGCAGCCAGCCTGTGTCCACCAAATGCAGCCTGTGTCTCACCAAATGCAGCCTGTGTCTCACCAAATGCAGCCTGTGTCTCACCAAATGCAGCCTGTGTCTCACTAAATGCAGCCTGTGTCCCACCAAATGCAGCCTGTGTCCACCAAATGCAGCCTGTGTCCACCAAAATGCAGCCTGTGTCCATCAAATACAGCCTGTGTCCTACCAAATGCAGCCAGCCTGTGTCCACCAAATGCAGCCTGTGTCTCACCAAATGCAGCCTGTGTCCACCAAATACAGCCTTTGTCCCACCAAATGCAGCCTGTGTCCAGCAAATGCAGCCTGTGTCTCACCAAATTCAGCCAGTGTCCCCCAAATGCAGCCTGTGTCCCACCAAATGCAGCCAGCCTGTGTTCACCAAATGCAGCCTGTGTCCACCAAATGCAGCCTGTGTCCCACCAAATGCAGCCAGCCTGTGTCCACCAAATGCAGCCAGCCTGTGTCCACCAAATGCAGCCTGTGTCCCACCAAATACAGCCTTTGTCCCACCAAATGCAGCCGGCCTGTGTCCACCAAATGCAGCCTGTGTCTCACCAAATGCAGCCCGTGTCCACAAAATACAGCCTGTGTCCCACTAAATGCAGCCAGCCTGTGTCCACAAAATGCAGCCAGCCTGTGTTCACCAAATACAGCCTCTGTCCACCAAATGCAGCCAGCCTGTGTCCACCAAATGCAGCCAGCCTGTGTCCACCAAATGCAGCCTTTGTCTCACCAAATGCAGCCTGTGTCCACCAAATGCAGCCCGTGTCCACCAAATGCAGCCTGTGTCCACCAATTGCAGCCTGTGTCCCACCAAATGCAGCCTGTGTCCACCAAATGCAGCCAGCCTGTGTCCACCAAATGCAGCCTGTGTCCCACCAAATGCAGCCAGCCTGTGTCCACCAAATGCAGCCTGTGTCTCACCAAATGCAGCCTGTGTCTACTAAATGCAGCCTATGTCTCACCAAATGCAGCCTGTGTCCCCCAAATGCAGCCTGTGTCCACCAAATGCAGCCTGTGTCTCACCAAATTCAGCCTGTGTCCACCAAATGCATCCTGTCTCTCACCAAATGCAACCTGTGTCCACCTCATACAGCCTGTGTCCCACCAAATGCAGCCAGCCAATGTCCACCAAATGCAGCCTGCGTCCCACCAAATGCAGCCAGCCTGTGTCCACCAAATGCAGCCTTTGTTTCTACAAATGCAGCCTGTGTCTCACCAAATGCAGCCTGTGTCCACCAAATACAGCCTTTTTACCACCAAATGCAGCCTGTGTCCACCAAATGCAGCCCGTGTCTCACCAAATGCAGCCTGTGTCCATCAAATACAGCCTGTGTCCCACCAAATGCAGCCAGCCTGTGTCCACCAAATGCAGCCCGTGTCTCACCAAATGCAGCCTGTGTCCCACCAAATGCAGCCAGCCTGTGTCCACCAAATACAGCCTGTGTCTCACCAAATTCAGCCTATGTCCACCAAATGCAGCCTCTGTCCCACCAAATGCAGCCAGCCTGTGTTCACCAAATGCAGCCTGTGTCCACAAAATGCAGCCTTTATCCCACCAAATGCAACTTGTGTCCACCAAATGCAGCTTGTGTCCACCAAATGCAGCCTGTGTCCACTAAATGCATCCTGTGTCTCACCAAATGCAGCCTCTGTCCCCCAAATGCAGCCTGTGTCCACCAAATGCAGCCTGTGTCTCTCCAAATGCAGCCTAAGCCCCACCAAATGCCGCCTGTGCCCCACCAAATGCAGCCTGTGTCAACCAAATACAGCCTGTGTCCCACCAAATGCAGCCAGCCTGTGTCCACCAAATGCAGCCGGCGTCTCACCAAATGCAGCCTGTGTCCAACCAAATGCAGCCTGTGTCCACCGAATGCAGTCTGTGACTCACCAAATGCGGTCTGTGTCTCACCAAATGCAGCCTGTGTCCACCAAATGCATCCTGTGTCTCACCAAATGCGGCCTGTGTCCACCAAATACAGCATGTGTCCCTCCAAATGCAGCCAGCCTATGTCCACCAAATGCAGCCTGTGTCCCACCAAATGCAGCCAGCCTGTGTCCACCAAATGCAGCCTGTGTCTCACCAAATGGAGCCTGTGTCTCACCAAAAGCAGCCTGTTTCCACCAAATAAAGCCTTTGTACCACCAAATGCAGCCTGTGTCCACCAAATGCAGCCTGTGTCTCACCAAATGCAGCCTGTGTCCAACAAATACAGCCTGTTTTCCACCAAATGCAGTGAGCCTGTGTCCACCAAATGCAGCCGGTGTCTCACCAAATGCAGCCTGTGTCCCACCAAATGCAGCCTGTGTTTCACCAAATGCAGCCTGTGTCTCACAAAATGCAGCCTGTGTCCACCAAAAGCATCCTGTTTCTTACCAAATGCAGCCTGGGCCCCACCAAATGCATTCTGTGTCCACCAAATACAGCCTGTGTCCCACCAAATGCAGCCAGCCTGTGTCCACCAAATGCAGCTGGTGTCCCACCAAATGCAGCCTGTGTCTCACCAAATGCAGCCTGTGTCTCACCAAATGCAGCCTGTGTCCAACCAAATGCAGCCTGTGCCACGCCAAATGCAGCCTATGTCCACCAAATTCAGCCTGTGTCCCACCAAATGCATCCAGCCTTTGTCCACCAAATACAGCCAGCCTGTCTCACCAAATGCAGTCTGTGTCCATCAAATACAGCCTGTGTCCCACCAAATGCAGCCAGCCTGTGTCCACCAAATTCAGCCAGCCTGTGTCCACCATATGCAGCCTGTGTCCATCAAATCCAGCCTGTGTCTCACCAAATGCAGCCTGTGTCTCACCAAATGCAGCCTTTGTCTCACCAAATGCAGCCTGTGTCCCACCAAATGCAGCCTGTGTCCCACCAAATTCTGCCTGTGTCCACCACATGCAGCTTGTGTCCACCAAAATGCAGTCTGTGTCCACCAAATACAGGCTGTGTCCCACCAAATGCAGCCAGCCTGTGTCCCACCACATGCAGCCAGCCTGTGTCCACCAAATGCAGCCTGTGTCTCACCAAATGCAGCCTGTGTCTCACCAAATGCAGCCTGTGTCCACCAAATACAGCCTTTGTCCCACCAAATGCTGCCCGTGTCCAGCAAATGAAGCCCGTGTCTCACCAATGCAGCCTGTGTCCCACCATATGCAGCCAGCCTGTGTCCCACCAAATACAGCCAGCCTGTGTCTCACCAAATGCAGCCAGCCTGTGTCTCACCAAATGCAGCCAGCCTGTGTCAACCAAATGCAGCTTGTGTCCCACCAAATGCAGTCTGTGTCCCACCAAATGCAGCCTGTGTCCCACCAAATACAGCCTGTGTCCCATCAAATGCAGCCGGCCTGTGTCCACCAAATGCAGCCTGTGTCTCACCAAATGCAGCCTGTGTCCCACCAAATGCAGCCTGTGCCCCACCAAATGCAGCAAGCCTTTTTCCACCAAATTCAGCCTGTGTCTCACCAAATGCAGCCTGTGTCCCACCAAATGCAGCCTGTGTCCCACCAAATGCAGCCTGTGTCCCACCAAATGCAGCCAGCCTTTGTTACCAAATGCAGCCAGCCTGTGCCCACCAAATGCAGTATGTGTCCACCAAATACAGCCTGTGTCTCACCAAATGCAGCCAGCCTGTGTCCACCAAATGCAGCCAGCCTGTGTCCCACAAAATGCAGCCTGTGTCTCACCAAATGCAGACTGTGTCCCACCAAATGCAGCCTGTGCCCCACCAAATGCAGCCTGTGTCCACCAAATGCAGCCTGTGTCCCACCAAATGCAGCCAGCCTGTGTCCACTAAATACAGCCGGCCTGTCTCACCAAATGCACTCTGTGTCCACCAAATACAGCCTGTGTCCCACCAAATGCAGCCAGCCTGTGTCCACCAAATGCAGCCAGCCTTTGTCCACCATATGCAGCCTGTGTTCATCAAATCCAGACTGTGTTCACCAAATGCAGCCTGTGTCCCACCAAATGCAGCCTGTGTCTCACCAAATGCAGCCTGTGTCTAACCAAATGCAGCCTGTGTCTCACCAAATGCAGCCTGTGTCCAACCAAATGCAGCCTGTGTCTCACTAAATGCAGCCTGTGCCCCACCAAATGCAGCCTGTGCCCCACCAAATGCAGCCTGTGTCCACCAAATGCCGCCTGTGTCCCACCAAATGCAGCAAGCCTTTGTCCACCAAATGCAGCCTGTGTCTCACCAAATGCAGCCTGTGTCCACCAAAATGCAGCCTGTGTCCATCAAATACAGCCTGTATCCTACCAAATGCAGCCAGCCTGTGTCCACCAAATGCAGCCTGTGTCTCACCAAATGCAGCCTGTGTCCACCAAATACAGCCTTTGTCCCACCAAATGCAGCCTGTGTCCAGCAAATGCAGCCTGTGTCTCACCAAATTCAGCCTGTGTCCCACCAAATGCAGCCAGCCTGTGTTCACCAAATGCAGCCTGTGTCCACCAAATGCAGTCTGTGTCCCACCAAATGCAGCCAGCCTGTGTCCACCAAATGCAGCCAGCCTGTGTCCACCAAATGCAGCCAGCCTGTGTCCACCAAATGCAGCCTGTGTCCCACCAAATACAGCCTGTGTCCCACAAAATGCAGCCGGCCTGTGTCCACCAAATGCAGCCTGTGTCTCACCAAATGCAGGCTGTGTCCACAAAATAAAGCCTGTGTCCCACCAAATTCAGCCAGCCTGTGTCCACAAAATGCAGCCTGTGTCCACCAAATGCAGCCAGCCTGTGTTCACCAAATACAGCCTGTGTCCACCAAATGCAGCCAGCCTGTGTCCACCAAATGCAGCCAGCCTGTGTCCACCAAATGCAGCCTGTGTCTCACCAAATGCAGCCTGTGTCCACCAAATGCAGCCTGTGTCCACAAATTGAAGCCTGTGTCCCACCAAATGCAGCCTGTGTCCACCAAATGCAGCCAGGCTGTGTCCACCAAATGCAGCCTGTGCCCACCGAATGCAGCCTGTGTCCACCAAATGCAGCCAGCCTATGTCCACCAAATGCAGCCTGTGTCTCACCAAATGCAGCCTGTGTCCACTAAATGCAGCCTGTGTCTCACCAAATGCAGCCTGTGTCCCCCAAATGCAGCCTGTGTCCACCAGATGCAGCCTGTGTCCACCAAATGCAGCCTGTGTCTCACCAAATGCAGCCTGTGTCTCACCAAATGCAGCCTGTGTCCACCAAATACAGCCTGTGTCCCACCAAATGCAGCCAGCCTATTTCCACCAAATGCAGCCTGTGCCCTACCAAATGCAGCCAGCCTATGTCCACCAAATGCAGCCTGTGTCTTACCAAATGCAGCCTGTGTCCACTAAATGCAGCCTGTGTCTCACCAAATGCAGCCTGTGTCCCCCAAATGCAGCCTGTGTCCACCAGATGCAGCCTGTGTCCACCAAATGCAGCCTGTGTCTCACCAAATGCAGCCTGTGTCTCACCAAATTCAGCCTGTGTCCACCAAATACAGCCTGTGTCCCACCAAATGCAGCCAGCCTATTTCCACCAAATGCAGTCTGTGCCCTACCAAATGCAGCCAGCCTATGTCCACCAAATGCAGCCTGTGTCTCACCAAATGCAGCCTGTGTCTACTAAATGCAGCCTATGTCTCACCAAATGCAGCCTGTGTCCCCCAAATGCAGCCTGTGTCCCCCAAATGCAGCCTGTGTCCACCAAATGCAGCCTGTGTCCACCAAATGCAGCCTGTGTCCACCAAATGCAGCCTGTGTCTCACCAAATGCAGCCTGTGTCCACCAAATTCATCCTGTGTCTCACCAAATGCAGCCTGTGTCCACCTCATACAGCCCGTGTCCCACCAAATGCAGCCAGCCAATGTCCACCAAATGCAGCCTGCGTCCCACCAAATGCAGCCAGCCTGTGTCCTCCAAATGCAGCCTGTGTCTCACCAAATGCAGCCTGTGTCTCACCAAATGCAGCCTGTGTCCAACAAATACAGCCTTTTTTACCACCAAATGCAGCCTGTGTCCACCAAATGCAGCCCGTGTCTCACTAAATGCAGCCTGTGTCCATCAAATACAGCCTGTGTCCTACCAAATGCAGCCAGCCTGTGTCCACCAAATGCAGCCTGTGTCTCACCAAATGCAGCCTGTGTCCCACCAAATGCAGCCAGCCTGTGTCCCACCAAATGCAGCCAGCCTGTGTCCACCAAATACAGCCTGTGTCTCACCAAATTCAGCCTATGTCCACCAAATACAGCCTGTGTCTCACCAAATTCAGCCTATGTCCACCAAATGCAGCCTCTGTCCCACCAAATTCAGCCAGCCTGTGTCCACCAAAGGCAGCCTTTGTCCCACCAAATGCAACTTGTGTCCACCAAATGCAGCTTGTGTCCACCAAATGCAGCCTGTGTCCAACAAATGCAGCCTGTGTCTCACCAAATGCAGCCTGTGTCCACTAAATGCAGCCTGTGTCTCACCAAATGCATCCTGTGTCCCCCAAATGCAGCCTGTGTCCACCAAATGCAGCCTGTGTCTCTCCAAATGCAGCCTATGCCCCACCAAATGCAGCCTGTGCCCCACCAAATGCAGCCTGTGTCCACCAAATACAGCCTGTGTCCCACCAAATGCAGCCAGCCTGTGTCCACCAAATGCAGCCGGCGTCTCACCAAATGCAGCCTGTGTCCCACCAAATGCAGCCTGTGTCCACCAAATGCAGTCTGTGTCTCACCAAATGCAGTCTTTGTCTCACCAAATGCAGCCTGTGTCCACCAAATACAGCCCGTGTCTCACCAAATGCAGCCTGTGTCCAGCAAATACAGCCTGTGTCCCACCAAATGCAGCCAACCTATGTCCACCAAATGCAGCCTGTGTCCCACCAAATGCAGCCAGCCTGTGTCCACCAAATGCACCCTGTGTCTCACCAAATGCAGCCTGTGTCTCACCAAATGCAGCCTGTGTCCACCAAATGCATCCTGTGTCCACCAAATGCAGCCTGTGTCCACCAAAATGCAGCCTGTGTCCATCAAATACAGCCTGTGTCCTACCAAATGCAGGCAGCCTGTGTCCACCAAATGCAGCCTGTGTCTCACCAAATGCAGCCTGTGTCCACCAAATACAGCCTTTGTCCCCCCAAATGCAGCCTGTGTCCCACCAAATGCAGCCTGTGTCCCACCAAATGCAGCCAGCCTGTGTCCACCAAATACAACCTGTGTCTCACCAAATTCAGCCTGTGTCCACCAAATGCATCCTGTGTCTCACCAAATGCAGCCTGTGTCCACCAAATGCATCCTGTGTCTCACCAAATGCGGCCTGTGTCCACCAAATACAGCATGTGTCCCACCAAATGCAGCCAGCCTATGTCCACCAAATGCAGCCTGTGTCCCACCAAATGCAGCCAGCCTGTGTCCACCAAATGCAGCCTGTGTCTCACCAAATGGAGCCTGTGTCTCACCAAAAGCAGCCTGTTTCCACCAAATAAAGCCTTTGTACCACCAAATGCAGCCTGTGTCCACCAAATGCAGCCTGTGTCTCACCAAATGCAGCCTGTGTCCAACAAATACAGCCTGTTTTCCACCAAATGCAGTGAGCCTGTGTCCACCAAATGCAGCCGGTGTCTCACCAAATGCAGCCTGTGTCCCACCAAATGCAGCCTGTGTTTCACCAAATGCAGCCTGTGTCTCACAAAATGCAGCCTGTGTCCACCAAAAGCATCCTGTTTCTTACCAAATGCAGCCTGGGCCCCACCAAATGCATTCTGTGTCCACCAAATACAGCCTGTGTCCCACCAAATGCAGCCAGCCTGTGTCCACCAAATGCAGCCGGTGTCCCACCAAATGCAGCCTGTGTCTCACCAAATGCAGCCTGTGTCTCACCAAATGCAGCCTGTGTCCCACGAAATGCAGCCTGTGCCACGCAAAATGCAGCCTGTGTCCACCAAATTCAGCCTGTGTCCCACCAAATGCATCCAGCATTGTCCACAAAATACAGCCAGCCTGTCTCACCAAATGCAGTCTGTGTCCATCAAATACAGCCTGTGTCCCACCAAATGCAGCCAGCCTGTGTCCACCAAATTCAGCCAGCCTGTGTCCACCATATGCAGCCTGTGTCCATCAAATCCAGCCTGTGTCTCACCAAATGCAGCCTGTGTCTCACCAAATGCAGCCTTTGTCTCACCAAATGCAGCCAGCCTGTGTCCCACCAAATGCAGCCGGCGTCTCACCAAATGCAGCCTGTGTCCCACCAAATGCAGCCTGTGTCCACCAAATGCAGTCTGTGTCTCACCAAATGCAGTCTTTGTCTCACCAAATGCAGCCTGTGTCCACCAAATACAGCCCGTGTCTCACCAAATGCAGCCTGTGTCCAGCAAATACAGCCTGTGTCCCACCAAATGCAGCCAGCCTATGTCCACCAAATGCAGCCTGTGTCCCACCAAATGCAGCCAGCCTGTGTCCACCAAATGCACCCTGTGTCTCACCAAATGCAGCCTATGTCTCACCAAATGCAGCCTGTGTCCACCAAATGCATCCTGTGTCCACCAAATGCAGCCTGTGTCCACCAAAATGCAGCCTGTGTCCATCAAATACAGCCTGTGTCCTACCAAATGCAGGCAGCCTGTGTCCACCAAATGCAGCCTGTGTCTCACCAAATGCAGCCTGTGTCCACCAAATACAGCCTTTGTCCCCCCAAATGCAGCCTGTGTCCCACCAAATGCAGCCTGTGTCCCACCAAATGCAGCCAGCCTGTGTCCACCAAATACAACCTGTGTCTCACCAAATTCAGCCTGTGTCCACCAAATGCATCCTGTGTCTCACCAAATGCAGCCTGTGTCCACCAAATGCATCCTGTGTCTCACCAAATGCATCCTGTGTCTCACCAAATACAGCATGTGTCCCACCAAATGCAGCCAGCCTATGTCCACCAAATGCAGCCTGTGTCCACAAAATGCAGCCAGCCTGTGTTCACCAAATACAGCCTGTGTCCACCAAATGCAGCCAGCCTGTGTCCACCAAATGCAGCCTGTGTCTCACCAAATGCAGCCTGTGTCCACCAAATGCAGCCTGTGTCCCAACAAAAGCAGCCTGTGTCCCATCAAATGCCCCCTGTGTCCCACCAAATGCAGTCTGTTTCCACCAAATGCAGCCTGTGTCCACCAAATGCAGCCTGTGTCCCACCAAATGCAGCCTGTGTCCCACCAAATGCAGCCAGCCTATGTCCACCAAATGCAGCCTGTGTCCCACCAAATGCAGCCAGCCTGTGTCCACCAAATGCAGCCTGTGTCTCACCAAATGCAGCCTGTGTCTCACCAAATGCAGCCTGTGTCTACCAAATACAGCCTTTGTACCACCAAATGCAGCCTGTGTCCACCAAATGCAGCCCGTGTCTCACCAAATGCAGCCTGTGTCCACCAAAATACGGCCTGTGTCCCACCAAATGCAGCCAGCCTGTGTCCACCAAATGCAGCTGGTGTCTCACCAAATGCAGCCTGTGTCCCACCAAATGCAGCCTGTGTCCACCAAATGCAGCCTGTGTCTCACCAAATGCAGCCTGTGTCCACCAAATGCATCCTGTGTCCACCAAATGCATCCTGTGTCTCACCAAATGCAGCCTGTGCCACACCAAATGAAGTCTGTGTCCACCAAATACAGCCTGTGTCCCACCAAATGCAGCCTGTGTCCACCAAATGCAGCCTGTGTCCCACCAAAAGCAGCCTGTGTCCCATCAAATGCCCCCTGTGTCCCACCAAATGCAGTCTGTTTCCACCAAATGCAGCCTGTGTCCACCAAATGCAGCCTGTGTCCCACCAAATGCAGCCTGTGTCCCACCAAATGCAGCCTGTATCCTCCAAATGCAGCCAGCCTGTGTCCACCAAATGCAGCCTGTGCCCACTAAATGCAGCCTGTGTCCACCAAATGCAGCCAACCTATGTCCACCAAATGCAGCCTGTGTCTCACCAAATGCAGCCTGGGTCTCAACAAATGCAGCCTGTGTCCCCCAAATCCAGCCTGTGTCCACCAAATGCAGCCTGTGTCTCTCCAAATGCAGCCTGTGCCCCACCAAATGCAGCCTGTGCCCTACCAAATGCAGCCTGTGCCCCACCAAATGCAGCCTGTGTCCACAAAATACAGCCTGTGTCCCACCAAATGCAGCCTGCCTGTGTCTACCAAATGCAGCCGGTGTCTCACCAAATGCAGCCTGTGTCCCACCAAATGCAGCCTGTGTCCCACCAAATGCAGCCTGTGTCCACCAAATGCAGCCCGTGTCTCTAAAAATGCAGCCTGTGTCCACCAAATGCATCCTTTGTCTCACCAAATGCCGCCTGTGTCCACCAAATACAGTCTGTGTCCCACCAAATGCAGCCAGCCTATGTCCACCAAATGCAGCCTGTGTCCCACCAAATGCAGCCAGCCTGTGTCAACCAAATGCAGCCTGTGTCTCACCAAATGCAGCCTGTGTCTCACCAAATGCAGCCTGTGTCCACCAAATACAGCCTTTGTACCACCAAATGCAGCCTGTGTCCACCAAATCCAGCCCGTGTCTCACCAAATGCAGCCTGTGTCCACCAAAATACGGCCTGTGTCCCACCAAATGCAGCCAGCCTGTGTCCACCAAATGCAGCTGGTGTCTCACCAAATGCAGCCTGTGTCTCACCAAATGCAGCCTGTGTCCACCAAATGCAGCCTGTGTCTCACCAAATGCAGCCTGTGCCACACCAAATGAAGTCTGTGTCCACCAAATACAGCATGTGTCCCACCAAATGCAGCCAGCCTGTGTCCACCAAATGCAGCCGGTGTTCCACCAAATGCAGCCTGTGTCTCACCAAATGCAGCCTATGTCCCACCAAATGCAGCCTGTGCCACACCAAATGCAGCCTGTGTCCACCAAATTCAGCCTGTGTCCCACCAAATGCATCCAGCCTGTGTCCACCAAATACAGCCAGCCTCTCTCACCAAATGCAGTCTGTGTCCACCAAATACAGCCTGTGTCCCACCAAATGCAGCCAGCCTGTGTCCACCAAATGCAGCCAGCCTGTGTCCACCATATGCAGCCTGTGTCCATCAAATGCAGCCTGTGTCTCATCAAATGCAGCCTGTGTCCCACCAAATGCAACCTGTGTCTAACCAAATGCAGCCTTTGTCTCACCAAATGCAGCCTATGTCCAACCAAATGCTGCCTGTGTCCACCAGATGCAGCCTGTGTCCACCAAAATGCAGCCTGTGTCCACCAAATACAGCCTGTGTCCCACTAAATGCAGCCAGCCTGTGTACACCAAATGCAGCATGTGTCTCACCAAATGCAGCCTGTGTCTCACCAAATGCAGCCTGTGTCCACCAAATACAGCCTTTGTCCCACCAAATGCAGCCTGTGTCCACTAAATGCAGCCCGTGTCTCACCAAATGCAGCCTGTGTCCCACCAAATGCAGCCAGCCTGTGTTCCACCAAATGCAGCCAGCTTGTGTCCCACCAAATGCAGCCAGCCTGTGTCCCACCAAATGCAGCCAGCCTGTGTCCACCATATACAGCCTGTGTCTCACCAAATTCAGCCTATGTCCACCAAATGCAGCCTGTGTCCCACCAATTGCAACCAGCCCGTGTTCACCAAATGCAGCCTGTGTCCACCAAATGCAGCCTGTGTCCCACCAAATGCAACTTGTGTTCACCAAATGCAGCTTGTGTCAACCAAATGCAGCCTGTGTCCCACCAAATGCAGCCAGCCTTTGTTCACCACATGCAGCCAGCATGTGTTCACCAAATGCAGCCAGCCTGTGTCCACCAAATTCAGCCTGTGTCAACCAAATGCAGCCTATGTCCACCAAATGCAGCCTATTTCTCACCAAATGCATCCTGTGTCTCACCTATTGCAGCCTGTGTCCACCAAATGCAGCCTGTGTCTCACTAAATGCAGCCTGTGTCCACCAAATGCAGCCTGTGTCCCACCAAATGCAGCCTGTGTCCCACCAAATGCTGCCCGCCTGTGTTACCAAATGCAGCCAGCCTGTGTCCACCAAATGCAGTATGTGTCCACCAAATGCAGCCTATGTCCACCAAATGCAGCCTGTGTCCACCAAATGCAGCGAGCCTATGTCCACCAAATGCAGCCTGTGTCTCACCAAATGCAGCCTGTGTCCACTAAATGCAGCCTGTGTCTCACCAAATGCAGCCTGTGTCCCCCAAACGCAGCCTGTGCCCACCAAATGCAGCCTGTGTCTCTCCAAATGCAGCCTGTGCCCCACCAAATGCAGCCTGTGCCCCTCCAAATGCAGCCTGTGCCCCACCAAATGCAGCCTGTGTCCCACCAAATGCAGCCAACCTGTGTTCACCAAATGCAGCCTGTGTCAACCAAATGCGGCCTATGTCCACCAAATGCAGCCTGTGTCTCACCAAATGCAGCCTGTGTCTCACCTAATGCAGCCTGTGTCCACCAAATGCAGCCTGTGTCTCACTAAATGCAGCCTGTGTCCACCAAATGCAGCCTGTGTCCCACCAAAAGCAGCCTGTGTCCCATCAAATACCCCCTTTGTCCCACCAAATGCAACCTGTGTCCATCAAATGCAGCCCGTGTCCACCAAATGCAGACTGTGTCTCTCCAAATGCAGCCTGTGCCCCACCAAATGCAGCCTGTGCCCCACCAAATGCAGCCTGTGTCCCACCAAATGCAGCCAACCTGTGTTCACCAAATGCAGCCAGCCTGTGTCCACCAAATGCAGTATGTGTCCACCAAATGCAGCCTATGTCCACCAAATGCAGCCTGTGTCCACCAAATGCAGCGAGCCTATGTCCACCAAATGCAGCCTGTGTCTCACCAAATGCAGCCTGTGTCCACTAAATGCAGCCTGTGTCTCACCAAATGCAGCCTGTGTCCCCCAAACGCAGCCTGTGCCCACCAAATGCAGCCTGTGTCTCTCCAAATGCAGCCTGTGCCCCACCAAATGCAGCCTGTGCCCCTCCAAATGCAGCCTGTGCCCCACCAAATGCAGCCTGTGTCCCACCAAATGCAGCCAACCTGTGTTCACCAAATGCAGCCTGTGTCAACCAAATGCGGCCTATGTCCACCAAATGCAGCCTGTGTCTCACCAAATGCAGCCTGTGTCTCACCTAATGCAGCCTGTGTCCACCAAATGCAGCCTGTGTCTCACTAAATGCTGCCTGTGTCCACCAAATGCAGCCTGTGTCCCACCAAAAGCAGCCTGTGTCCCATCAAATACCCCCTTTGTCCCACCAAATGCAACCTGTGTCCATCAAATGCAGCCCGTGTCCACCAAATGCAGACTGTGTCTCTCCAAATGCAGCCTGTGCCCCACCAAATGCAGCCTGTGCCCCACCAAATGCAGCCTGTGTCCCACCAAATGCAGCCAACCTGTGTTCACCAAATGCAGCCAGCCTGTGTCCACCAAATGCAGCCTGTGTCCACCAAATGCAGCCAGCCTGTTTCCACCAAATGCAGCCAGCCTGTGTCCACCAAATGCAGCCTTTGTCCATCAAATGCAGCTTGTGTCCCACCAAATGCAGCCAGCCTGTGTCCACCAAATGCAGCCAGCCTGTGTTCACCATATGCAGCCTGTGTCCACCAAATGCAGCCTGTGTCTCACCAAATGCAGCCTGTGTCCCACAAAATGCAGCCTGTGTTCCACCACATACAGCCTGTTTCCCACCAAATGCAGCCTGTGTCCCACCAAATGCAGCCTGTGTCTCACCAAATGCGGCCTGTGTCCCACCAAATGCAGCCTGTGTCTACCAAAATGCAGCCTGTGTCCACCAAATACAGCCTGTGTCCCACCAAATGCAGCCAGCCTGTGTCCACCAAATGCAGCCTGTGTCTCACCAAATGCAGCCTGTGTCCCACCAAATGCAGCCTGTGTCCCACCAAATGCAGCCTGTGTCCCACCAAATGCAGCCTGTGTCCCACCAAATGCAGCCTGTGTCCAGCACATGCAGCCTGTGTCCACCAAATACAGCCTGTGCCCCACCAAATGCAGCCAGCCTGTGTCCATTAAATGCAGCCCGTGTCCACCAAATACAGCCTGTGTCCCACCAAATGCAGCCAGCCTGTGTCCACTAAATGCAGCCTGTGTCTCACCAAATGCAGCCTGTGTCCCACCAAATGCAGCCTGTGTCCCACCAAATGCAGACTGTGTCCCACCAAATGCAGCCTGTGTCCCACCAAATGCAGCCAGCCTGTGTCCACCAAATGCAGCCTGTGTCCACCAAATGCAGCCAGCCTGTGTCTCACCAAATGCAGCCCGTGTCCCACCAAATTCAGCCTGTGTCCCAACAAATGCAGCCTGTGTCCACCAAGTCCAGCCTGTGTCCCACCAAATGCAGCTAGCCTGTGTCCACCAAATGCAGCCTGTGTCCACCAAATGCAGCCTGTGTCCACCAAATGCAGCCAGCCTGTGTCCACCAAATACAGCCTATGTCCACCAAATGCAGCCAGCCTGTGTTCACCAAATGCAGCCTTTGTCTCACCAAATGCAGTCTGTGTCCCACCAAATACAGCCAATGTCCCACCAAAAGTAGCCAGCCTGTGTCCACCAAATGCAGCCTGTGTCTCACCAAATGCAGCCTGTGTCCACCAACTGCAGCCTGTGTCCACCAACTGCAGCCTGTGTCCACCAACTGCAGTCCGTGTCCACAAAATACCGCCTGTGACCCACCAAATGCAACCAGCCTGTATCCACCAAATGCAGCCTGTGTCCACCAAATGCAGCCAGCCTGTTTCCACCAAATGCAGCCAGCCTGTGTCCACCAAATGCAGCCTTTGTCCATCAAATGCAGCTTGTGTCCCACCAAATGCAGCCAGCCTGTGTCCACCAAATGCAGCCAGCCTGTGTTCACCATATGCAGCCTGTGTCCACCAAATGCAGCCTGTGTCTCACCAAATGCAGCCTGTGTCCCACAAAATGCAGCCTGTGTTCCACCACATACAGCCTGTTTCCCACCAAATGCAGCCTGTGTCCCACCAAATGCAGCCTGTGTCTCACCAAATGCGGCCTGTGTCCCACCAAATGCAGCCTGTGTCTACCAAAATGCAGCCTGTGTCCACCAAATACAGCCTGTGTCCCACCAAATGCAGCCAGCCTGTGTCCACCAAATGCAGCCTGTGTCTCACCAAATGCAGCCTGTGTCCCACCAAATGCAGCCTGTGTCCCACCAAATGCAGCCTGTGTCCCACCAAATGCAGTCTGTGTCCAGCACATGCAGCCTGTGTCCACCAAATACAGCCTGTGCCCCACCAAATGCAGCCAGCCTGTGTCCATTAAATGCAGCCCGTGTCCACCAAATACAGCCTGTGTCCCACCAAATGCAGCCAGCCTGTGTCCACTAAATGCAGCCTGTGTCTCACCAAATGCAGCCTGTGTCCCACCAAATGCAGCCTGTGTCCCACGAAATGCAGACTGTGTCCCACCAAATGCAGCCTGTGTCCCACCAAATGCAGCCAGCCTGTGTCCACCAAATGCAGCCTGTGTCCACCAAATGCAGCCAGCCTGTGTCTCACCAAATGCAGCCCGTGTCCCACCAAATTCAGCCTGTGTCCCAACAAATGCAGCCTGTATCCACCAAGTCCAGCCTGTGTCCCACCAAATGCAGCTAGCCTGTGTCCACCAAATGCAGCCTGTGTCCACCAAATGCAGCCTGTGTCCACCAAATGCAGCCAGCCTGTGTCCACCAAATACAGCCTATGTCCACCAAATGCAGCCAGCCTGTGTTCACCAAATGCAGCCTTTGTCTCACCAAATGCAGTCTGTGTCCCACCAAATACAGCCAATGTCCCACCAAATGTAGCCAGCCTGTGTCCACCAAATGCAGCCTGTGTCTCACCAAATGCAGCCTGTGTCCACCAACTGCAGCCTGTGTCCACCAACTGCAGTCCGTGTCCACAAAATACCGCCTGTGACCCACCAAATGCAACCAGCCTGTATCCACCAAATGCAGCCTGTGTCCACCAAATGCAGCCAGCCTGTGTCCACCAAATGCAGCCTGCATTTGGAGGACACCGGCTGCATATGGTGAAACACAGGCTGCATTTGGTGGGACACAGGCTGCATTTGATGGACACAGTCTGCATTTGGTGGGACATAGGCTGCATTTGGTGAGACACAGGCTGCATTTGGTGGACACAGGCTGCATTTGGTGGACACAGGCTGCATTTGGCGGGACACAGGCTGCATTTGGTGGGATACAGGCTGCATTTGGTGAGACACAGGCTGCATTTGGTGGACACTGGCTGGCTGCATTTGGCGGGACACAGGCTGGCTGCATTTGGCGGGACACGGGCTGTATTTGGTGGACACAGGCTGCATTTGGTGAGACATAGGCTGCATTTGGTGGACACAGGCTGGCTGGATTTGGTGAGACACAGGCTGCATTTGGTGAGACACAGGCTGCATTTGGTGAGACACAGCCTGCGTTTGGTGGACACAGGATGCATTTGGTGAGACACAGGCTGCATTTTGTGGACACAGGCTGCATATGGTGGATACAGGCTGGCTGCATTTGTTGGACACAGGCTGGCTGCATTTGATGGGACTGGCTGCATTTGGTGGACACAGGCTGGCTGCATTTGGTGGACACAGGCTGGCTGTATTTGGTGGGACACAGGCTGTATTTGGTGGACACAGGCTGCATTTGGTGGACACAGGATGTATTTGGTGGACACAGGCTGCATTTGGTGGACACAGTCTGCATTTGGTGGGACACAGGCTACATTTTGTGGGACACAGGCTGCATTTGATGGACACAGGCTGCATTTGGTGAGACACAGGCTGCATTTGGTGAATACAGGCTGGCTGCATTTGGTGGACACAGGCTGGCTGCATTTGGTGGGACACGCGCTGTATTTGGTGGACACAGGCTGCGTTTGGTGAGACACAGGCTGCATTTGGGGTAAAGCCGTCCACATAGACCATCCCCCGCACCACCATCGACATCATCCCTTCCACTGTTCGCTCCACGAGCACTTCAAGCCTTGCTTTCAGATCACTCTTCTGCAGGGTAGTCTTCCCAGTCACAATTGCAGACTGACAGTGGTGAGAGCCGGCGGTGCGGGGGATGGTCTATGTGGACATCTTTACCTGGGATGCCTGCATACTTAGATGTGCCTGTTTTAATCATCAACCATGTGACTTGCTAAATGTTGGACCTTCATTAAATTGTAACCATATTGCTACACTTAGAGGCGCCTCTCTTCTCTTGAATACTCTGGAGCTCCTGCTGGATTTTTGTTCTAATCCCCTTGTTGAGGCTTCCATTTGTGGATGGAGATTTTATGATTACACAACCTATCGCATTGCTATAATCTTTTTATATGGACTAAATACTGAAGGACTTATGAATAAATGGTTGTGGAATGAATTATCTGATTTTCCATTATTTTCTCATTCTCTAATTGATATAAGGGTGCTTTGGATTACAAGCATGCTTGCAATCCAAGATATTACTGTCGTTGGAAAGGCTGGAGGTTTTTGGTTTTTTGACCTTCATGCATACAGTGCATGAAGGTCAAAAAACCTCCAGCCTTTCCAACTAATTTAAGCCCCCTATTTCCCCCTGCTCCCCCCAATACTTACCTGAGCCCAATTTGCGATCAAGCGATGTGCATGAGAGTAGCTGCTGTCTCTGCTTTCTGTATCCTCAAAGGTCCAGCAGTACATGGTCCAGCAATGCGGGTGCGGAAAGCCTAGCTCTTCTCCCCCTCCTCTCCATGGCGCAGGCATTCTTACTGTGGTGCCTGGCTGTGGCTTTACCGCCGGGCGCGCACTGCGCATGCGCGAGCCGCCCTGCATGCTGTGAATGGCCGGGCAATCTTCTGGGACCTGTGCATGTCCCAGAAGATTGCAGGGAGGGAGGGGGGAGAGGGGAACTTCCTTCCGGCGCCCCGGAGCCAGGGAAGGAAGTGGGAACTGGGTCCCTGTAAAAACAGGGTACCTGCTTTTCCCCCCAACAAATGACATGCCAAATGTGGCATGTCAGGGGGTCACCTGCACTTAAAGTGAAAGCTCAATTTTTGGGTGGTACTCCGCTTTAGGAACAAACCTACAGACCCTATCTTGTTTATAACCCGGGGACCACCTGTAGTTTCCTTCTACCAGCCCCTATGTAACTACAGGGCATAGCAGTGATAAAGGGGCCAGCAAACTGAACCACAGCACTCAGCTGAGGACTAGGCATCTGACACACTCGGAAGTATTGGATGCTAAAAATCTTTCAACCAAAGTAACTCTTCATTAGAACAGCGAGCTCTGGTATGGGCAGTAATACAGGTAAGTAGGGATGAGCCGAACACCCCCAGTTCGGTTCGCACCAGAACCTGCGAACGGACCGAAAGTTTGCGTGAACTTTAGAAGGTCATTAAAGTCTATAGGACTTGAACGTTCAAAATAAAAAGTGCTAATTTTAAAGGCTAATATGCAAGTTATTGTCCTAAAAAGGGTTTGGGGACCGGGTCTTGCTCCAGGGGACATGTATCAATGCAAAAAAAGTTTTAAAAACGGCCGTTTTTTCGGAAGCAGTGATTTTAATGATGCTTAAAGTGAAAAAAAAAAAAGTGAAATATTCCTTTAGATATCATACCTGGGGGGTGTCTATAGTATGCCTGTAAAGTAGCGCGTGTTTCCCATGCGTAGAACAGTCCCTGCACAAAATGACATTTTTAAAGCAATAAAAGTTATTTAAAACTGCTTGCGGCTTTAATGTAACGTCGGGTCCCGGCAATATAGATGAAAATCAGTGAGACAAATGGCATGGGTACCCCCCACCCCCCAGTCCATTAGAAGGCCCTTTAGGTCTTGTATGGATATTAAGGGGAACCCCGCACCCAAATTAAAAAAAGGAAAGGCATGGGGCCCCCAGGCCCTATATACTCTGAACAGCAGTATACAGGCGGTGCAAACAAAACAGGGACTGTAGGTTTGTTGTTAAGTAGAATCTGTTTGTAATTTTGAACTTATACATTTTTAAAGTGTAGCTCCAGCCAAAAAATCTATTTTTAAGCTTTTTGGAAAACAAAGGGAAGGGTTATCACCTCTGTAACATTTGTTTTGCTGTCTGTGCTCCTCTTCAGAAGATTTTACCTCACTTTCTGTCCCAATGACAAATGTTTTTTGAAAATGTGGGGGTTTTAGTGAAACAAGGATTGGTGATAAAGCATCAGTGAAGAGGAGACACATTTCTCCCATATTAACTCTTACAGGAGAGAATTTCCCTTCCTAGGGGTAGATTTCATCTCACTTCCTGTTGTCTCCTTCTGTTTGCACGTAGGAGTTGTTTGTAGGTTGGATGTTTGAAAGTAGGGGCCTGCCCTATATACTCTGAAGAAATTGGGGCCTTAGGTGTTGGTGTTGCCACAACACTGTAAGCCCTCACAGTTACTCTTGGTGGGTGCAGGAATGGGCCGTGCTGTGAAATATTAGATCAAGAATTGTAATTACATAAGTGCAGTGAAGTGAACGATGCTCTCTAATTAACTTTCAATCAGTGTACAAAAATAACTATGACCAAATCCTATTAATCACAAAATTATGTGAGTATAAATAAAAATAAAAATTGTGTCATAAATATCTTGTGTCCAAATAATCGCATAGATAAGTGATGTGAGTGATAAAAAGAAAAAAGAAAAAAAAGAGAGAAAGAAAAGGTCAGTATAATTTAAATATAGAGGTGGTAATACTGGTGGATGTAGTTGATTGGTAACTGCAACTATATACCATAACACCACTTTAAAAAATTCACTTTGCGTGATGGTATCTCCACCATATGTGTTAGTACACAATAAAACCAATACTCCTGTGACATGTATAGTTCAACTCAAATCACAATATAAGCCCGTTCCAACTTGCTTTAGGGATATATTTGTCACTGTTTCTGGCTAAAATATCGTTACCGTTCTCAGGTGCAGATAGATTCATGAAATGAAACAAAGAAAAGACATCATTGCGCAATAATTAAATAACCGGGATAATCCATGGTAACGCTTGCACTCACATATCCCTGGATAGTATGCACTCTGATGGAAACAATCAGCCGCTCAGTGCGTGGTACTTTTCCTCACACCGCTACTATCTATGCTACAGACCAGCCTCTATAGTCTACGTCACTGGCTCCTCCTACGCGCTGCTTCACTGATCACGTGACTTGACACAATTTTTATTTTTATTTATACTCACATAATTTTGTGATTAATAGGATTTGGTCATAGTTACTTTTGTACACTGATTGAAAGTTAGTTAGAGCGCATCATTCACTTCACTGCACTTATATTCACACTAAGGTGTCTGATCACCTTTAAATGAATGCAGCTCAATTATTTAGTTATTTTCAGTCACATATTTAATCATTTCAAATATTCATTTCAGCGCTTTGGTATTTTCCATTTTAATTGTAATTACTTATCATTTCAAGTTTATTGAAAAAAAGAATAGTAACAAAGGAATACACTGTATATTGCAAATTATGCAGGTGCAACTGCGTACTTTTCATCTTTCTGCGAAATAAACAGTTAGTGTAAAACTCGTGTAGAAATCTAAATGTTTAACAGACTTCGCTTCACTGAGATTATTTCCACTAAGCTGACATTGTGACTGTAAAAAAAAAAGAAAAGAAATAATACTATAATATTTCTATCTGCGTGTTCGCAAGCCCTTGCGACAAACATTTCTTATCAGTTGTTCAGATTGTTTATTGTAGAAAACACGTAAACGTGTGGTCTCTCTGATTCTCTGAAACAATCTCACTCACATCTATAAGAGAAGTACGAATTTCCGAGATATATACCAGTGGGAACATAGGCTATAGATCAGCCATGTAGTGGTTAGGAAGTTAGATTGTAGAAAAGAAGAAAGTAAAAAAAAAAAAAAAAAGAGAATAAAGAAAATGAAATAATGAAGTGGAGGGCAGAAATAAAACACAGAGGTAGGGCACCCGCCCAGACCACGAGATCCCTCCCAGACCTAATTCAGGAAGGGAATTCTGCAGAGTATTTGAAAATCAGCCAGGGTTGCCATGTTTTGTGGAATCAATCGATATGGCCTTTGTCTTGGGCCAACACATCCTCCATTTCGTGGATTTCACTGACTCTCGACAGCCAATCCCTTACAGTTGGAGTAGACGTAGAGAGCCAGTGCAAAGGTATTTGAGATTTGGCTGCGTTGAGGAGGTGGATCGTCAATGAGCGTTTGTATCGTTTAAATGAGATATTTGACAGGTGTAATAGACAACATGCTGGGGTCAGTTCTACTCTGGTTTCTGTAATTTTTTTAATTAAAACTCTAACTTCATTCCAGAATGGTTCAATTTTGTGGCAGTGCCACCAGATGTGGGTTAGTGTGCCTTTTTCGGAGAAACATCTCCAGCATGTGTCTGGTTTTTGTGCATCCCATTTGTGTATCTTGTCGGGGGTGCTGTACCAATGGGTCAAAAGTTTGTAATTTGTCTCTTGCATTTTTGTGCTTATGGAACATTTATGTGCTAGGGCAGCCACGTACCTCCATTGTTTGTCTGATATCTCCAAATCAAGTTCTTCCGACCATCTCCTCCTGTGCCCGTCCGATATCTCAGTCCCCGAGCGACTCAGCCACTCATATGCAACCGAAGTGGCCTTTTCAATTGGAGTTCCCTCCCGACATACCGATTCCAAAGCCGTCAGAGGTCTATATAGTGTTTGGGGTTCTTTAATGTTACCTAGATAGCTTCTTAATTGGAAGTATGTCCAGAGTTTCAGTTGGGGTCGGTTTATGTCTGTCTTGAAAGACGACCAGTCTCTGAATTTGTTTTCATTATAGCAGTCTCCGGCCAGCAAGGGATCTCCTGTCGGATTCGACCTAAGAGTCGGGTTATGTAGGCCTGGGGCAAAGGCTGGATTATCTGTCAGGGGCGTTAGAGGACTGGGTGATGTGGTCAGCTTTTTTTGTTTAGCTAGGCCGGTAATGATCTTCAGTGTGGTACCAGTGATCGGGTGTAACCTAACTACATGAGGTAGTGTTTTGATGGAGGACCATGGTAGGTATCTAAGTGGCAGCGTGGCAAGCGTTGACTCTAGTGATACCCAGTCTTTCTCCGACTCATGGCAATGCCAGTCTATGATTCTGGTTATGTGGGAGGCCTGGTAGTAACTGCGGAAGTTCGGGAAATGGATTCCTCCTAGATCTTTGGGTTTGACCAGGGTGCCTAGTTTAATTCTGGGTTTTTTATGTTGCCAGAGAAATCTCGTGACCATTGTATTAAGTTCGTTGAAAAATTTCTGAGGTATCTCTATCGGTAGTGTGCGGGTCAGATATAAAAATTTGGGCAGTACGACCATTTTCACTATGGCCGCTCTGCCAAACCAAGAGAAGTAGTTCTCATTCCAGGTTGTGAGATCCTTCGCACAGTTTTTTAGAAAGGTCACAAAATTTCTCTCGTATGCCATTTTTAGAGATGGTGTAAGCCAAATTCCTAGATATTTTAGTTTGGACTTATCCCAGGTGAATGTTGAGTTCGCCTGTGTTAATTTGAGTACACTGTCTGGAAGGGAGAGGTTCAGGGCCTCTGACTTTGTGTAATTGATTTTTAGGTTGGATACAAATCCGTAGTGTGCGAATTCTTGTAACAGGTTAGGGAGAGTTGTGATCGGTTTCGTTAAGAAGAACAATAAGTCATCTGCGTATGCAGCTACTTTGTACTCTCTATTGTTAATCTGGAAACCTTGTATTGCTGTGTTCTTTTGCACTGTTCTAATAAAGGGCTCTAGTGAGAGGATAAATAAAAGGGGCGATAGGGGGCATCCTTGTCTAGTCCCGTTTTTAATATATACTTTTTCTGAGAGAATTCCGTTTATTTTTAATTCCGCTGTTGGATTCTGATAGAGGGTCGAGATCCACTGCAGCATGATCGGACCTAAGCCCACCCCTCCACACACCGCCAGCATGAAATCCCATGCCACACGATCGAAGGCCTTCTCCGCGTCTGTTGAGAGGAGAAAGCCCTCGATCTTCCTTTGTCTCGCAGCTTGTGTTAGCAAGAGCGCTTTAGTAACGTTGTCTCTGGCCTCCCTGTTTGGCATAAAGCCCACCTGCTCCAAGCCAATTAGTTTTGAAAGCAGCGGTCCCATCCTCAATGCAATGATCTTCGCGAACAGCTTGGCGTCGAGGTTCAACAAGGAGATGGGACGGTAGCTAGCACATTCCTCCGGGTTTTTGCCCTCTTTCGGTATAACCGTAATATGAGCAGAGAGGAAACCAGGGGTGATACGTCTTGGCTTGGATAAGGCGTTCAATGCATCTTTTAAGGGTTCAGTGAGAATCTCTATGAAGGATTTGTAATATGTGGCGGAATATCCGTCAGGACCCGGGCTCTTTCCCGGTTTTAGTAATTTGATGGCCTGTTTGATTTCCTCTGTTGTGATTGGGGCTTCTAGGAGATCTGTATCTTCCTTGGGCAGAGATGGTAGTCCGCTATGTCTTATGTAGTCTTGTATGATTTGTGTCCTATCTCCTAACATTTGTGGGTGTTTATGTTGTGGGGGCAGGTTATAAAGCTTCGTATAGAAGGCATGGAAGTGCTTAGCTATTGCCTCAGGTGTTACCTCAAGCTTTCCCTCTTTGGATCTGATACCAACTATCTGATTAATTGAGTTTTGTTCTCTAAGGGCTCTCGCCAAGAACCTCCCAGCTTTGTCACCTGATTCATAATAGAGCCGCTTCTTGAAGAAAAGAATCCGTTTGGCTTTAGTGTGGAGAATCTGCTGTAGATCTTTCCTTGCCTCTAGGAGGCTCTTGGCCGAGGCCTCCGATAGAGATTGTTTGTGTGATAGTTCTAATGACTCAATTTTGGTGAGTAATTTTCTGATCTGAGCATCTCTTTCCTTTTTGCGTCTTGAGCCCATCCCTATCAGAACTCCTCGTATGGTGCATTTATGAGCTTCCCATAGTAGTAGGGGATCTATCCCAGGTGTATTATTTTGTTTGAAGAAATCGGTTATGTTGTTTGTAAGTATAGGTAAGAGTGTCGGGTCTGATAGTAAAGACGTGTTCAGTCTCCATGTCTGCTGTTGTCTATTTGAATTCTGTAAGTCCAGTGTCAGTGAGATAGGTGCGTGGTCCGATAATGTTTGTGTACCTATTTTCGCGGCGGAGATTTTTGATAGATCTCTCTGAGGAACAAATATGTAATCCAGCCGGGCATATCTGTTGTGTGGTGTCGAGAAATGAGTATAGTCTCTACCTTCGGGATTAAGGAAGCGCCAGGAGTCCACCAACTGGAGTTTGTGTAGGAGTGATTTAATCTTTTTCAGAATTTTGTAGGTAATGCATGTCCTACCATTGGACGTATCCAAAAGTGGGTTTAGAGGTACATTAAAATCCCCCCCAAGTATAATACAGCCATCGGCGAACTCCTGTAGCCTCCTCACGATGAGTTGGCAAAAGGTTATGTGGGACTTATTTGGGAAGTATACATTGGCGAGAGTCAAAGGCAAGTCGTTGTATGTACCCTTCAGGAGCACGAATCTGCCCCCAGGGTCACACAACTGTTCTTTTAGTTTAAACGGTGTGTCTCTACCTATTAGTATCGTGACCCCTTTTGATTTAGAATCGGCTGTGGTAGCATGGAAAGCTCTCAGGAACTGTGGGGATGTTAATTTGGGGATGTTGTTTGTTTTAAAATGGGTCTCTTGTAGGAATACAAATTGAGGTTTACCTTTTTTGAGTTCTCTGAGCAGAGTGGAACGTCGCTCGGGTATATTTAAGCCTCTGATGTTGTGAGAAATCACAAGGGGACGGTTCCCCAGCGATGAGTATACCATGGTGTCGGCAGAGGAGGAGACGGTCGGGTTTCAGATCTGCAAAGACAAGACAGTTATCTAAAGGTTTGACACTTGATCTTCACTCAAATGTAGAATATTTCTGATACCCCGGGCGGGTGCCCCCCCCCCACTAAATTAAAGGGAAAGTAGAGAAGAAGGAGGAAAAAGGGTGAGTGTTAAAAAAAGAGAAAAAGCTTAGCAGGGAGTTATTACTATGGGGGTCAATCTCCAGAGGTACCTAAGTCAACCCGTGTGGAGATATACCCCCAGGCGTAAAATATCAAGTAGGATTTGTGGGGACTGTGGGAAGCGACTACGACTAAGCGTAGCTTAGGCTCCAAGTAAATGGAGTGTTGTGAAAACTATGAATGTATAGTCTCAACGTGACACACACGGGGTCTCGCAATAGTAAAAATATTAATATTATAAAGGTCACACCCGACCAGGATGTGTAACAAGTTAACTCGGGTTTAAACGTAAAAAACTATAACCTGAACCCATAGAATGTAGCTTTAACAGTTATGTCATCAGACTCTCAACTAATTAGGTAGTCCTAGCTGTCATCTGTGGATACGCCCCTCATATAAGCATATAATCAGATCTAATCTGCATATAATAAATCTGTTCAGAGTGGTATGAAAAAAAAAAAAGGGGGGGGGAGGGGTGGAGGAGAGGGGGAGGGGGGGGGGGAGGGAATGGGGGTTGGTGGGGAGGGGGGGGCGGCAGAGGGGAGGAGGGGAGGGGAGTGGAGGGGGGATAGAGGGAGAGGGGAGGGGGGGGGAGAGGAGGCATCAGCAAGCAGCCTTTACTCCTATTAACCCTCCCCCATCTAATCTTCTTGCTCCCGCACAGTTTTGTCAATCTTCGTGGTCTGCAACCGGAGTCCCAGTGCTTCAGGGCTAAGTGTCGGTGTAGCAGTGAGCCACGTCCAGGGCACCTCTGTCGTCACATCTGGGGTCAAGGTCCCCCCATCAGTCAACAAGAAATATGGATCTGAAGGGGTATATCTCCTCTCGATCAAACGTCAGAGCTCGCATCACAAGCCTAATGGCTGCGCAGGGAGCCATGGGATGTTGTTGTAGGTGCCCCTCCAGGTGCTGTTAGTAAAGGTGATCATCTTTATTTCCTTTCCTCCCTCGTCTCTCCCCCTCCGGTAGGATGTTCCACAGGCGGCAGCAATGTGACATGTATATCAGTGTGGTGCGAGTTGTATTCCGGGCTGTAGGTTTGTTAAAGTCATGTCCATTGTGGAATAAAAGAAACTATGCACATTCCTGGGCTCTGGATGGGCCAGCCAGTCTCCTCGGGGTTTCTGCATGGGAGCTGTTTCCTTTGTTCAGCTTGTGTTTTTTCGATAGCCTTTTGTCTGGGGAAGAGAATGGGGAGGTGGGGGGGCTCCTGACCAGGGGTGGTTGTAGGATTTCCTCGTACCATTCCGGTAATTCCAATGGTTCCAGGTCTAAGGCTTCACAGAACTCCGGTAAGTCTGCTGGCGAACGCAGGATAGCTTGATGGCCATTATAGGTAACTGTGAGCGCGAAGGGAAATCTCCAAGTATATCTCAAGTCTTTTGCTCTCAATTTCTCCAGCAGGGGTCGCAGTGCGCATCTGTTCTTCAGAGTAATCTGAGAAAGATCCTGGAACAGCATAATCGTGGCGCCATTAAATATAATTTGCTCGTTTTGTCTCGCTTTTCGCATTATCTCTTCTTTGGTAGCAAAGCTTTGTAAGCAACAGATTATGTCACGAGGCGGTGCAGTATCTGGGCCTCTGGGTCTGAGAGCTCTGTGAGCTCTTACAAAATCGATTTCCGTGTCTTCCTGCCTCTCAAGCAGGCTGTTGAAGACTCTCCGGAGTGCCGTGGTGATCTGATCTTGATCTACTGATTCCGGGATCCCCCTGACTCTGATATTACACCTCCTCCCCCGGTTATCGAGATCTTCAATGTGTCTATTCATGTTAATAAAGTGCTGCATGTGATTTGACGAAACCATCTCTAGCTTGTGGATTGCTTTATCTCTCTGTCTGCCTGCACTTTCGGCCGCCGCCATCTTTTCATTTATCACCATCATGCTCGTTTTCAGATCCGTTATGGCGGCAGAAAACGTAGCTTTTATGTCTGCAGCGAATATCGACATGTCCGCAAATGTGAGCGGGTGGTCCGGTGTGGACTTACCCCTGCTGATGTCTTCAGAAGCGGACAGTGAATCCTCGCTCTCCCCTTCCTCCTGTGGCGTCGGCGCCATCTTGCTTCTCGGGGTCCCGCTACGGGCCGCTGTGTTATGTCGGAAGATTTCAGCGATGTTGGCACTGACCGAAGCCGAGTTTCGGCGTGTCCGTGGTCCAGGCGTCCAATGCAGCTTTCTACCCGGCATTTGTGAGCTGTAGGTCGGGTGTAAGGGCTTAGAACCTCCGTGTGTGTCTCAGAGCCTCTTTAGTGAGCAGCCATCTCCGCCGCGCGCCAAGCCACGCCCCCTTTAATTGTAATTACATGCCATTGTTGAACAGGGGCAGAAAAATTGGGCCTTTGGTGGTGGTGGTGGTGTTGCCACAACACTGTAAGCCCTCACAGTTACTCTTGCTGGGCGCAGGAATGGGCCCTGCTGTGAAATATTAGATCAAGAATTGTAATTACATATCCCTGTTGAACAGAGGCAGAAAAATTGGGCCCTGGTGCCACAACACTGCAACCCCTCACAGATGCTATAGTTAGAGCGCAGGAATGAGCCCTGCTGCAAAGTATTGCATCAAAAATTGTAATTACATGCCCCTGTTAAACAGGGGAAGAAAAATTGCCACAACGCTGCAACCCCTCACAGATGCTATAGTTGGAGCGCAGGAATGAGCCCCGCTGCAAAGTATTGCATCAAAAATTGTAATTACACACCATTGTTAAACAGGGGCAGAAAAATTTCCATAACACTGCAAACCCTAACAGATGCTATAGTTGGAGCGCAGGAATGAGCCCTGCTGCAAATTATTGCATCAAAAATTGTAATTATACGCCATTGTTAAACAGGGGCTGAAAAATTGGGCCTTGGGCACTGGTGCTGGTGCCACAACACTGCAACCCCTCACAGATACTCTAGTTGGAGCACAGGAATGAGCCCTGCTGCAAACTATAGCATCAAAAATTGTAATTACACGCCCCTGTTAAACAGGGGAAGAAAAATTGGGCCTTGGCCACTGGTGGCGGTGCCCAGAACCAAAAATGTTCTTACAAGCTATCAGCATGAAAATTGAGGAGGAAGAGGATTGTGACTCAGCATTACAGAATAGTCACTCAGCATCAGCATAGGCAGTCTTGAAGGGATCTCACATTTAAAAAAATCAATCGGTTACATCAGCATCAGGTGCTTGGTATCTGGTGATCCAAGACTGATTCATTTTTATGAAGGTCAGCCAATCGACCGATTCGTTGGACAGGCGCACCCTGTGATCGGTTGCAATGCCTCCAGCAGCACTGAATATGCGCTCCGAAAGAACGTTGAAAGCAGGAGAGGCCAGTAGCTCAATTGCATACTGTGCAAGCTCTGGCCAGTGATCCATCCTCAAGACCCAGTAACCCAGAGTATTTTCGGTGGGAAAGGTCTCCAAGTCTGATCTTGCCCCTAGGTAATCCTGCACCATGTGAATCAGACGCTGGCGATGGTTTCTGGAACCGATCAGACCTTGGGGCTGCGGACTGAAAAATTGTCTGAACGCATCGGTCAGACGGCCACCTTCTCCACTGATCTTTCTGTGACTGACTGAAGCCTCAGCAACACGGTGTCCAGGATGACCAGGAAATTGTAACCTCCCAGGCTCTGGAAACGCGTTGCACAAACCTTTCTGCAAGGCCTCCTGAAGATGTTTCATCCTCTGCTCCCTCTGTGACAGCAAGATAAGGTCCGCAACCTTACCCTTGTAACGTGGATCAAGTCGAGTTGCCAGCCAGTAATCATCCCTCCCCTTGATACCACGAATACGAGGATCCTTCAGCAGGCTTTGCAGGATCAGGGAGGCCATGCAGCGTAGGTTTGCTGAGGAATTCGGACCAGAGTCCTCTGGGTCACTAAGGACGACATGATCCGCAGCCACCTCCTCCCAGCCACGTACAAGTCCATGGGTTTCTTTGGACTGTAAATGATCCCTTGAAGACTGCTGCTGGTGCTGAGTGCCAGGCTCCACCTCCATGCTGACACAATCCTCCTCCTCCTCTTCCTGTGTGATCGGCGGGCACGCAAGAAGACTATCTGGATAAAGGGGGCCTTGAGAGGTATGGAAGTCCTCCTCTTCCTCCCTCTGTTCTGCCTCAAGTGCCCTGTCCATTATTTTACACAGCGTGTACTCCAGCAGGTGGACAAGAGGGACAGTGTCACTGATGCATGCACTGTCACTGCTCACCATCCTCGTGGCCTCCTCAAATGGTGACAGGACAGTGCATGCATCCCTGATCATAGCCCACTGGCGTGTCGAAAAAAAACCTAGGTCCCCTGACCCTGTCCTGGTGCCATAGTCGCATAGGTACTCATTGATGGCCCTCTGCTGCGTGTGCAGCTGCTGCAGCATGGCTAATGTTGAGTTCCACCTGGTGGGCATGTCACAGATTAGACGGTTCTTGGGCAGGTTAAATTCCTTTCGGAGGTCAGGCAGCCGAGCACTGGCATTATATGACCTGCAGAAATGCACACAGACTTTCCAGGCCTGCCTCAGGACATCCTGTAAGCCCGGGTACCTGCCCAAGAACCGCTGCACCACCAAGTTAAGGACGTGAGCCAAACAGGGCACATGGGTCAGTTGTCCCTGTCGGAGGGTGGAGAGGAGGTTGGTGCCATTGTCGCAAACCACAATACCTGCCTTAAGCTGGCGTGGCGTCAACCACCTCTGAACCTGCCCCTGCAGAGCTCACAGAATCTCTGCCCCAGTGTGGCTGCTGTTCCCCAAGCACACCAGCTCAAGCACCACATGGCATCTTTTTGCCTGCATGCTTGCATAGCCCCTTGAATGCCTATGGAGCACCGCTGGTTCCGAGGACAAATCAGCACAGGAAGAGGCCATAGAGGAAGAAGAAGTGGAGGGGTTGGAGGAGAGAGGTCTGGCAGAATCACCACTAGTAGAATTTTGGAGGCGTGGTGGTGGAACAACCTCCAACACTACTGCACCCTGTCCTGCATTCTTCCCAGCTGCCAGAAGAGTCACCCAGTGCGTGGTGAAAGATAGGTAACATCCCTGTCCATGCCTGCTGGACCATGAGTCAGCGGTAATATGCACCTTACCGCTGACCGCCCTGTCCAGCAAGGCCAAGACATTGCCTTCCACATGCCGGTAGAGAGCCGGAATTGCCTTCAGTGAGAAAAAGTGGCGTTTGGGAACCTGCCACTGGGGAACCGCACATTCCACAAACTCACAGAAGGGGGCAGAGTCTACCAACTGAAAAGGCAGCAGTTGAAGTGCTAGCAATTTAGCCAAGCTAGCATTCAACCGCTGGGCATGTGCATGGCTGGGAGCGAACTTCTTTCGGCGGTGCAGCAGCTAGGGCAGGGAAATTTGCCTGGTACAATCTGACGTCGGTGTACCGATAGCAGATTGCCCCCAAGTACTTGGCTGTGAAACACCTAATTCTACACCTTCATTCCTCTCAGTGCAGGTTTCAGAGAGGACTGAAGGTATAGTGGGGTTGGAGATCCCAGCTGATGAGGAGCAAGGAGAGGTCCACTTTGTTCTTTGGTGTGGGTCTTTTAGATACGCTTGCCAACGAACTGCATGGCAGGTCGACGTATGTCTGGTCAAGCATGTGATGCCCAAGCGGGTGATGTTTTGGCCATGCGAGATACGCTTGAGACATATGTTGCAAATAGCAGCGGTGGGATCATCGCTCTGCACATGCCGAGCTCTGCGGTGTGATGCAGTCAGTGTGCTGCCCTTAAGCTGGCCCCTGGAGGGCATTCTGCCTCATTGGAGATGTGCCTCCTCCTCCTCTCTCCTATCGGGCACCCACATGGAGTCAGTGACCTCATCATCCCCTCCCTCCTCATCACTGGAGCAAATCTGGCAGTATGCTGCAGCTGGGGGAACATGACTGCCAGATTGCTGTCCTTCTTGGGCACCCCCTCTCTCTGGGCTCACGTTACTGCCTTCCTCTAGCTGGGTACCATCATCGGAGCCTTCAAAATGCTGGGCATCCTCCTGGAGCATGTACCCAACACTGTGGTCAAACAGTACGAGGGGCTCCTAAGGAGGACATGGTGGGGCTAGGGAAGGAGTGACTGATGCCAATGAGCCAAGGGAAGAGGCCGCATTGGCAGCTGCTTTGCCAGAAGTACCCTGAGCCTGGGTGAGAGAGGATGAGGATGGCTTGGTCATCCACTCTACCAAGTCTTCCACATGTTGCGGCTCAACACGGCCAGCTGCCGAAAAAAGGACAAGCGTGTCCCGCGGCCACGTGCTGATGAGGATGCACCATCTCCACGACCAGCACTGTTGCCTCTAGACACAGAGCATGCTTGCCCTCTTTTATTGGCTTGTGACTGTCTGCCTCTCCTTGTTGGCCTTCCAGACATACTAATGGCCTGCAGTGAGATGTAGCTGCACAAAGCTGGGATGTATATATATACTGATACTGCAGCTAGCAGAATCAACTGCCTGCCTGTAGTATTATTAGTATGAGAACACCAGCAATTGTCTTCAGGTAGCTTTAGGTGCACACTGTGCAGAGTGAGCACATAGTACACTAACTGTAAATACTGTAGCTGCCTGCCTGTGGTATTAATAGGAGCAGAACAACAGCAATTGTCTTCAGGTAGCTTTAGGTGCACACTGTGCAGAGGACACAGTACACTAACTGTAAATACTGTAGCTGCCTGCCTGTGGTATTAATAGGATCAGAACAACAGCAATTGTCTTCAGGTAGCTTTAGGTGCACACTGTGCAGAGGATGCACTACACTAACTGTAAATACTGCAGCTGCCTGCGGTACTAATAGGATCAGAAGAATACTACCAATTTTCTTCAGGTAGCTGTAGGTACACACTGTGCAGAGGACGCACTACACTAACTGTAAATACTGCAGCTGCCTGCGGTACTAATAGGATCAGAAGAACACCACCAATTTTCTTCAGGTAGCTTTAGGTGCACACTGTGCAGAGGGCGCACTACACTAACTTGTAAATACTGCAGCTGCCTGCGGTACTAATAGGATCAGAAGAACACCACCAATTTTCTTCAGGTTGCTTTAGGTGCACACTGTGCAGAGGACGCACTACACTAATTGTAAATATTGCAGCTGCCTGTGGTACTAATAGGATCAGAAGAACACCACCAATTTTCTTCAGGTAGCTTTAGGTGCACACCGTGCAGAGGACGCACTACACTCACTTGTAAATACTGCAGCTGCCTGCGGTACTAATAGGATCAGAAGAACACCACCAATTTTCTTCAGGTAGCTTTAGTGATTTATGGGCAGTGACGCGCCACTCGAATTAGGCGCGAACGGCCCATAACGTTCGAAATTCGACGAACGGTCGAACATGCGATGCTTGAGTCGAACATGGGTTTGACTCGAACTCGGAGCTCATCCCTACAGGTAAGTATTAACTCTTTTCTTTACAAGCATCCCCTTTTTGTTCATATGTTTATTCTAGCAATTAAGTTACATTAATGGGTTCCAACCCTTTCCTACTCTGCCCTGACTGACTACACCATCTGTATTTCTTTTGCACATTGGGAGGCGCAATGGGAGGCGTACATTGTTTCATATGTTAATAGCTCTACTTATAAAAGGGGTGGGGGGGGATTCTCCCCTGCCAGAATATAATGAATGAACAAAACAACTGTATACCCAGCTTTAATTGTGTGGGGAATAACTGCTCACCAGTGTGTAGTCCCTCTGCAGACACTGCCTAGTAAACACTGAAAAAAGGACTGCTGACAGCATAATATTGTTCACAAGCAGGAGATAGCTAATACATTGAGGAACATTTTTTGTTAATGGTGAACAGGATAATGCGTTGTTGTTTTCCAATTTGGTTTCCAGGAGTCACTGCAAAGGTTATGGTAAACCTGAAAGGCTATTTGTGGTCTGGGGCTGATACATGTAATAAAATGGGTGATTGCTTAACAGTCACAGTGGAAGTGAAGATTTGAGATCGTCTCAGTAGAGTCAAGGGCAGTGAGGTATAGAGGGAATCACCAAATGGAGCATGAAGCAAAGTTCCCCTTCAAAGAAAAGAGGAAAAGTGATGATGGGCATTAATGTGTCTCGGTAGGTGGTCGCTGGTACAGAGGTGCCAAGGCTAGAGTTCTACATCCTGTGTGTTCCAGAAACTCCTGGATGGAAAAAAAAGGGGGCTGGGGAATATGTGACAGAGCTGTGCCATGGCATGGCGTCAGAAGGGTTAGATGTCACCTAGGGCTCTCATTTATGCAAGTTTTGCTCCAGGACGTCTTTTCTGAGTGGAGAAAATGAGTTTTGCAGTTTTATCAATGATTGGTAACTCTTGGAATGGGTTCCTAAATCCAGAGGCTTTGTAGAGACTTAAAGTAAATGTAAATCCTCACATATACCCAGTGAACAGCCTCAGATGATACACAGAGATGGAAGAAATCTCCCTACATAAGTTTTACATGTATATCTACTGTCACCTAACCATCAAAATTCTTTACTGTTAAAATGGCAAAAACATACTGTTTTGCCTCTCCAATCTAAGCACTGCAAGTGTGATCTCCACCTAGTCCAGTCTGATGAGGTGTCCTACAGAAGTCCACTAAGTTGGTGGGTGAGTCAAACCACTACAGCCCTTCAAAAACTGGGCTATGAATTGTAATCTCTACCTAGTCCAGTGTGATGAGGTGTCCTACAGAAGGCCACAAAGTTGGTGGGTGATTCAAACCACTACAGCCCTTCAAAAACTGGGCTATGAATTTTGGATAGGACTGGCCTTTGGTGGCCATCTCTGGACATGTATGGGTTTATTTAGCAACAGAACTGAAGTGGGAGAGGTGTAGAAGGGGCCAAGAGGAGTTTCAACACACAGTATTGTAAGTTAAAGCAACAAGAAGCCATCTCAAGTTCAAATGCTTCTTTGTCAGTGTGTGCGGTGTAGAGTGTTATAATAGCGTCTTTGAGCGCTTTTCCGCCTTTTTTGCTCGTTTTTATGCTCGATTTACGCCTTTTTATACAGTGTTTCTGAGCTTTGGGGTTTTTTTATTAGCCAAAAGAGAAAACTATCATCTGTTGCATCATTTGTTGCTATGTATTTCAGCTTTTTTAGCTTTTCCTTTATTTTTTATGTATTTTTTTTTTTTTTTTCAAATTATATTTTATTAAAGAATAGGAAAGGACGTGGGTCCCACACAGTAATACAAGGTATGCATAAAACAATATAATGAGGGCGCAGCCTCCACTTATACCTAGTTGTCACATACGGATATCGTAGATATTTTTTCTTGTAAGAGAACCAATGTGGGTTTCCAATACAACCTCATATGTGTGATTAATAACCAATATATGGGTGGAACCGTACCTCTCCGTATCCATTTTCCATTTATTAAAAAGGAAAAAAGAGAAAGCTTAGATAATGAAGGTAGGAAGAAACAAGAGATGAAAAATAACAGGAAGTAGAGTAAAGGAAGGGGGGTCAGGGGGGGGGGATGAGAGGGGAGAAATGGGGATACGGGGGGGAGGGGGGGGGGACAAGGAGACAGCTACTACATGTGTCGTCTGATAGGCTTAGGAGGGATCCGCCCTGTTTTTTATATCAGATATTAGCATATCAAGATGACTTCCACTGAACAGACTAGTTCCTTTCTAGAAGCGCCTGGCCTTCAGCTGAGAAGATAAATATGTTCCATCCGGACCAAGTCTTGGTGAAGACTTCGTTTTGGTTTCTAGCAGTCAGAATCAAATCTTCCATTTTCTTGATGTCCTCTACCTTTCTGATCCACGCACCAATTGATGGGGGTTGAGTAGATTTCCAAAGCAGGGGGATACATGCCTTGGCAGCATCCAATAGATGCCGGATCAGTGACTTTTTATAAACTTTGCTGGCTGAGGTGGTGGCGTGGAGCAGAAAGAGGGCAGGATCATTTGATATTGTGCGCTCGGTAAACTTTTGTATAATGTTTCGGATGGTTTCCCAGAATCGAGCCAGTAAAGGGCATGTCCAAAAAATGTGGAGGATGGTGCCGCGGTCACTATGGCATCTCCAGCACCTATCCGTTGTGAGAGGGAACATCTTATGTAATTTTACAGGGGTATTGTACCATCTAGTGATCAATTTGTAGTTAGTCTCCTGTATTTTTGTGCAGATCGAAGATCTGTATGTAAAGTGGATTATATTCTGCTTTTGGCGCTTTGTGAATTTACATTGTAGGTCTTGTTCCCATGATTCTAAACTTTGTAAACTAAAGCTGTCTGGGGGTGTAATTAACAATTTGTATGTGGCTGACAAGGCATGTGGCATGGAGTCTTCTTCTGTACAATATAGATCGTATGTCGTCAGGGGTTGGGTAAAGCTGTCGGGGGATGCTAGTGTTTTGAAAAAGTGGTCAAGTTGGAGGGCCCTCAAAAAATCTAATTGGAACGGTCCTGCTGGGTTCCTGAGTTCTGCTATATTGGGCCATCTACCATTCTGTAGAAAGTGAGAGGCTTGGAAGTAGTTAGAATTTTTTAGAGCTATAAACAATGGATCCGTGTATCCTGGGGTGAACTCGGGTGTACCCAAGATCGGGCGAATCGGGGATGTTGTTGATGTAAGGTGAAATCTTATAAACAGGGTCGTGCATATACGCGTAGTCACCCCTATGAGGGGATGTCTTTTCATGTGGCTTGGGAGTAAGTCATAGCACCATGGCGCTCTGTTGAGGGGTATGTCACATTGAAGTTGTTCCAGTCTGGTCCAAAGTTTAGTGGTGTGGTGTCGGTTCCAGTCTATGAGTCTGACTAGGTGGGATGCGTAATAATATTTACGAAGGTCTGGAACCGCCAAACCTCCGTACAGTTTAGGTAGGGTAATTAGCTTCCTAGAAAGTCTGGGTTTTTTATTGGCCCATATGAAGTCAAAGATTAGTTTATTAGCCTGGGCAAAGTATGATGAGGGGATCTGGATCGGTAGGGCTTGTAGTAAATATAGGAATTTGGGGAGTATACTCATCTTCACAATATTGCATTTACCGAACCATGAGTGTAGGCCTGACTGCCATTTGGACAATAGGGAGCGGATTGTGTTTAATAGTGGGGGGAAGTTTAGTGCAAATATCTGGGACATTTTGGAGGGGATGTAAGTGCCTAAGTAATGTAGCGCTTTAGTCGTCCATTTGAAATTGAAGCTTCCTCTAAGGGACGTGAGTAGTCAAGAATGTATGCCTATGCCCATGGCTTCGGATTTGGTGATGTTTATTTTCAGGTTAGACATAGCGCTATATTCCTTAAATTCCTGTAGGAGGTTGGGGAGGGATGTCAGTGGGTTGGTTAGTGAGAACATCATATCATCCGCATAAGCGGCTACTTTCTGTTGTGAGTTACCCACCTCAACCCCTTTTATGTTTTGGTTGGCTCTTATATTGCACAGGAAGGGCTCTAATGACAGGGCGAAAAGGAGAGGGGATAATGGACAGCCCTGACGGGTTCCATTTTTGATCGGGAACGGGTCAGACAAAATCCCATTAGCTCGAACCTGGGCTGTAGGATCTGAATAGAGTGCGTTTATCCAGGTGAGCATTTTGTTGCCCATACCTATGTAGTCCAGGACAGAGGTCATGTAGTGCCAGTTCACCCTGTCAAAGGCCTTCTCTGCGTCTATGCTCAGGAGTACACATGGGGTCTTGTTTTTGTTAACTATGTGGATGAGGTTCAACACTTTGATCGTGTTGTCCCTTGCTTCCCTGGTTGGGACGAATCCCACCTGATCCTGATGGATCAGATTCGGGAGGTGTTTCTGGATCCTGTTGGCTAGAATTTTAGTGAAAATTTTTAGATCCGTGTTGAGGAGGGAAATCGGTCTATAACTTCCACAAGCCGAGGGGTCTTTTCCTTCCTTAGGTATCACTACAATGTGAGCAGCTAGGGTGTCTCTTGGGATGGATGTATCTGTGCCTATGGAATTAAAGAATTTGAGCATTGGGCCTTCCAGGGATTGAGTCAGGATTTTGTAATATTGTACCGTTAACCCATCAGGACCCGGGGCTTTACCTGATTTACTCTCCCCAATTGCTGTTTTAAGTTCTTCCGTGGTAATCGGTTCCTCTAGTGACTCCCTAGTTTCTGTGGGAAGTGTAGGTAAATCTGATCTATGGAGGTATGCGTCAATTTGGTCCTGTGGGGAAGGGGGTCGTTGTAAATTGTATAGTGATGCGTAGAAATCTCTAAATTCCTTGGCGATATTTCGGGGTAGTGTAACTTTCTGGCCTGAGGAGGACATAACGTGGGGAATATAGTTCGCTAAAACCTGTTCTTTTAAGGAATTGGCTAGGAATTTACCGCACTTGTTCCCGGACTCATAACTCTTGCGCCTGCAAATCTGGATTGCCGCCTTGGCTCGGAATAACATTAGATCCGTGATCTTATTACGCAGGAGTAGGATTTCAGCCTCATTAGAGGGTGTTTGGGCGTGTTTGTGTCTAGCTTCCGCCGCTTGTAACTCATCTAGGAGTGATTTTATTTGTGACATCCGTTGTCTTTTGATCCTTGCCCCGTGTTTGATTAGGACGCCTCGGATCACCGCTTTGTGGGCTTCCCAAATTACTCCGGGGTTACTGTTCGGGGTAATGTTGGTCTTAAAATAGAAATCTAGTTCCCGGGTGACGTCTTTACAGACTTCCTCATCCTGAAGAAGACTCTCATTAAGTCTCCATGTCCGAGTTTTGGAGGTAAAATTATCTGTCAGGGCGTATGTCAGTCTTATTGGGGCGTGGTCTGACCATGTAATTGGATCTATCGAGGATTTGTGGACAGCGTGTAATTGTGTGTGGGGGATTAGGAAATAGTCTATTCGGGAGTATATTTTATGTGGGGAGGAGTAGAAGGTGTAATCTCTCTCCGTTGGATGTAGGAGTCTCCAAACGTCAATCAATTGGGCTTTGTGTAGAGAGCGTGCGATGCGCTTCCTGGTAGTTGGTGTGACTGATGAGTGACCCGATGAGGTATCCTCCGTGGGGATCAACGGAACGTTGAAGTCCCCACCCAGGATTAGCTGACCCCTCTGAAACTTCATCAAGATATCTACTGTCTTGTTTATGAAGGAATCCTGTTGACTATTAGGTGCATACACGTTGGCTAGTGTTACTTCTATTCCGCCTAAGTTTCCTCTGAGGAATAGATAGCGTCCCTCTGGGTCGCTTTTTGCTTCCGTACATGTCCATGGGGCTGAACGGGAGACAAGGATGGAAACTCCTCTGGATTTAGCATCCGCATAAGTGGAATGATATGCCCATGGGAAAAGCTTGTTTTTCAGAATTGGGAGGTTGTCCCTTTTAAAGTGGGTTTCCTGTAGGAACGCCACATCGATTTTGTGGCGGCGGAGATCATTGATCAACATCCTCCTTTTCTCAGGTACATTGAGTCCCTTCACGTTAAGTGAAAATATGTTCACTGTCTCCATGTCCCTGTCCCTTAATAAATCTTAGAGATCAAAATATAGCAAAATACGTGGGTTTGGGTAGTAGGGGGGGGAAGGGAGAGGGGGGGGGGAGAGGTAGGAGAGTAATAGGAAAGATCAGTAAAAGGAGAGGAGAGAAGAATATTTCAGTATCGAATTTGCACTATAGGGTGCAGTAATAACAATCTAAAGGAGATAGCACACTAATGCTATTACGCCCACCAGATAAACTGCTGGTAAACGAGCGTAGTCCTAATTGGAGTTGTGGGAAGCGATAGTCAGAATGGAACTCATCGACCTCCCTCTCCCAACTCAATTGAAAAGGGTTAACAGTATTTGTATGAAAACGACTAATAAACCTTATTATGTATTATTAAGTGGTATGATAGAACACTAAAACAGTTATTCACGATCAGGTAAACGCACTATGTGATGTTTTTTCATCCGGTGTATTCTGAACATTCCTAACCATCACCCCCTCTATCTTCGGCTGAGCCCATAGGAATAGTGGGCCTGATTCCCGTTTCTCAATATAGGCGTATAGACATATATATTTTATCTTAGTATGTGGTCCACTTCTGTTACCCCCCAGACTATCGTCTGAGAAAGATAGGTCTCCTGGGACTGTGACCAATTACCTGTTAATTTCGTTGTGGGAGAGCTATATTGTTTCCCCATCAACTATTAACATGTGAGTCATTAAGATGCCGGTGTCGGAGATCTCTCCCCTCCATCATCTCCGGCAGCGGCATGTGTCTATCAGAAACAATAATAACCAGCCAAGAGCGTCCCACCACGTTATTAACTTAAACCATGTAGTATGCATGCTTCTAATAATAGGGAGTCTGACCGGGCTGAAAGTGGTATTGTTCACTATTATCAGTGGGATATAGGGAGCTATGGGGTTGTTGTCTCTGGTTGGTGCAAGGAGGGAGTGTCCAGGATCAGCAACAAGAGTTCAGTCCCTGATTCTCACTGATGTTACGGGTCCGGGTATCGAGTTCAGGTAGTCTCTTCAGTGGGCAGAGAGATGAATGTATCTCAGTCACATTTCAGCCGACAGATCCCCAGAACCGTACATACCAATGAGTGGGATGGGTGACCGAAAATTGTGGGGCGAACAGGTTTGTTGTCATATAGGTTGGGGCAAAGTGGTCTGGTTAGGATCGTTGGGTCTCTTTAAGCAAAGCATCCAGGAGGTAGTGGATGAGGTAGTCAGGGCCGCGTTGAGAGCATAAGAATCAGTTACAACTCACGTGGACCCTCGTTGGAGGGTGCCCGGTGCCGTCTTCTGGATCGCTGTTGGCGCGGCTGCTGAGGGTCCCGGTGATGGGATGGGCCTGATCGATCCGTTCTTCGGGGGATCAGTGCCAGCCAATTAGGAACTGGGATCGGTTCCGCTTCCAGGAAGGCGAAGAAGTCCGGTAGATCCTGTGGGGAGCGCAGATTGAAGGTAGTGGAACCCTTGCGAAGATTCACCGCTAGGGGGTATCCCCAGCGGTACGTGCATCCTTGCCGACGAGCTATGTCCAATATGGGTTTCAGTTGTGCCCTTCTTTGCAGCGTTGCTCTTGAGAGGTCAGGCAGAATCTTGATCGACGCTCCGTCGAATTCCACCGTCCCTTGGTCCCAGGCCTTCCGTAGTATGAGCTCTTTTTGTGTGTAACGGTGGATCCTGCAGATCACATCTCTCGGCCTGTCCGGGTCTGTTGATCTGGGTCCCAGTGATCTATGGACTCGGTCTAGTTCTAGTGACGCCGGTGGGGCTCCCAGGACTTGGTGGAAGATAGCGACTACAGACGCTTCTAAGTCCTCCGCTCCTGTGGCTTCAGGGAGACCTCGCAGCCGCAAATTATTGCGCCGGCTACGGTCTTCCATTTCCTCCAAACGTAACTGAAAGTCCACTGCTGTAGCTGCCTGTGAGTCCCGGGAGTTCTCTAAGGCCTCCACTCTTTGTGTCAGTGCTGATAGGGATAATTCCCCGGAGTCTACCCTCACCGAGATTGTCTGTAGTTCCTCTTTGAGTTCTTGTATGTCCCGGGTATGCGCCTCCTCTACCCTGGCTATGAGGGTTTCAATGTCTGATCTGGTGGGCAAGGCCTCGATGTCTGCCTTGGTAGGTAGGGCACGCAGAATAGCATGGAGCTCCTCCGGGATTCCAGAGTGTCTCTGTGATGTGCCTGTCATGTTAGATCTGAGAATCGCTGGTGACTCGGATAAGCAATCTGAGGACACCGATGAGGTTGGGGATAGCGGGGAGGCTAGCTCGTCCGAATCTGCCATATAGTGCCCACGTGGCGCTGCAACTATGGCGCCCGGCGATCTCCTCTGCTGACCTCGAAAGTATCTCCGAATGCTGCTCCGTGGGGTGGCTAGTCGGTCTCCGTTTGTAGCAGATCTTGTTCTATATCTTTTGGGGGTTAGCATTCCTCCTTCATGGGGTACAAAAGTCGTTAGTTTCTTGAGTAGGAGAGGGGACGGTCAGGAGCTCTGTGGAAACTCGTCCTCACTCCGCCATCGCTAGGCCACGCCCCCATGTATTTTTTTTTTAATAGTATTATTATTCATTTTATTATTATTTTTTTGGTTAGACTTAAGGTTAGGTTAGAGTTAGGATTAAGTGTTGGGGTTAGGGTTAAGATTTAGGGGTTAGGGTTATTATTTATTTATGTCAGGTTTAGGGTGTACTACTACTAATAACAATAATAAATGAACACCCTAACCTTGATCCAAAATAAATAATAATATATTTTTTTGACATTTGGGTGTTTAAGGAGTTAAGGTTAGGTTAGAGTTAGGATTAGGAGTTGGGGTTCGGGTTAAGATTAGGGGTTATTTATTTTTGTTAGGGTGTTGCTACTACCACTAATAATAATAATAATGATGAATTAATAAATAAATGTAAAAAAAATACACAAATAAATAAAAATAAACATTAATAAATAAATGAATACTAAGTAATTATAAATAAATAATCAACCCCTAACCTTAACCCCTAACCTTAAAAAAATAAAATAAAATAGTAATAATAAATAACTAAACACACTAACCCAAAATTAATAAATACATTTTTTTCAAGTTTGGGTGTTTATTTATTATATTATTATTATTATTATTTATAATAACAATAATAATAATAATAATAATAATAATAATAATAATAATATTTTATTATAAATAATAATAATTAATATTTTATTTAATATTTTTTTAAGGTTAGGGGTTAATTATTTTGTAGTTATGTATTATTACATATTTTATTTATGATGATTTTAAGTTATTTGTGTATTTTTTTTTACATTTTGTTAATATATTATTACCATTTTATTTTTAACATTTTTTCATTTGAACAAAAAATCACTCAAAAACATGCGTCTTAACGTACGAATGTACACAAAAACACGCGATGGTGTGTTTCCATTCATTTCCATGGGTATAAAAAAACGCCAAAAACACTCAAATCTGCCCGTTTCAAGCTACAAGAAAGGCTCCAGAACTTTTTTGAGCTTCAGGCATTCAGCTTCAAGCGATTTTGGAGTGGAGATGTGAACCATGTCCATAGAGAATAATTGTTTTTTTCTCCTCCAGCATTTTGGAGCTTTAAGCATCAAGCTACAAAACGCAGAGGTGTGAATGGGGTCTAAGGGCCTGTTACCACTGACTTTGGGCTTGTGTTGATGGCTTCAGTTTGAGATGTTTCTGAGATCATTCAGATGCTTTTGACTTGCTGTGGACCTCCTACTAATCTGCATTTTTAGGGACTACAAAACCTGACTGAAGCAAACAAAAGCCCAAAGACACAGACATACAGCCTGCATGAACACAGTATGGGTTATTGTATTTACAATAATTATAATATTCATATATAATGTCAATAGATTAAAGGGTGGCATCCATGGCAGCATAAACAACAATGACAACCTTTCAGTGTTCATCAGCATCAGTTTAGAGAAGTCCCAAAATTAAAGAGGAATTCTGTTGGTTGCTGAGGGCTATGTTGGTTTGTTTTTATTTGAACGTTCCTTTCTTATTTCTTCTCTTTTTCCTTCATCTTGCTTTTCCCTTTCATCCATTTTCTTTCTCTTTTCTTTCTCTTTTCCTTTCATTTCCATCAATTTTTCCCTCATGTTTCCTTTCTTAGCCTCCCCCCACCTTCTCTTTTTCTCTTCTCCTCTCCTCGTTTCTTCTCCTCTTTTCCTCTCCCCTACTCTCCTTTCCCATCCTTTTTAAATCTCATCCCCTTTCCTGCCCTTCCCTTTTCCTTTCCTTCTCATTTCTTCTCCCTTTACTCTCCTTTGTCATCCTCTAAACTTTTCTCCTCTTCCCCGCCCTTCTCTTTTCCTTTCCTCTCCTGTCCTCTCCTTCCTTCTCATTTCTTCTGCTCTTTTCTCCTCCCCTACTCTCCTCTCCTTTCCTCTCCTCATTTATTTTTCTGTCCTGTCATTCTTATTTCTTCTCCTTTTTTCTCCTACTCTCCTTTCCTCTCCTCTCACTCACTTCCTACCCATCTCATTTCTTCTGCTCTCCTCTTCTTATTTCTTCTCCTCTCATGTCCTTAGTTTTTCTCCTCCCCTACCCTCCTCTAATTTCCTTTCCTCTCCCATCCTTTCCTCCCCCTCACATTTCTTCTCTTCCCCCCTCCTCTTCTTATTTCTTCTCCTCTCCTGTCCCTCTCAGTTCTTCTCCTCCTTTCTCCTCCCCTACTCTCCTCTTCCATCCTTTCAAGTTTCTTCCCCTCCCCTCCTCTTTTCATCCCTTTCCTGCCCATTTTTTCTCCCTTACTCTCCTTTCCCATCCTCTCAACTCTCCTCTCCTTCCCCAGCCTTCTCTTTTCCTTTCCTCTCCTGTCCTTCCTTTCCTTCTCATTTCTTCTACTCTTTTCTCCTCCCCCACTCTCCTCTCTTTTTCTCTTCTCTTCCATCCTCTCACTTCTTCTACCTATAACTCACTTTTCTCTTTTCCTTTCCTCCCCTCCTTTTTTCCCTTCTCTGCCCATGAATAACCTTCTTTCTCCTCTCTTGTTAGACAAAGCACCAATGGCCATGAACAGAAAGAGACTTGCAGTTCTACTAATCACAATATTTCTTCTGGGCTATGGATGGCACAGGACCCAATTTCAGGTGAACTTTCTTGTATATGGATGATTATAATACAGGAGCCCTGTGGTTATCTACAGTACAGTGCCTTGGAAAAGTATTCATACCCCTGGAAATTTTCCACATTTTGTCATGTTACAACCAAAAACGTAAATATATTTTATTGGGATTTTATATGATAGACCAACACAAAGTGGCACATAATTGTGAAGTGGAAGGAAAATGATAAATGGTTTTCAAAAATATTTACAAATAAATATCTAAATAGTGTGCCGTGCATTTGTATTCAGCCGCCTTTACTCTGATACCCTTAACTAAAATCTAGTGGAACCAATTGCCTTTAGAAGTCACCTAATTAGTAAATAGAGTCCACCTGTGTGTAATTTAATCTCAGTATAAATACAGCTGATCTGTGAAGCCCTCGGAGGTTTGTTAGCGAACCTTAGTGAAACAACAGCATCATGAAGGCCAAGGAACACAGCAGACAGGTCAGGGATAAAGTTGTGGAGAAAATAAAGCAGGGTTAAGGTATAAAAAAATATCGCAAGCTTTGAACATCTCACGGAGCACTGTTCAATCCATCATCCGACAATGGAAAGAGTATGGCACAACTGCAAACCTACCAAGACATGGCCGTCCATCTAAACAGGCTGGGTAAGGAGAGCCAGAGAAGCAGTCAAGAGGCCCATGGTAACTCTGGAGGAGCTGCAGAGATCCACAGTTCAGGTGGGAGAATCTGTCCACAGGACAACTATAATGCCCCGTACACACGGTCGGATTTTCCGATGGAAAATGTCCGATCGGAGCTTGTTGTCGGAAATTCCGACCGTGTGTGGGCTCCATCGGACATTTTCCATCGGATTTTCCGACACACAAAGTTGGACAGCAGGAGATTTTCCGACAGCAAAATCCGTTGTCGGAATTTCCGATCGTGTGTACACAAATCCGACGGACAAAGTGCCACGCATGCTCAGAATAAATAAAGAGATGAAAGCTATTGGCCACTGCCCCGTTTATAGTCCCGACGTACGTGTTTTACGTCACCGCGTTTAGAACGATCGGATTTTCCGACAACTTTGTGTGACCGTGTGTATGCAAGACAAGTTTGAGCCAACATCCGACGGAAAAAATCCTAGGATTTTGTTGTCGGAATGTCCGAACAAAGTCCGACCGTGTGTACGGGGCATTAGTCGTGCGCTCCACAAATCTGGTCTTTATGGAAGAGTGGCAGGAAGAAAGCCATTGCTAAAAGAAAGCCATAAGCAGTGACGTCTCGAGGGTTGGTGTCACCCAGTGCAGAAAAAATTGGTGTCACCCCCCCTCCACCAGCTATGGTCCCCCCTCAGTATAGCCCCCCCTCCTCTAACTACACATGCAAAAAAAGAGAGAGTCGCCCTGGGACTTTAAATGATGTGGTCACAGTTAGCCACTGAGTAACAAGAGTAATAGCAGTATAAATGTTTATTAAAATTAATGTACATACATGGATAATATAGCATATTAGCTCAGCCAATGGATTTGCACATAATGAAGAGAAATAAAGTTGATATAAACGTTATACAATACAGTATATAGAAATGCACGCATCAGAAAACCCGACATGCTTTTCGCTAGATCATTGCTCGCTCATCAGGGGTGGATGCGGATGAGATGTATCTAAATAGACAAAAAGATGTGTCACAGTGGTAAATGTAAGAACAATGGCAGAATGGGCCAGAGCAAAACGGCCCAATACTTACCAATGAACGAAACCAGAGTTTCCATCGCTGAAACCCCCAAATGGACGGCAGCTTGCATTTCTTACATTTACCACTGTGACACATCTTTTTGTCTATTTAGATACATCTCATCCACATCCACCCCTGATGAGCGAGCAATGATCTTGCGAAACATGCGTCAGGTTTTCTGATGCGTGCATTTGTATATACTGTATTGTATAACGTTTAAATCCACTTTATTTATTCTCTTCATTCTGTGCAAATCCATTGGCTAATATGCTATATTATTCATGTATGTACATTAATTTTAATAAAAATTTATACTGCTTTTACTCTTGTTACTCAGTGGCTAACTGTGACCACCTCATTTAAAGCATTTAAAGTCCCAGGGCGACTCTCTCTTTTTTTGCATATGTATATAGGGATGGAGGTGTATCACTGGTGACAGCAGACCTTTTATTTTATTTTGCTCCTCTAACTACAGACCCCCCTCTATTAAGTACAGACCCCCTCTCTCAGTATAGACCCCCCACTAAGTATAGACCCCCCTCCTGCAGTATTTATCCCCTCCCTCTGTACTGACCCTTCACTAAGAACAGACTCCCCTCCAACAGTATAGATCCCCCTCCCTCAGTACAGAAACCCCCTCCATCAGTATAGACCCCCCTCCATCAGTGCAGACCCCCCTCCATCAGTGCAGACCCCCTCAGTGCAGACCACCACCCCTCCATAAGTGCAGACCCCCCTCAGTGCAGAGTGCAGACCCCCCTCAGTTCAGACCACCCCCTCTATCAGTGACAACCCCCCTCAGTGCAGACCCCCCTCCTCCATCAGTGCAGACCCCCCACTATCAGTGCAGACCCCCCTCAATTCAGACCACCCCCTCTATTAGTGACAACCCCCCTCAGTGCAGACCCCCCTCCTCCATCAGTGCAGACCCCCCACTATCAGTGCAGACCCCCCTCAGTGCAGACCACCCCCCCTTCCATCAGTGCAGACCCTCCTCTATCAGTGCAGACCCCATCAGTGCAGACCCCACCTCTATCAGTGCAGATCCCCCTCAGTGCAGACTACCCCCTCCATCAGTGCAGAACCCCCCTCTATCAGTGCAGACTCCCCCTCAGTGCAGACCCCCCTCAGTACAGACCATCACCCTCTATCAGTGCAGACCCCACTCAGTACAGACCCCCTCAGTACAGACCACCCCCCTCCATCAGTGCAGACCCCCTCTATCAGTGTAGATGCCTCTCAGTGCAGACCACTCCCCTTCATCAGTCCAGACCCCCCTCTATCATTGCAGACCCCCTCATCATCAATGCAGACATTAAACTTTAGTACATTAAACTTTACAGATCTTAGAACAGCACGGGATACAGCGGTGTGTCTCTTGGACTCCCTTCTTCCTCTCATACAGCAGAGTGGACTGAAGCCACCTCCCCCTCCTGTAGATGTAAACAGAGAGGAGGGGGAGGCGGCTTTGGTCCGCTGTGTGAGACAGCCAGCGAGATGCGACAGATCAGTGTAGAGGGTGCAGACCGTGCGGCTTTAGGGGTGCCACTGCCCACAGGTGTCACCCCTCTGGAGGGTTCACCCACTGACCATAAGATATCCCATTTGTAGTTTGTGAGAAGCCATTTGAGGGACACAGCAAACCTGTGAAAGAAGGTGCTCTCGTCAGATGGACAAAACTCTATGTGTGGCGGAAAACTAACACTGCACATCACAGTGCACACACCATCCCCACCGTGAAACATGGTAGTGGCAGAATCATGTTGGGGGGATGCTTTTCTTCAGCAGGGACAGGGAAGCTGGTCAGAGTTGATGGGAAGATGGATGGAGCCAAATACAGGGCAATCTTAGAAGAAACCTGTTAATGCGACGGTTTTTCCGACGGACTTTCAACGGAGTTACGACGGACTTCCGATGGTCTTTCTAACGACCGGACTTGCCTACACACGATCACACCAAAGTCCGACGGATTCGTACGTGATGGATAAGGAAGTTGATAGACAGTAGCCAATAGCTGCCCTAGCGTCGGTTTTTGTCAGTCAGACTAGCGTACAGACGAGCGGATTTTTCGACTGGACTCGAGTCTGTCGGAAAGATTTGAAGCATGTTCCAAATCTAAAGTCCGTCAGATTTTGACCGAAAAAGTCTGCTGCAGGTCCGATGAAGCCCACACACGGTTGAATTGTCTGCCAGACTCGGTCTGTCGGACCAGTCTAGTAAAAAAGTCTGCTTGTGTGTACGCGGCATTAGAGTCTGCAAAAGACTGGGGCGAAGGTTCACCTTCCAGCAGGACAACGACCCCAAACATACAGCCAGAGCTACAATGAAATGGTTTAGATCAAAGCATATTCATATGCTAGAATGGCCCAGTCAAAGTCCAGACCTAAATCCAATTGAGAATCTGTGGCAAGACATGAAAATTGCTGTTCACAGACGCTTTTCATCCAATCTGACAGAACTTGAACTATTTTGCCAAGAAGAATGGGCAAAAATTTCACTCTTTAGATGTGCAAAGCTGGTAGAGACATCCCCAAAAAGACTTGCAGCTGTAATTGCAGCAAAAGTTGGCTCTACAAAGTATTGACTCAGGGGGGGCTGAATACAAATGCACACCACACTTTTCACATATTTATTTATTTGTAAAAAAAATTGAAAACCATTTATCATTTTCCTTCCACTTCACAATTATGTGCCACTTTGTGTTGGTCTATCACATAAAATCCCAATAAAATACATTTATGTTTTTGGTCGTAATATGACAAAATGTGGAAAATTCCAAGGGGTATGAATACTTTTTCAAGGCACTGTGTATAAACCTGACACTTTTCCAAGCAGGTACCTTTCATGTGTGCTAATTAGGAGATTTCTTCTCACCCCAAAAGTGTAAAGCCTTGTACACACGATCGGACTTTCCGACGGGAAATGTTCGATGACAGGCTGTTGGCGGTAAATCCGACCGTGTGTATGCTCCATCGGCCATTTGTTGTCGGAATTTCCGCCAACAAATGTTGGCTAGCAGGTTTTAAAATTTCCTGTGGACAAATGTCTGTGTACAAACACGCATGCTCAGAAGCAAGGACGAGCCAGAAGCGATCGGTCTTGTAAATTAGCGTTCATAATGCAGAATTAACATTTGTGATGTGGCGAATTATGAGATCTCCAAATGCAGAGCACAATTCTCTTCTTCTTTAATGGGATAATAATGAAGCTGCTTTGCTGGTGATACAGATGGAGATATTGCAAACAAATTTTCAAAGGCTTTTTTTTCCTACTAATATCAAGAATAATATTATTATGCTTTTTTTTATTTTTTTATTTGGGCAAGTTACCACAACACCATTATCCCGTAGTTTTTAAGATCAAAGATACAACTATGGTGGTGTCCCTTGTCAATTTTACAATGTATTTTTTAAAATGTAACTGCCTACTCCCAAACTGTCATTTGAAGTAAAACACATAGCCAAGTATTATTCTATACAACATTATTATTGTGCATTAAAAAAATAAAAAAAATGAAAATTAAACATGCTATCTGCCAATAGAACGTAACCAAAAAGTGCATTCTATGCATCCCAAAATATAGAAAATATACCAAATCAAATCATTATGCAACCAAAAAAATAACGTCAAAGCAATAACTCCAAGGCCAATAATAAACAACACGTTATCTCCTCCGATTCCGCAACATGTCTGGTTGACCAGCCGCCGTCTAGAAACGAACTAAAAAGCACGAAATGAAAAGCGCTAAATGAAAAACGCGAAAAGAAAATCAACACTCACCAAACTTCTACTAACACGAAATTAGCAGAAGGAGCCCAAAGGGTGGTGCTAAAGAGCTGAAAAACCACGTAGTACATCTAGTAGGTCACTATGTTCGTAATTGTTGGCCAACATTTGTGTGACTGTGTGTATGCAAGATAAGTTTGAGCCAACGCCCTTCGGACAAAATTCCACGGTTTTGTTGGCGGAAAGTCCGATCGTGTGTATGAGGCATAAGGCTGTCATGTATTTCAAAGTCAGAGAAAAGGGAGCATTACATTTCTTTAGCTCACGAGAATCTATCAGATAAAAACAGTACAACACTTTAATTCGCTGTAAATCTATCAGTCCATAATTGCCAATGTGAGTCAAAACTCTTTTTGGTATTCTGCTTTGTAGCAAGCATAGCTTCATAATTGTAGTGCAGACAGACAATCTAAACTGCCCATGAGAGGTTTGGGGCTTTGTCTGATTTCCACCCCTTGCTATAAGTAATCTAGCAGCCTTTAAAAGCACATGTGTGCCAGGAGGGGGGAAATCTGTCAATACATAAATTGAATTACTTTGTGCAGTAATAAAATACAGACTTCCTCTGAAACGTGTCTTGTCCCATGCTTTGAATATAAAAATTAATATCTTTTTTGATTTGTGGTGCTCAGATGCAGTATACTGTAGTTCCACTTTGATTATTCACAATTATCTACACTAACGTTGCACTAACAAACTTATGAATCTGTAGCTACAGAAAGTTCTTTCTTTTATATTTCAAGGAACATTTTTTGTAAAAGTAATTTTATCATTTAACTAATATGTTGCAGGATTCTCTGAAAAAGTTTCTCCAAAGTTGCCATGGGCCAGAAGAAAAAGATGAAACCCCACCTCCCTCAATCCCATCTCCCCAAAGAACAGAACTCCAAGTTAACATAGATAACCTGTTTGAGAAAATACAAAGACTTATCCCTGAAGCCCCATTCACACATTTCAACAGAACCACCAGTGGGAAAAATAGTAAGGCCTCCATAGTGAACCCCAAGAAACAATACTGTGTGGGAGCAGACTTGGTGGTACAGCTGGATATGTATGATTATTTAGGTAACAGGAAGACCTACGGCGGAGACTTCATAAGACCAAGATTATTCTCTCCAGAGCTTGGAGCAGCTGTGTCTGGCAGGGTAGAAGATTTCAACAATGGTTCTTATCATATTCATTTTCCATTGTATTGGGAGGGAAAATCCAAAGTCTCCATTTTGTTGTTCCACCCTAGCGAAGGGGTTGCCGCTCTTTGGAGATCCAGGCACAGCAGTCTGGGTGTTATTGGATTCTTTGGAAAGTTTGAAAAATTTGGCAAGAAAGCTGAAACTCCATGTGGCTTTAAGCTTCAAGAGAAAGAAGGCAAGGAGATTTGTGAATATGTAGATCCAGTCTATGAAGAGGCCTTCTACTGCTACAAAGTGCCCAACTTCACCTGTGAAAGTCTGAATGAAATGAGATGTTTTGATCCTCAGGCTTCATATCTTACTCCTGGAGAAAGAGAAATTTTTCAGAGGTATAATGTTCTCCTAGCAGTGCAGTGTGCTGTAAAAATAGGTAATTTCCCCTGCATCATGAAGGTTAGCAAATGCTCTTCAAACATCACAAATGATAAGAATATCACCAAATTGATGTCCTGACAAACCTTTTTCCTTTTATAGTCTTAAAAGAAAAGTATGGCTAGAGCTCTTTTGGCTATACTTCTCAAGTGGGTCACAGAATTGCACTTAGTTCTGCACTCCTGTGACCCAGAATCTGTCAGCTGACGTCTTAGAGCCACTCCAGACTCGACAGAGATCTCGACAACAATGTCGGGATACATCCAGATGCCTTACAGGCAGCTGGCTCGACATCTCAGCAAGCCACTGAAAACCCCAGGCAGCTGCTTCTGCCACCTCTCCTGCCCTGCGCACCAGTGAGCGCTGGAGTGGCAGAGCACAGAGCAGGGACTGGCAGTCATCGATCTGTACTCAGGGCAGATCTGAGAACTGAGCAGTCAGCGGTCACATGATCGCTCAGTTCTCGGGCTTAGAACCGGCAGGGGACAGATTGTAGCATTGGAGTGATGCTGAAATAGGTAGGTAGGTGTAGAGCACCCCCTAAAGAGTGATACCCTACCCTGCACAGCCAGGCACACCGCATCTTCACAGACACTCAGAGGCAGAAAACAGCCCTGAGCTTTGTTTTGTTATTTATTGAGGGATTAAAACTTGGACGGGGATTAGGGAAATTATGGGATGCCCACTTGACTTTAAAGAGCAACACTTCATGGACAACTTTTCCTATATTTAGTCTCTATATACAGTCTCTATGTACACTCCTCTCTTCCTCCAGCACTTATCTTGCTTGCAGACTCTCCATGTTGAATGTGAAGACCTGGCTTTACATTTCATCCCAAAGATATTCAATTGGGTTGAGGTAAGCAGGTGCGTAGCTAAAAATCATGGGGCCTCAGCAAAATTTTGATTGGGTTCCCCAAAGCCTCTCTGTGTGACAGCTGGCAGTGTCAATTGGAGCAAAGTATTACTAAACCTAAAATGTATGTTCAGCCAAACTTTTTTGTTTTAATCCTTCCCTACTCTATCCAAAACTAAGAAAAAAGTTTTTCTGCTTGACATACATTTGAACATGAAGTGTAAATCAACAGTAGTAGCAGGAGAGTAGTCAGCATGGTCAGTATGTGGGCTAGGTGCAACATTGTGTGGTAGGCAAACATCGCACAGAATCCAGGTTTGGCAATTGCAATGTGTTGTAGAAAAGTTCAGCAAACACACAGGCCCAGCGGGGGAGCACTCTGGACCGGGCCACTCACACTGGGACAGTTGTGAAACAGCGGTTTAAAGAAAGGAAGGAGCCAACAGCGTCTGCCATGAGAAGTGGAATGCAGCTTGGCCGGTCGGTCCACACCCACAAGGGAAGGCTTCCTAGGAGAGGTAGATGTAGTCCCTGCACTGTCCCTACTCCTCTGCAACCTTTCCCTGTTTCTAAGCGCTGTCCTTTCCAGATGGGGAACCTTTCCCTACACTATCCATTCGCATAAAGCGTGCCAAGCCTGGGAGCCAGAGTCTTAAATAGACTCTGTCTGACCCAAGATGGCTGCCAAGATGTCACAGGGGACACTTGCATCCAATGAGATAGCGGCCCCCTTGTGATCAAGGGAATCATAGAGGAACCTAGTTCCCCCAACTGCATTGCCGCTGCTCTCAAGCTCCTACATTGGAGAACACAGACTGCACCTGCCTATAAGTATACTCTTATGCCGCGTACACACGGTCGTACTTTTCGTCTACAAAAGTCAGACAGCCTGTCCGACAGACTTCCGGCAGACTTTCGGCGGACTTGCGGCGGACTTGCGGCATACTTTCTAACGAACGGACTTGCCTACACACGATCACACAAAAGTCCGTCGAATTCTTACGTGATGACGTACACCGGACTAAAATAAGGAAGTTCCTAGCCAGTAGCCAATAGGTGCCCTAGCGTGGCTTTTTGTCCGTCGGACTAGCACACAGACGAGCGGATTTCGGGGTCCGTCGTAGTTACGAAGTAAAGATTTGAAGCATGTTTCAAATCTAAAGTACGTCGGATTTGAGGCTAAAAAAGTACGTTGAAAGTCCGGAGAAGCCCACACACGATTGGATTACCAGCCAGCTTTAGTCCGTCAGCGTCCGTTGGACTTTTGTAGACGAAAAGTACGACCGTGTGTACGCGGCATTAGGGACCAAGGCTGTGGTTAGAAACTGCCAGGCAAAAGCAACAGTGCCCCAACATTTTCAGCATCAACTAATCTTTCAGCTTGGAAGTAGTGATGAAATACTTTGTCTAAAGTGCTTGTTAGAATATTTACCTTGTACATTTTTTTTTTAACTCATTCACGTAGGGGGGCAGATATCTGTGGGCTCCCTTATCTAATGGTAAGTCCCCTCCTGCAGACCCTTGTCCTCATCTATATGGGAACATGACATCTGTGTCTAATAAGTTTTTTAGCTCATCTTGTGATGGAGGAAAATTATGGAGCTTAACAGACTCATGTTAGGTCTGTGGGCAGGTGGATACAGTGGAGGCTAGTGGGGTTTTCTTTTGGGGGGGGAGGCAGACAACCACCCCCCGGGGAGGCCGGCACTAACACCCCCTCAGCACAGGCGGCCGGTGGTCCAGCACTTACCCGAGGTAGGTGGTGTCCTCCAGAACAGTAGCGGTGGGGTGCGTGCAGCAGCTCCGGTGACCGCTCTTCCAGCGGGTTCCCCCGCAGTCTCCTCTCTCTTTTGCCTAAGGGCCAGGCATCCAATAGAATCGCCTGACGCTTTGGCCAATCGGGAAACAGGTCTTACAACCTGCCTCCTGATTGGCGGTGAGGAACTTTAGTGTGAAAATAGCGAAAATGCATTCGCTATCGTCACACAACTGCTCTGTACCCCGAGCCCACCCTTTTTTTGAAGCCTATTAGAGCCTTTGGCTCTAATCACGTGCTTAAACCCCCCCCCCCCATTGGAATTCATAGTCCGGCGCTCTAATATGTAGATCAGGGGGCCGGACGCATGGACAGGGGGGCGGCGCCTGTGCGCCCTCTATGGACGGGCTGCCACTGGGTGGATGTAAACTGACATGCATCCAAATTCATCATCTGTATTCTCAGATCCGTCATGTTTAGGTCCTAAAATATTAAAATCATGCAAACCTGTTCCTTTTTTTTCATACTCTGTGTTAATCAGATGTAAACAGACACACATCTGTTCATATCTGCCTGCCCATAGACTAACATTAGCTTTCATCAGATCCGCCTGAAAAACTAACAGGCGGATCTGATCAGAATGACCATGTGAAAGAGGCTTAAGGAAAGATCTTAATTGGGTTTCAGTTTTTATAAAAAAGAAAAATGGTATGAAATTGGATCCATTTGGTCCCGGTAAAGAGATTGTTGATCCAGGGAATATCTGATTGTCTTAGAGCAGTGATGGCGAACCTTGGCACCCCAGATGTTTTGGAACTACATTTCCCATGATGCTCAACTACACTGCAGAGTGCATAAGCCTCTTGGGAAATGTAGTTCCAAAACATCTGGGGTGCCAAGATTTGCCATCACTGCCTTAGAGGATCAGAAAGGAAACCCCCTCCCCGTGAAGAAAATTGAACCATGGTTTACGTTTTTTTTTTTTGCCTTCTTCTATATCCATTCATTCATTTTTTTCTAATGGTTGGACTAGATGGCCTAGGTGTGTGTTTTTAACCTAATAATTAAAAAAAACCTGTATGGTCTGTGATCACAATGAAGGTCACCTGGGTGCGCATAAGTGAAGTCCATAAAAACAGTTGACATTTCCCATTGATAACCATAACTTATAGGAGAAATATATGTCTCCATAAAGTTTAAGTTGCATCATAATGCAATATTTCAATGACCATAATCTCAGTCATTTATTTTGAGCCTGTACTTGAACCAGTTCTGGACCAGCCGCCGCAGTTTTACTGCGGCAGGTCGTCCCGGCTGCGCAAAATCACGTAGCTGAACCTTCTGCGTGCGGCCGGCTGGGGGGCACGAGTGCTTGCCTCCCCGACTGCCCGCAACGATCGGATTCAATTAGGAACCGATCAATCCCCAGGCCCAGGCCCAGGCCAATGATATCTGGCCTGGACCTGGTGATCTGTCCTGACAAATGAGATCCTTCCCCCTGTCTGTGTAACTGTAAACACTGACAGGGGAAGTGATGTCATCTCTTCTTGTGTCGGTCTTTTCCGTTCCAGACTGAGAGGAGAGAGCATCTAAAAGTGAGTTGCACAACACTACACTGACACCAGGTCACGTAGGCACACAATTCACCCCCCAATCACCGCCCCCAGTTAACCCCTTCACTACCTGTCACTGTGTCACCCAGTACAATAATCAGATATTTTTTTGATCGCTGTACTGGTGTCATTAGTGACAAAAATCAGTGTTAGGGTAATTAGTCTTAGGCCCAAATAGGTCTAGGGACCCCCCCTAACCCCCCCAATAATGGTTTAACCCCTTGATTACCCCCTGTCACCTGTGATCACAGTATAAGTGTCACGGGTAACACAGTTTAGCTAGTTTATTTTTTAAAGCGTCAGGGCACCCGCCATATTTTACCCAATAAAGGTTTAACCCCCTGATCACCCAGCGGGTGATCAAAGGTTTTAGCGTCAGATAGGGTCTGCGTCGCCCCAGGCACCGTCAGATTAGTGCCAGTAGCGCTAACACCCACGCATGCACCATACACCTCCCTTAGTAGTATAGTGTCTGAACAGATCAATATCGGATCTGATCAGATCTATACTAGTGTCCCCAGCAGTTTAGGGTTCCCAAAAACGCAGTGTTAGTGGGATCAGCCCAGATACCTTCTAGCACCTGCGTTTAGCCCCTCCGCCCAGCCCACCCCAGCCCAGCCAGGCCAAGTGCAGTATCAATCGATCACTGTCACTTACAAAACACAAAACACATAACTGCAGCGTTCGCAGAGTCAGGCCTGATCCCTGTGAACGCTAACAGGTTTTTTTTGCAGCGTTTAAAGCAGTCGCTGACAATCAGGTGCTTTTTTTACCTGTGAGTCTCACTACTATCAAATGTCAAATCGAAGGTACAGTATTGAAGAGGCCTACACGTTTCTGAGCATGACAGATAGTGAAGAGGAAGTCACTCATCTGTCAGATTCAGGCTCAGAATACGAACCTGTAGACAGCAGCGGTACCCTGACAGATAGCTCTGACGACGGAGTTGTGGTCCCTGCCAAGGTCAGGCTTACCAGACCCCGATCTTCTTCTGCTGTCGTTGAGGTGCAAGAACCACAGGTCCCTCGTATAGTCCCCAGTACTAGCGCCGCTCATCCTTCTGGTGAACTGGCAAGCACCAGCGGTCGTACATCCAGCACTGCAGTAACACTTGGTGACGTGGCGAGTCCCAAAAGTGCAGTTCAAGCTGGCGAGGTGGCAAACGCGAGTAGTGTCCCGCTGCCACTAAGAAGAAGACAAAGACAAGCCCATCGAGCCCATAGTGCTCTTCCTGCTGCATTCACCAATCCTAATTGGGAACCCACCACTTCTGCAGCACCCGTACTTCCCCCATTCACTGGCCAACCCAGAATTCAGGTGGAAAGAGTTGATTTTACGTCACTTAATTTTTATTCACTGTTTTTCACTGAAGATTTCTATAGATCTATTGTGGACCACAGCAATTTGTATGCTGGTCAATTCATCGCCGCTAATCCCCTGACCCTTGCCAGAGATTGGAAACCAATTACGGTTTACGAATTTAAGACCTTTCTGCGCCTATCCCTCTTCATGGGCATACCTAAAAAGAGTGAGTTGCGGTCATATTGGTCCACTGATCCAATTCACCATATGCCCTTGTTCTCTGCCTCCATGGCCAGAACACGATACAAACAGATTTTGCGGTTCATGCACTTTAATGACAATGAACTCTGTCAGCCTCGGAGTGACCCTGGATTTAATCAGCTCTACAAAATTCGGCCCCTCATAAACCACTTCAACCAACGTTTTACAGCCTTGTTTACTCCCGATCAAGTTGTCTGCGTTGATGAGTCCCTGATTAAGTTTTCTGGCCGCTTGTCTATCAAACAGTATATTCTGAGCACGCGTGCCAGATATGGGGTCAAGATGTATAAGCTCTTTGACAGGGCCACAGGCTATACATATAGTTTTATGGTTTACGAGGGAAGAGATAGTCACGTAGAGCCGGAGAACTGCCCAGACTACATAGGGAGCCCTGGTAAGATAGTCAATGGAGAAGGGAACAGATTAACAGGGACTATTCCAAAAAATGCCCTATAACGCCTGTGGTGATTGGAGGACTATCTTGGTACCCAGTAATTGAAACAAGTTAAGATAAAAAATTGTACATTTATTAAGAGAGAATACATAAAATACAATAACAACAAGTCAAGATTGGAATTGTTGTATGTAGTTGCATTAGATTAACACTTAAATAGTATATAACCCATCTGGTAGGTGGGAACAAAATGATGTAGATACAGACGATGTCCTCAACAAATTTCGCAAACCTATGTCGCTTCTTCAGGAGGTGTGAACCAAAACATCTAAAAATAGATACAATCTCATAGTTAAAAAAACAACAAACAAGTGATAAATCATCATTGTAGCTAGGCTACCAATAAACCTTAATTTCTGGAGTTTTAAGGAAGTCAGCGCAACTCACCACTGGAGGGCCAGAAGGGCATCAAGCGGCATTGGAGACACCCTAAGCGGGTGTCCCACCCCGGGGCGGACACGGGAGGCTATAGGTGTAAGACGGGCTAAAATAATATGAAAAAGGTCTGCATGTAATAATAGTGTAGGTCCATAGCTCAAGCACATGCATAGGGACTGGATGGGAATAGTGAAAGGAAATGAATCTGGGAATAAGGAAGGATAACAGGGAAGAAAGAAGAAGAGGGAGAAGAAGGGAAAAAAAAAGACAGAGTGAAAATAAGGAGGGACGGGGGGGAAAGGGGGGAGGGTAAAAGAGAAAAGGGGGGGGGGGATAGAAGAGGAAAAGATTGGTTAAAAAAGGGGAGGGGTGGGAAAGAGGGGGGGGGCGTATTAAGGAAAGCAAAGCAAGAGTAAATGACTGTATAAAAGGGAAAAAGCGAAAGTGATAAGGAAAGGAAAGTGAAAATGTGATATGCATATGGTTAAGACTAAAATTACCCACCCAGTCTGGTAATTAATATAGTCTAGCACCCGGGAACAGAAGCACAATGAATATAGCTGAAGCAACCTAGGCTGATTAGGCCCAGGCAACAAGGAACAGCCTTTCAGTATTGACTTGACTCATAAATTGAGTATTCAGTAGGTTAATCTAAAAAGAAAGTAAAGAAAAATAATGAATGATCAGTGGAGGTGGTCCAGTAACATACTGAGCCGAGCTGCAGCGTCCTGTGATAGTGCGGGACTTGGTGTCAGCCTTATTCGGAAAGGGGTACCACTTGTACGTGGACAATTATTACACAAGCGTGCCACTTTTTAGTCACCTTTTTGATTATGGAATTGGCGCATGTGGCACCATGCGATCTAATCGCTAGGGCTTCCCCCAACGGCTTGTAGAATCTCGACTTAGACCGGGGGAGAGAGCCTGCTTGAAGTGTAATAATTTGTTAGCAGTGAAGTGGAGGGATTCACGGAATGTTTTTGTTCTGTCCTTGCTTCACACAGACACGGCAGTCCAAATTCCTACGGCGGCTGGTGTTGTGGAGAAACCCCTCTGTGTCCACGAGTACAACCTTAAAATGGGAGGGGTAGACCTCAACGACCAGTTGTTGGCGCCGTAGCTAATTGCCCGTAAGGCCAGACTCTGGTACAAAAAAATTGTCTGTTTATTTATTTCAGTTGGCTTTGCTGAACGTTTTTGTGCTATACAAAGCTTCAGGACGGACTGAATCCTTCCTTCAATTTCAGGAAGAGATCGTCAGAGCCCTTCTGTTTCCAGACAGTACTCTTGCCCAACTTCCCAATCCAAATGCAGTGAGCCGGCTGCATGAGAGGCATTTTTCTTTTGTCCTCGCTAGTACCCCTACCCAAAGAAACCCCCAAAAAAGATGTTGTGTCTGCAGCAAACGCGGATTAAGATGTGACACCCACTTTTATTGTCCCTCCTGTCTTGACCAACCTGGTCTCTGCATTGGTGAATGTTTAAAACGCTACCACACACTAGTGGAGTTTTAGCGTAGGGTACAGCACCACACAGTCCTAGGCACACCAACACAGGGTTTCGGGGTCTCGAAAGATGTGATGGCCATCACATTTTGAGAGACCCTAATCTGCAACGTTCAGTTTACAGTTTTTTTACAGTTTTTATAAAAGTGAAAAAAGTGAAAAAAAAAACACACAAAAAAATATAAAATAAAAAATCCAAAAATAATTGTGGTTGTATTTTTCTTCTCTCTCTCTATTGTTCTCTCTCTTATGTTCGCTCTCTACTGTCCGCTCTACTGTTTGCTCACTATTGTTCTATATCTATCATTCTCTCTCTGTTTTATTTTTACTGTTTTATTGTATTTGCTGTGCAGGTATGGTATGTTATACTGTTATATTGTAATGTTACTTTGTTTTATTGTTAACCATCATTTGCTTAGCAGGTACACCATTCAGCTGCAGCACGGGTTTATTTATCTTGACAGCAACAGCGTTTGCTCCCACGATACATAAAGCCGTGACTCCAGCGCTGTCGGAGGTGATTTCACCACCACAGTTTAAAAAAAAGAGCATATATGCCGAAGCATGGGGGCAGGGGTGGAGGAGAGATTTGCTCCTAACATTAGGGGCAGATTGGCCCCATGTTTCGGCATATATTTGTTAGGCACAGATTGCAATGTTTTATTTTTTACTATGTTTTATTGTATTTGCTTTGCAGGTATGGTAAGTCTTACTGTTATACTGTAATGTTACTTTGTTTTATTGTTAACCATCATTTGCTTAGCAGGTACACCATTTAGATGCAGCACGGGTTTATCAATCTTGACAGCAACAGCGTTTGCTCCCACGATACGTGAAGCTGTGACTCCAGCGCTGTCGGAGGTGATTTCACCACCACAGTTAAAATAAAACTGGTGCATGTATGCCCATCATTAGAAGTGGGTGGATGAAGGGCGGTATTGCAATGGTGGGCATACCCACCGATCAATCTCTTTTTTTTGTTCAGCCCACAGGCTGCATGAAAAGAAGAACATTACAATGTATGCCCAACAAGGACCAGCAATGTACAGGTATGTTGCTGGACTTTGAGTGGTTATACCAGAATGATGCCTGCAGGTTTAGGTATCATCTTGGTATCATTCTTTTCAGCCAGCGGTCGGCTTTCATATAAAAGCAATCCTAGAGGCTAATCAGCCTCTAGACTGCTTTTACAAGCAGTGGGAGGGAATGTTCCCCCCTCCCACCATCTTCCATGGTTTTCTCGGGCTCTCCTGTCCCAACAGGGAACCCGAGAATGCAACCGGTGGTTCAGCCAGCTGACCATAGAGCTGATCAGAGGCCAGAATGGCTCCAATTATCTCTATGGCCTAAGAAACCGGAAGCTACGAGCATTTCATGACTTAGATTTCGCCGGATATAAACAGCGCCATTGGGAAATTGGCAAAGCATTTTATCACACCGATCTCTGTGTGGTCAGATGCTTTGAGGGCAGAGGAGAGATCTAGGGTCTAACAGCAATTGCACCATGCATGTGAGGTATCACCGTGAAGGTCAGATCGAGGGCAGTAATTTTAGCAGTAGACCTCCTCTGTAGATCTAAAATGGTAAACTGTAAAGGTTTTTAAAGGCTTTTAGCAATGTATGTAGTTTGTCTCCGCTGCACGTTTGTACACAATTTTAAAGCATGTTGTGTTTGGCATCCATGTACTTGGCATAAGATCATCTTTTTTATGTCATCAAACATTTGGGCAATATAGTGTGTTTTAGTGCATTAAAATTTAAAAAAGTGTGTTTTTTCCCAAAAAATTGCGTTTGAAAAATAGCTGCGCAAATACTGTGTGAAAAATAAAATTGCAACACCCACCATTTTATTCTGTAGGGCCTTTGCTTTAAAAAAATATATAATGTTTGGGGGTTCAAAGTAATTTTCTTGGAAAAAAAAAAAGTTTCATGTAAACAAAAAGTAACAGAGTATACAAAAAAGTGTTAGAGTATACAAGTCTTGCTGTCTGTTGGTGTTTGCTGTCTGCTGGTGTGTGTTTGCTGCTGTCTGTTGGTGTGTGTATTGCTGCTGTCTGTTGGTGTGTGTATTGCTGCTGTCTGTTGGTGTGTGTATTGCTGCTGTCTGTTGGTGTGTGTATTGCTGCGGTCTGTTGGTGTGTGTATTGCTGCTGTCTGTTGGTGTGTGTATTGCTGCTGTCTGTTGGTGTGTGTATTGCTGCTGTCTGTTGGTGTGTGTATTGCTGCTGTCTGTTGGTGTTTGCTGGGTTGCATTTTGGGGACTTTTCCTTTTAGTTTTTAATTTGCCTTTTGCTGTCACTTTTTAAATAGCTTTTTTAATTTTTTTTCTGTTTCATCAGTCTATCAATTAAGGGGTGTGGTTAATTGCTCACAGGTGCCCAGGTGCCTATTTAACTTGTTGTAGGACTCAGTTGAGCGTGCTCAGTTTGAAGCTGTGGAGCTTGGTGTAAGTGGAGCTGGATTAAGTGGGAGTTATAAACAAGAGTTTAAAACAGGAGGTTATAACAGGGGTCATAGTACCTGTGTAGTGTGAGTATCTGAGTGTTGTCTGAGTAGTGTGTGTGGATCGTTATTACTTGTGTATTGTGTACCTGTGTATTGTCTTGTCGTGTACCTGTGTATTGTCTTGAGTATTAGTGCCAGGAAGCTAGTTGTTAGGTAATTTGGACAGGGTAAAATCCCCAAATCCTCACTAAATTTAATAGGTACGATGCCCGGCGGGTGTGGAGAGGCGACTCTTTGTACATCTTGCCGCATGTATGCGTTCCTTGATCATCCAATCGAGGGCGAATACTGCTGTGCAAAATGTAAGCACATTGTTTCCCTGGAAGCCCAGGTTCTGAATCTGGGGAAGCAACTGTCAGCACTGAGAAGTCCCTCCATACTAAAGGTGAGCCAGGAACGTACACGGCAGGTGCCGGCAGGGGCCAGCACATAGGCGGGTGGAGACAAAGAGGTGCAGGCACTAGCAAAGAGTAGATGGGTGACAGTCAGGAGGGGTAGAGGGGGAAGTGCCAGGGAGGCCGATCCAGGACTGGAGCATCCCAATAAGTACGCTCCATTGGGTGACATTGGTGTAACCAGTCAGGGACCAGCACTGCTGGAGTTGAGGGACTCTCCTAGCTGCCAGGGGAAGAACTCCTCCAGTGAGAGTGGGGGGGCAGCAAAGGGAAAGGAAAGACAGATTCTGGTGGTAGGGGACTCAATTCTTAGAAGGACAGAGAGGGCAATCTGTAACCAAGACCTGAAGCGCCAAACAGTATGTTGTCTACCGGGCGCTCGGGTTCGGCACATCACGGATCTTGTGGACAGATTACTGGGAGGGGCTGGGGAAGACCCAGCTGTCATGGTGCACATTGGCACCAATGACAAAGTCAGAGGCAGATGGAGTGTCCTAAAGAACGATTTTAGGGACTTAGGAGCTAAATTGAGGAAAAGGACCTCCAAGGTAGTGTTCTCAGGAATACTACCGGTACATCGAGCCACACCAGAGAGGCAGAGGGAGATTAGGGAAGTAAACAAGTGGCTGAAGAGCTGGTGTAGTAAGGAGGGGTTTGGGTTCCTGGAGGACTGGGCCGACTTCTCAGTCGGTAACCGGTACTATAGAAGGGACGGACTGCACCTAAATGAGGAGGGTGCAGATCTGCTGGGAATGAAGATGGCCAAAAAGTTAGAGGGGTTTTTAAACTAGGCGATGGGGGGGAGGGTCCAGAGACAGTGATAGCCAGCGCGGAAGATATTCCAGAGGGTAGTATTGGGGGCATTAGTGGTAGGTTAACCAAAGCACAAAAACGCAAGGTGAGTATAGTAGCAAGTCCAAGTTGCAATCTTAAAACACCCAATACGAGGACAATATGCGACCGGTCTAAACTATGTGGCATGTTCACCAATGCCAGGAGCCTGGCGGACAAGATGGGTGAACTAGAGATACTGTTGTACAAGGAGGATTTGGATTTTGTGGGAATTTCAGAGACCTGGTTCAACAGCTCTCATGATTGGCTGGCAAACATTCAAGGGTATACCCTATACCGCAAGGATAGAGAGGGTAAAAAAGGGGGAGGGGTATGCCTATATATCAAGAATAATGTACAAGTGAATGTGAGAGATGACATCACTGAGAGGGCTAGGGAGGAGGTGGAATCTTTATGGGTAGAGCTCCAAAGGGATGAAGCTAAGGGGAAAATAATACTGGGAGTATGCTATAGGCCCCCTAACCTGAGGGAGGAAGTGGAGACGGATCTCCTATCACAAATTGGATTAGCAGCAAGGATGGGAAGTGTTATCATAATGGGGGATTTTAATTATCCAGACATAGACTGGGCGGAGGGAACCGCGCATTCATTTAAGGCTCGCCAGTTCCTTAATGTCTTGCAGGACAATTTTATGGGTCAGATGGTAGACGCACCAACTAGAAATAAAACATTACTAGATCTACTGATTACCAACAATACAGACCTGATAACAGATGTGGTAATACGGGGCAATTTAGGTAACAGCGATCACAGGTCAATTAGTTTCAGTATAAATCACACAAATATGAGACATGAAGGGAACACAAAGACACTGAATTTCAAAAGAGCCAACTTCCCTAAACTACAAACCTTGCTAAAAGGCATAAATTGGGATAAAATATTAGGAACAAAGAATACAGAGGAGAGATGGGTTTGCTTTAAGAGCATATTAAATAAGGGCATTAGCCAATGTATCCCATTGGGTAATAAATTTAAAAGGGCGAACAAACATCCTGGATTGCTTAACTCCAATGTAAAAATGCATATAAAAGCAAAGGAGAAGGCCTTCAAAAAATACAAGGTTGAGGGATCATCCTCAGCATTCAGAATTTATAAAGAATGCAATAAGAAATGTAAGGGTGCAATTAGGATGGCTAAGATAGAACATGAAAGACACATAGCGGAGGAGAGCAAAAAAAATCCCAAGAAATTCTTTAAGTATGTAAACAGTAAAAAAGGGAGGACAGACCATATTGGCCCCATAAAGAATGAGGAAGGACATCTGGTTACAAAGGATGGGGAGATGGCAGAGGTATTGAATTTATTCTTCTCCTCAGTCTTCACGAGTGAATCGGGGGGCTTCAGTAACCAAAACTGCAGTGTTTATCCTCATGACACAACACAGGAAGCACCTACATGGTTAACAGAGGACGGAATTAAAATTAGACTTGAGAAACTTAACATTAATAAATCACCGGGACCAGATGGCTTGCATCCGAGGGTACTTAGGGAACTCAGTCAGGTGATTGCCAGACCGTTGTTCCTAATTTTTACAGACAGTCTATTGACTGGAATGGTACCAGCTGATTGGAGAAAAGCCAATGTAGCACCAATATTTAAAAAGGGCCCAAAAAACATCCCTGGGAATTACAGACCAGTTAGCCTAACATCAATAGTATGTAAACTCTTGGAGGGGATGATAAGGGACTATATACAAGATTTTAGTAATAAGAATGATATCATTAGCAGTAATCAGCATGGATTCATGAAGAATCGTTCTTGCCAAACCAATCTATTAACCTTCTATGAGGAGGTGAGTTGCCATCTAGATAAAGGAAGGCCCGTAGACGTGGTGTATCTGGATTTTGCAAAAGCATTTGACACAGTTCCCCATAAACGTTTACTGTACAAAATAAGGTGCGTTGGCATGGACCATAGGGTGAGTACATGGATTGAAAACTGGCTACAAGGGCGTGTTCAGAGGGTGGTGATAAATGGGGAGTACTCAGAATGGTCAGGGGTGGGTAGTGGGGTCCCCCAGGGTTCTGTGCTGGGACCAATCCTATTTAACCACTTGAGCCCCGGACCATTATGCTGCCTAAGGACCAGAGGTCTTTTTCCAATTTGGCACTGCGTCGCTTTAACTGCTAATTGCGCGGTCATGCAATGCTGTACCCAAACGAAATTTGCGTCCTTTTCTTCCCACAAATAGAGCTTTCTTTTGATGGTATTTGATCACCTCTGCGGTTTTTATTTTTTGCGCTATAAACGGAAAAAGACCGAAAATTTTGAAAAAAAATGATATTTTCTACTTTTTGTTATAAAAAAAATCCAATAAACTAAATTTTAGTCATACATTTAGGCCAAAATGTATTCGGCCACATGTCTTTGGTAAAAAAATGTCAATAAGCGTATATTTATTGGTTTGCGCAAAAGTTATAGCGTCTACAAACTAGGGTACATTTTCTGTAATTTACACAGCTTTTAGTTTATGACTGCCTATGTCATTTCTTGAGGTGCTAAAATGGCAGGGCAGTACAAACCCCCCCCAAATGACCCCATTTTGGAAAGTAGACACCCCAAGGAAATTGCTGAGAGGCATGTTGAACCCATTGAATATTTATTTTTTTTGTCCCAAGTGATTGAAAAATGACAAAAAAAAAAAAATATATATTTACAAAAAGTTGTCACTAAATGATATATTGCTCACACAGGCCATGGGCCTATGTGGAATTGCACCCCAAAATACATTCAGCTGCTTCTCCTGAGTATGGGGATACCACATGTGTGGGACTTTTTGGGAGCCTAGCCGCGTACGGGGCCCCGAAAACCAATCGCTGCCTTCAGGATTTCTAAGAGTGTAAATTTATGATTTCACTCTTCTCTGCCTATCACAGTTTCGGAGGCCATGGAATGCCCAGGTGGCACAAAACCCCCCAAAATGACCCCATTTTGGAAAGTAGACACCCCAAGCTATTTGCTGAGAGGCATATTGAGTCCATGGAATATTTTATATTTTGACACAAGTTGCGGGAAAGTGACACTTTTTTTTTTTTTTTTTTCATAAAGTTGTCACTAAATGATATATTGCTCACACAGGCCATGGGCATATGTGGAATTGCACCCCAAAATACATTTATCTGCTTCTCCTGAGTATGGGGATACCACATGTGTGGGACTTTTTGGGAGCCTAGCCGCGTACGGGACCCCGAAAACCAATCACTGCCTTCAGGATTTCTAAGGGTGAAAATTTTTGATTTCACTCTTTACTGCCTATCACAGGTTCGGAGGCCATGGAATGCCCAGGTGGCACAAACCCCCCCCCAAATGACCCCATTTTGGAAAGTAGACACCCCAAGCTATTTTCTGAGAGGCATGGTGAGTATTTTGCAGCTCTCATTTGTTTTTGAAAATGAAGAAAGACAAGAAAAAACATTTTTTTTTTTCTTTTTTCAATTTTCAAAACTTTGTGACAAAAAGTGAGGTCTGCAAAATACTCACTATACCTCTCAGCAAATAGCTTGGGGTGTCTACTTTCCAAAATAGGGTCATTTGGGGGGGTTTTGTGCCACCTGGGCATTCCATGGCCTCCGAAACTGTGATAGGCAGTGAAGAGTGAAATCAAAAATTCACGCCCTTAGAAAGCCTGAAGGCGGTGCTTGGTTTTCGGGGTCCCGTACGCGGCTAGGCTCCCAAAAAGTCTCACACATGTGGTTTCCCCGTACTCAGGAGAAGCAGCAGAATGTATTTTGGGGTGTAATTTCACATATTTCCCTGGCATGTTTGAGCAATATATCATTTAGTGACAACTTTGTGCAAAAAAAAAAAAAAAAAAAAAATTTGTCTCTTTCCCGCAACTTGTGTCGCAATATAAAATATTCCATGGACTCGACATGACTCTCAGCAAATAGCTTGGGGTGTCTACTTTCCAAAATGGGGTCATTTAGGGGGGTTTTGAACTGTCCTGGCATTTTATGCACAACATTTAGAAGCTTATGTCACACATCACCCACTCTTCTAACCACTTGAAGACAAAGCCCTTTCTGACACTTATTGTTTACATGAAAAAGTTATTTTTTTTTGCAAAAAAATTACTTTGAACCCCCAAACATTATATATTTTTTTAAAGCAAATGCCCTACAGATTAAAATGGTGGGTGTTTCATTTTTTTTTTCACACAGTAATTGCGCAGCGATTTTTCAAACGCATTTTTTGGGGAAAAAACACACTTTTTTAAATTTTAATGCACTAAAACACACTATATTGCCCAAATGTTTGATGAAATAAAAAAGATGATCTTAGGCGGAGTACATGGATACCAAACATGACATGCTTTAAAATTGCGCACAAACGTGCAGTGGCAACAAAATAAATACATGTTTAAAAGCCTTTAAAAGCCTTTACAGGTTACCACTTTAGATTTACAGAGGAGGTCTACTGGAAAAATTACTGCACTCGATCTGGCCTTCGCGGTGATACCTCACATGCATGGTGCAATTGCTGTTTACATTTGACGACAGACCGCCGCTTGCGTTCGCCTTAGCGCGAGAGCAGGGGGCGACAGGGGTGCTTTTTTTTTTTTTTTCTTAATTTTTTTTTGCTTTTTTAATCTTACTTTTAAACTGTTCCTTTCATTTTTTTTTTTTTTAATCATTTTTATTGTTATCTCGGGGAATGTAAATATCCCCTATGATAGCAATAGGTAGTGACAGGTACTCTTTTTTGAAAAAATTGGGGTCTATTAGACCCTAGATCTCTCCTCTGCCCTCAAAGCATCTGACCACACCAAGATCGGTGTGATAAAATGCTTCCCCAATTTCCCAATGGCGCTATTTACATCCGGCGAAATCTAAGCCATGAAATGCTCGTAGCTTCCGGTTTCTTAGGCCATAGAGATGTTTGGCGCCACTCTGGTCTCTGATCAGCTCTATGGTCAGCAGGCTGAATCACCGGCTGCATTCTCAGGTTCCCTGTTGAGACAGGAGAGCCAGAGAAAAACACGGAAGACGGTGGGGGGGGGGCATTCCCTCCCACGGCTTGTAAAAGCAGTCTAGAGGCTAATTAGCCGCTAGGATTGCTTTTACATGAAAGCCGACCGCTGGCTGAAAAGAATGATACCAAGATGATACCTAAACCTGCAGGCATCATTCTGGTATAACCACTCAAAGTCGTGCATGGCGTACCTGAAGACAAAAAAATGGTTAACAATGGTTAACAATAAAGCACAGTAAACAGTAAAGTATAAATAATTACATACCTGAAAAACAAACATGATAAAACATAATAACAATAACAATAACAATAAAACATTGCAGAATAGAATACAGTAAAAAAAAGAGCAGAACAATAGAGAGAGAATAGAGAGAGAGAGAACAATAAAACGACAACTATTTTTTTTTATTTTATATATATTTTTTTTTTTACACTTTTTTTGTAACTAACTTTTCTAACTGTAACCGGTTCCAGGTTCGGGTCTCTCAAAATGCGATGGCATCTTGGGAGACCCTGTGAAAGTGCGCCTAGTCTGTGGAATGCTGTACCCTACGCTAATACTCAACTAGTGCATGGTAGCGTTCAAAACATTCACCAATGCAAAGACCAGGATTGTCAGGACAGGAGGGACAATAATAGCGGGTGTCACGCCTATATCCGCGCTTGCTGCAGACACATCTTTTTTGGGGGGTTCGCTGGGTAGGGGTACTCGGGAGGACATAAAAATGCCTCTCATGCAGCCGACTGCATTTGGTTGGGGATGTGAATGGGGGAAGTACGGGCGCTGCAGAAGCGGTGGGTTCCCAATTAGGATTGGCGAATGCAGCAGGAACGGCATTATGGGCACGACGGGCCTGTGTTTGTCTTCTTGGTGGCAGCGGGACACTACTTGTGCTTGCCACCTCACCAGCTTGAACTGCACTTATGGGACTCGCCACGTCACCAAGTGTTACTGCAGTGCTGGTTTGATTACGACCGGGGTGTACTACGCCGCTGGCGCTTGCCAGTTCCCCAAAACGCTACCAAAAAAACTGTTAGCGATCGCAGGGATCAGGCCTGACTCTGCGAATGCTGCAGTTATGCGTTTAGAGTTTTGTAAGTGACAGTGATCGATCGATACTGCACTTGGGTGGGCTGGGCCGGGCCGGGCGGAGGGGCAAAACGCAGGTGCTAGCAGGTATCTGGGCTGATCCCGCTAACACTGCGTTTTTGGGAACCCTAAACTGCTGGGGACGCTAGTATAGATCTGATCGGATCAGATATTGATCCGATCAGATACTATACCACTAAGGGAGGTGTACGGTGCGTGCGTGGGTGTTAGCGGTACTGGCGCTAACCTGACGCTGCCTGGGGCTGGTGCTTGCCAGTTCACCAAAATGCTACCAAAAAAACTGTTAGCGATCGCAGGGATCAGGCCTGACTCTGCGAACGCTGCAGTTATGCGTTTAGTGTTCTGTAAGTGACAGTGATCGATCGATACTGCACTTGGGTGGGCTGGGCCGGGCGGAGGGGCAAAACGCAGGTGCTAGCAGGTATCTGGGCTGATCCCGCTAACACTGCGTTTTTGGGAACCCTAAACTGCTGGGGACGCTAGTATAGATCTGATCGGATCAGATATTGATCCGATCAGATACTATACCACTAAGGGAGGTGTACGGTGCGTGCGTGGGTGTTAGCGGTACTGGCGCTAACCTGACGCTGCCTGGGGCTGGTGCTTGCCAGTTCACCAAAATGCTACCAAAAAAACTGTTAGCGATCGCAGGGATCAGGCCTGACTCTGCGAACGCTGCAGTTATGCGGTTAGTGTTTTGTAAGTGTCAGTGATCGATCGATACTGCACTTGGGTGGGCTGGGCTGGGCCGGGCGGAGGCGCAAAACGCAGGTGCTAGCAGGTATCTGGGCTGATCCCGCTAACACTGCGTTTTTGGGAACCCTAAACTTCTGGGGACGCTAGTATAGATCTGATCGGATCAGATATTGATGCGTTCAGATACTATACCACTAAGGGAGGCGTATGCTGCGTGCGTGGGTGTTAGCGGTACTGGCGCTAATGTGACGCTGCCTGGGGCGACGCATATCACCGCCGGGCGATTAGGGGGCTAAACCTTTATTCGGTAATAAACGGCGGGTGCCCTGACACTATAAAAAATAAACAAACTAACCAGCGTCAACCGTAACAGTTATACGGTGATCAGTGGTGAAAGGGTTAACTAGGGGGCAATCAAGGGGTTAAAACATTTATTAGGTAGTATATGGGGGTCCCTGTCGCTATAAAACGCTGACGGCGAACCCAAATATTTACCTCACTAACTAGCGTCACCAGCGACACTAATACAGCGATCAGAAAAATGATCGCTTAGTGACACTGGTGACAGGGGGTGATCAAGGGGTTAAAACTTTATTAGGGGGGGTTAGGGGGGTACCCTAGACCTAAAGGGGGGTAATACTCACTGCCCTAACACTGTAACTGTCACAAACTGACACCATGCAGTAATCAGAAAAAAAAAAAAAAAAAACTGCTGGTGTCAGTTTGTGACAGGGGGGGGGGTGATTGGGGGGGGGATCGGGGGGCGATCGGGGGGGGGGATCGGGGTGTTTTGTGTGCCTGGCATGTTCTACTGTGTGTGTGTGTGTTGGTGCAGTCACTCACTTGTCGTCTCTCCTCGGGCCGGAACGGAAACTACCGAGCCGAGGAGAGATGACATCATTTCCTTTGCTGCTGTTTAGCATACAGCAGCAAAGGAGTGTTCCCATTGGCCGGCGGCGATCGCGAGGGGGGGGGCCACGAACGGATGGCCTCCCCCTCGTCTCCGATCGCCGGGGGACAAAACGGGACCGCCTCGGGCGGCGGGGGGGGGTCCGATCGGACCCCCCACCCGCGGAAGGCAAATTACGTACCCTGTACGTGATTTTGCCTGTCCGTGCCGCCTTGCCGACGTACATCGGCATGAGGCGGTCGTCAAGTGGTTAATTTGTTCATAAACGACCTGGAGGATGGGATAAACAGTTCCATCTCTGTATTTGCAGACGATACTAAGCTAAGCAGGGCAATAACTTCTCCGCAGGATGTGGAAATCTTGCAAAAAGACCTGAACAAATTAATGGGGTGGGCGACTACATGGCAAATGAGGTTCAATGTAGAAAAATGTAAAATAATGCATTTGGGTGTCAAAAATATGAATGCAATCTATACACTGGGGGGAGAACCTCTGGGGGAATCTAGGATGGAAAAGGACTTGGGGGTCCTAGTGGATGATAGGCTCAGCAATGGCATGCAATGCCAAGCTGCTGCTAATAAAGCAAACAGAATATTGGCATGCATTAAAAGGGGGATCAACTGCAGAGATAAAACGATAATTCTCCCGCTCTACAAGACTCTGGTCCGCCCGCACCTGGAGTATGCTGTCCAGTTCTGGGCACCAGTCCTCAGGAGGGACGTACTGGAAATGGAGCGAGTACAAAGAAGGGCAACAAAGCTAATAAAGGGTCTGGAGGATCTTAGTTATGAGGAAAGGTTGCGAGCACTGAACTTATTCTCTCTGGAGAAGAAACGCTTGAGAGGGGATATGATTTCAATTTACAAATACTGTACTGGTGACCCCACAATAGGGATAAAACTTTTTCGCAGAAGAGAGTTTAATAAGACTCGTGGCCACTCATTACAATTAGAAGAAAAGAGGTTTAACCTTAAACTACGTAGAGGGTTCTTTACTGTAAGAGCGGCAAGGATGTGGAATTCCCTTCCACAGGCGGTGGTCTCAGCGGGGAGCATTGATAGCTTCAAGAAACTATTAGATAATCACCTGAATGACCGCAATATACAGGGATATGTAATGTAATACTGACACATAATCACACACATAGGTTGGACTTGATGGACTTGTGTCTTTTTTCAACCTCACCTACTATGTAACTATGTAACTATGTAACTATGTAACAGAAAGGGCTTTGTCTTCAAGTGGTTAGAAGAGTGAGTGATATGTGACATAAGCTTCTAAATGTTGTGCATAAAATGCCAGGACAGTTCAAAACCCAAATGACCCCTTTTTGTAAAGTAGACACCCCAAGCTATTTGCTGATAGGCATGTTGAGTCCGTGGAATATGTTATATTTTGTCACAAGTTTCGGGAAAATTACACTGTTTTTTTTTTTTGCACAAAGTTGTCACTTAATGATATATTTTGAGTATTTTGCAGATCTCATTTATTTTTGAAAATGAAGAAAGAAAAGAAAAATGTATTTTTTTTTCTTTTTTCAATTTTCAAAACTTTGTGACAAAAAGTGAGATCTGCAAAATACTCAACATGCCTCTTAGCAGATAGCTTGGGGTGTCTACTTTCCAAAATGGGGTCATTGGGGGGGGGGTTTGTGCTAACTGGACATTTCATGGCCTCCGAAACTGTGATAGGCAGTGAGGAGTGAAATAAAAAATGTACTCCCTTAAAAAGCCTGAAGGCGGTGATTGGTTTTCGGGGTCCTGTAGGCGGTTAGGCTGCCAAAAAGTTCCCCCATACTCAAGAGAAGCAGCAGAATGTATTTTGGGGTGTAATTCCACATATAACCATGCCATGTTTGAACAATATATAATTTAGTGACAACTTTGCCCCAAAAAAAAAATTTCCCGCAACTTGTGGCAAAATATAAAATATTCCATTGGCTCAACATGCCTCTCATCAAATAGCTTGGGGTGTCTACTTTCCAAAATGGGGTCATTTGGGGGGGGGGGGGGGTTGTGCTATCTTGGCATTTTATGGCCTTCAAAACTGTAATCGGTATGTCAGGAGTATAAGAAAAAAAGTGTAGCGCTATAATGTGTCAATAGAAGACATTAACATTAAAGTGTACTGATTGACCAGTAGTGTATATCCCAAAAATTCAATAATATTGGAACAAATAAACAAAAAATCAGTGAAGCAGTAAAAATTCACAAATGTGCAAAGAGAACCACTCTTGTTTAAAACCTTTGAAATATGGCAATATAAAGAGTGTGTATCACACAGATTGGACCCAACCCTCTAGAGCCAACAACTGGCAGATAGGGATGGGAACAAGTGATAAGTCCCTGAAGTGAGAGAAGTTCTTATATTCAGGTAGAGACTTCTTAAAGTATAGATCCAGATCACATGGAAATGGTTATTACTGATGGACTCCTCCACTGATCAGCTTGATGCAAAGAGTAATAAAAATGCCCTTACCAGACGCGGTGGACTCACAAGCCATACAGCGGTGAGTCGTACGAGCTTGAACCGTGTAGCACGGTAAGGTTATAGCTGTTCCTGGTCTGCAACCGGATGGACTTAAGAAGGACTCCACTCTCAAGCAGTCTCTCGGTTCGTCCTCCAGCACTCTCTTGGGTCTCAGGTAGTTGGAGATAAGGAGAAAGTGGACAAAAGGAAGCTCCACATAGTGTAAATCCAATCAGGAGATTTATTGTATAAAAAAATCTTTTCCAACGAAAAAATTCCAAATAAAAACCAATATTTCTTAAAAACGTAATTAGCGCAGTAGACAGATGGTAAAGGTAGCGTCCTACACCCGACGCGTTTCGTCTGAGAAGACATCAACTGGGGTACAGCTAACCTCTCATCTGCTGCGCTATTTAATACAAAATGCTCTAATCTGCATTGGGGACACCTGCGTAGCGTGACTTCCGGGTTTGCGTCATGTGATGGTATTCGATGTCAGCTGACTTACTATCTGGCCTATCAACAAATTGAATTCAGGATCCAAACCAAGCCTCGGTTTGGATCCCGTGTGCAGCCAATTCTAATTGGGCGAATGAGGACATGTGATCCCCACGTCCAGGCGTCACAGCACGATGACGCGGAGCCCAGTAATAAGCCCTTGTTAGCTGGCTACTTATGGACGTATGCGTCACCACGCATCTATGTGGCGACGTCATACGTCCACTATCCCTCTCATTATACACAACAATACAGACGAACCGCTCGCATTGCGCAGGCGCAGCAGTACGGAACTCCAAGTCCATCCAACCTAAGTTTATCAAAGGACAGTGTCTTCTGAACGGCCATCGATCAAAAACACTTCCTCACTCCGTTCGCCACTCATGCAAATCTCCATACCTGATAGGATTGGCGGACACAAATTTTATGTCATCCAAAGAGAAAATAATCACTGGGGCATAGGAGTAATATAGGTGCATGGACTAAAAAATCATTAAGGAGAACTCTGAATGTGGAACCCTGATAGTCACGACACACATGTTCCCCAATGTTTACAAACATTGTTCTTGAACCAAAAGGTACAGTCTCTTACACAGCTGTATGTTACAAACTATCTAGCTGTATAAGAATTGTGTAAAAAATGCATAAAAAATGCATATAATATAAAATATTAAAAAAGCAGAAGAAAAATTATATGCATAAATATATAATCCCAGGGAATAAAAATCCACCTGATGAGTTGGTCATAAACTACTGAACCCGTCTAGGAAGAACCCATGTCCAAAACAGGAGGTATACAAGCCTCCTATTTGACCTCCTGTATTTAGGTCATGGGTATCTCCTGTTTCAATATGAACAGAGAAAAAGAAGATAGGGAAAAAAAGCGAAAAAATGAAGGAATCCAAAAAAATTAAATATTTGATTAAATGGACATAGTGTGTATTGTATAGTCTTTGTAGTAGACATGGTGAAATCCACTACAAATTAAAATACCTACAGTCAACCAGATAATATGTATAGACATTTCCAGAGTGGAGGGAGGGCATAATGAGGGTCTCAAGACTGATTTATAAACGCGTTTATGTCCCACTCGATGTTTAAACCGTGGGGTACATAACATTTAATTTGGTGTATCCACCAAGTTTCAAGTCTAGAGACTCCCCCTATGCTAGATTCCCCTCTCCAATGTGGAACAAACCTGTCTATAACCTGAAAAGTGGTTCCTACTGGATTGCGGTCGTGATATAATGCATAGTGTTTAGACACACTATGGTTAGTTTTGCCTTTCTTGATTGCTGTGATGTGTTCTTTCACCCTAGTGGTGAAGTTACGTATTGTCCGACCAATGTATTGTTTTTTACACGGACATGTAATGAGATATACAATGTATGGGGTTTTACATGTAGCGAACTGTTTTGTACTGTATATTTTGCCTGTAGTAGTAGAATTGAATGTATCCATTTTACGTGCTTGGCAAGCATTCCATTTGCAAACTGTGCATCTTCTACAGGGATAAAATCCTTGCATATTGTGGAAGAATGAAATTTTCTTTGGAGGATCTATTACATTCGGTGCGATTTGTCCTTTAATTGATGGAGCACCCCTAAATATAGTAGCAGCTTGTTCGGGTAGTACAGGGCCCAAAATAGTATCACTCTTCAATACTTTCCAGTGTTTTTTAATGATGTTTCTGACTTGTCTATGTTGAGTGGAAAAATTCGTTAAAAAAGACCATTTGTGCTTGGAATCTCCCTGTTTTTTAGGTTCACCTGATTGGGCTGTCAGTAGAGAGGCCCGATCCATTAAGGCTACTTGTTGGATCTCCTTTGCGATAAGGGAATTATCGTATCCCTTCTCGCAAAAGCGTTGTTTTAGGATCTCGGCTTGTAAAAAATAATCAGAAAGGTGGGAACAGTTTCTTCTTATTCTCACTAACTGGCTTTTAGGAATAGATTTGAGCCACACCTGGTGATGACAGCTATCGGTCGAGATATAGCCGTTCCGATCCGTAGCCTTAAAAAATGTTTTGGTTTCCAAATGACCTTTGTTCAATATGATCTCTAAGTCCAAAAAATGGATCTTGGACTGGCTAGCTTCATATGTCAAATGGATCCCTCTCCGGTTTGTATTCAAGGTAGTAATGAATGCATCCAATGAGTCCATACTGCCCCTCCATAGGAGGAGGATGTCGTCTATATACCTCACCCACAGAGCTAACTCTGGGGGGTTTAGAGCATAGACGACATCCTCCTCCCATTTGGCCATGAAAATGTTTGCTAGACTGGGGGCGAACTTCGCCCCCATGGCTACCCCCTTTGTCTGCAGAAAGAATTGATCATTATACCAAAAATAATTGGCACCTGTGGCGAATTTAAGTAAATCCATGATGAACTCCTTCTGTGTTCGGGGGATGTTATTCTCTCTTGAAAGGAAAAGCTCCACTGCTTCTAAGCCCAGATCTTGGGGTATACATGTGTATAAGGACGTGACGTCCGCAGTGGCTAATATTAGGTTCTTGGTATCTGTAACCTGCTGTAATTTCATAATAGTATCTCTAGTATCTTTCAAAAAGGAGGGAGCAGCTTGGACTATCGGCTGGAGGAAGAAGTCGATATATTTCCCTACCCGGGAGGTTATAGAATTGATCCCGCTGACAATCGGGCGTCCTGGCGGATTTGTGGCATTTTTATGTACTTTCGGCAGATAGTACATGATGGGGATGCGTGGTGCCACTGGTACTAGAAAGTGTTTTTCTTTTTTATTCAGAATGCCAAGTCGTGACCCGGTGTCAACCAGGCCAGTTAATATCTTTTTGTATTCTGAAGTTGGATTCTTTTGAAGGCAGCGGTAAGTCTCGGAATCGCTGAGAATCCTGGTCATCTCGCTATGATAGTCACTTCTATCGAGAATGACGACCCCTCTTCCCTTATCCGCGGAGCGGATAATAAGGTCCTTCCTTTCACATAAGGACTTTAATCCTATTTTAAACTTCGGGTCATTGTATATCCTTTTAGGGGGAAGATCTTCAAGGTCCTTTAAAACTAGGTCCCTGAATACCTTGATTGGAGGTGCTACGGGGGCTGGTGGATTAAATAGGGACGGATTGCTCAATCCTGAATGCACAGTTTGGGTAGTAGTCTGTGGACCCAGAGGTCTACTAGAGTTTGACATGATGTATCTTTGAATGTTTAATTTACGTACATATTTCTGTACGTCAATAAAAACGGAGAATTTGTTCAATATTTTGGGGGGAGCGAACTTTAAACCCTTCTCAAGCACGATCTTCTCTGCTTCTGAAAAGGTTGTTTTGCTCAGATTGAAGATGCCTTTGTTTTCTATACCCGCTTTCTTTTTACGGGCACGCCTCCCCCCTCTGGTGCCCCGTTTTGATTTCCATAGTGTGGGGGGTTTTCGTTCTGTTTGTGAAAACCCTCCATCCTTGGAGCTTTGGGAAACCTTTGATTGTAATTATACGGAGACCTTTCTGGGTAATCATTATCTCTAGTTCTATGGGAATATTGAGAATTATATTCTTTATTTTGTTCGTCTCTTAGAGGGGAGAACCTATTATAGGTCCTTAGGGGTGTCCTATAGGGGTATGGTTCGTAGTGATGATAATCATCCCGTCCCCTATAGCCCCCCTGTACTGAAGAGTCACGAGTACCCTGCTCATAGTATGGAGCACGATCATCATTCCTCCTATTCCTTCCCCTACCTCTTTTGCCCTTACCTCTATGTTGAGGGGCTGGGCTCCTATATTGATACTTAGGTGTGTGGGGGTCAGGTGGATATTGGGCCCTGTGGTCATCCCCTCTGTGTGGGGGAGGGGCCACTGGTGCTTCCAAAGACCTTGTGTTGGATGAGGTTGTCACCTCCATCCCATTTTGTTCTGTGGACCCAACGGTCTGTTCCTTATTTTGCCAGTTAAATACATTCCCTGTTTTGTAATCATTCATATCTCTACTATATTTTTTTTTGTTTTTTAATTTTCTGTTCCCGTTCTTCTTTTTCTAGATGGTTCTTTAGATTTGTGGATAAATTAATATATTCAGCTGTAGATTTATGTGGAAGTAATTTATCTCTAATTTCCTTGATCTCCTTATCTAGTACATTTCTCCTTGCCCGTTTCCTGTCCATAAGGAAACCCAGCAATGAGATCCCTGCCTCATTAAAATAGTGAAACCAAGTTTCAATATCTGTATCCCCTTGTTGTGGGTGGATGGTCCATCGCAGCCCTCTTGGGACCATCCGGTCTTTAGAGTACTGTTCTAAGAATGCAATGTCCCATTCTAAATGGATTTCTGAGACCATTAGGTTTTTCAACCTTAGGAAGAGACCTCCCATTTCAGAGTCTGCATTTAGAATTGAAAAAACGCCTTCTATGTTAAAAGTGCGGCTGGTGCGATATTCAAATACGTCCATATCTTTAAATGATATGGAAAGTGAGAAAAAAAGCGGAAGGCTGCAGCGGTAGTGTCAAGAAATAGCTCAAAAATACAATAGAGGAAGGAACTGCTGCGCCAACCAAAAACAAATCAAGTATGTATAAAATACAAAATGTGATAAAAACGATAAGCTGCCAACACCACCAATTAGACTAATTGTGACAATAAATATAAGAAAAAAAGTGTAGCGCTATAATGTGTCAATAGAAGACATTAACATTAAAGTGTACTGATTGACCAGTAGTGTATATCCCAAAAATTCAATAATATTGGAACAAATAAACAAAAAATCAGTGAAGCAGTAAAAATTCACAAATGTGCAAAGAGAACCACTCTTGTTTAAAACCTTTGAAATATGGCAATATAAAGAGTGTGTATCACACAGATTGGACCCAACCCTCTAGAGCCAACAACTGGCAGATAGGGATGGGAACAAGTGATAAGTCCCTGAAGTGAGAGAAGTTCTTATATTCAGGTAGAGACTTCTTAAAGTATAGATCCAGATCACATGGAAATGGTTATTACTGATGGACTCCTCCACTGATCAGCTTGATGCAAAGAGTAATAAAAATGCCCTTACCAGACGAGGTGGACTCACAAGCCATACAGCGGTGAGTCGTACGAGCTTGAACCGTGTAGCACGGTAAGGTTATAGCTGTTCCTGGTCTGCAACCGGATGGACTTAAGAAGGACTCCACTCTCAAGCAGTCTCTCGGTTCGTCCTCCAGCACTCTCTTGGGTCTCAGGTAGTTGGAGATAAGGAGAAAGTGGACAAAAGGAAGCTCCACATAGTGTAAATCCAATCAGGAGATTTATTGTATAAAAAAATCTTTTCCAACGAAAAAATTCCAAATAAAAACCAATATTTCTTAAAAACGTAATTAGCGCAGTAGACAGATGGTAAAGGTAGCGTCCTACACCCGACGCGTTTCGTCTGAGAAGACATCAACTGGGGTACAGCTAACCTCTCATCTGCTGCGCTATTTAATACAAAATGCTCTAATCTGCATTGGGGACACCTGCGTAGCGTGACTTCCGGGTTTGCGTCATGTGATGGTATTCGATGTCAGCTGACTTACTATCTGGCCTATCAACAAATTGAATTCAGGATCCAAACCAAGCCTCGGTTTGGATCCCGTGTGCAGCCAATTCTAATTGGGCGAATGAGGACATGTGATCCCCACGTCCAGGCGTCACAGCACGATGACGCGGAGCCCAGTAATAAGCCCTTGTTAGCTGGCTACTTATGGACGTATGCGTCACCACGCATCTATGTGGCGACGTCATACGTCCACTATCCCTCTCATTATACACAATACAGACGAACCGCTCGCATTGCGCAGGCGCAGCAGTACGGAACTCCAAGTCCATCCAACCTAAGTTTATCAAAGGACAGTGTCTTCTGAACGGCCATCGATCAAAAACACTTCCTCACTCCGTTCGCCACTCATGCAAATCTCCATACCTGATAGGATTGGCGGACACAAATTTTATGTCATCCAAAGAGAAAATAATCACTGGGGCATAGGAGTAATATAGGTGCATGGACTAAAAAATCATTAAGGAGAACTCTGAATGTGGAACCCTGATAGTCACGACACACATGTTCCCCAATGTTTACAAACATTGTTCTTGAACCAAAAGGTACAGTCTCTTACACAGCTGTATGTTACAAACTATCTAGCTGTATAAGAATTGTGTAAAAAATGCATAAAAAATGCATATAATATAAAATATTAAAAAAGCAGAAGAAAAATTATATGCATAAATATATAATCCCAGGGAATAAAAATCCACCTGATGAGTTGGTCATAAAATAGGATTAAAGTCCTTATGTGAAAGGAAGGACCTTATTATCCGCTCCGCGGATAAGGGAGGAGGGGTCGTCATTCTCGATAGAAGTGACTATCATAGCGAGATGACCAGGATTCTCAGCGATTCCGAGACTTACCGCTGCCTTCAAAAGAATCCAACTTCAGAATACAAAAAGATATTAACTGGCCTGGTTGACACCGGGTCACGACTTGGCATTCTGAATAAAAAAGAAAAACACTTTCTAGTACCAGTGGCACCACGCATCCCCATCATGTACTATCTGCCGAAAGTACATAAAAATGCCACAAATCCGCCAGGACGCCCGATTGTCAGCGGGATCAATTCTATAACCTCCCGGGTAGGGAAATATATTGACTTCTTCCTCCAGCCGATAGTCCAAGCTGCTCCCTCCTTTTTGAAAGATACTAGAGATACTATTATGAAATTACAGCAGGTTACAGATACCAAGAACCTAATATTAGCCACTGCGGACGTCACGTCCTTATACACATGTATACCCCAAGATCTGGGCTTAGAAGCAGTGGAGCTTTTCCTTTCAAGAGAGAATAACATCCCCCGAACACAGAAGGAGTTCATCATGGATTTACTTAAATTCGCCACAGGTGCCAATTATTTTTGGTATAATGATCAATTCTTTCTGCAGACAAAGGGGGTAGCCATGGGGGCGAAGTTCGCCCCCAGTCTAGCAAACATTTTCATGGCCAAATGGGAGGAGGATGTCGTCTATGCTCTAAACCCCCCAGAGTTAGCTCTGTGGGTGAGGTATATAGACGACATCCTCCTCCTATGGAGGGGCAGTATGGACTCATTGGATGCATTCATTACTACCTTGAATACAAACCGGAGAGGGATCCATTTGACATATGAAGCTAGCCAGTCCAAGATCCATTTTTTGGACTTAGAGATCATATTGAACAAAGGTCATTTGGAAACCAAAACATTTTTTAAGGCTACGGATCGGAACGGCTATATCTCGACCGATAGCTGTCATCACCAGGTGTGGCTCAAATCTATTCCTAAAAGCCAGTTAGTGAGAATAAGAAGAAACTGTTCCCACCTTTCTGATTATTTTTTACAAGCCGAGATCCTAAAACAACGCTTTTGCGAGAAGGGATACGATAATTCCCTTATCGCAAAGGAGATCCAACAAGTAGCCTTAATGGATCGGGCCTCTCTACTGACAGCCCAATCAGGTGAACCTAAAAAACAGGGAGATTCCAAGCACAAATGGTCTTTTTTAATGAATTTTTCCACTCAACATAGACAAGTCAGAAACATCATTAAAAAACACTGGAAAGTATTGAAGAGTGATACTATTTTGGGCCCTGTACTACCCGAACAAGCTGCTACTATATTTAGGGGTGCTCCATCAATTAAAGGACAAATCGCACCGAATGTAATAGATCCTCCAAAGAAAATTTCATTCTTCCACAATATGCAAGGATTTTATCCCTGTAGAAGATGCACAGTTTGCAAATGGAATGCTTGCCAAGCACGTAAAATGGATACATTCAATTCTACTACTACAGGCAAAATATACAGTACAAAACAGTTCGCTACATGTAAAACCCCATACATTGTATATCTCATTACATGTCCGTGTAAAAAACAATACATTGGTCGGACAATACGTAACTTCACCACTAGGGTGAAAGAACACATCACAGCAATCAAGAAAGGCAAAACTAACCATAGTGTGTCTAAACACTATGCATTATATCACGACCGCAATCCAGTAGGAACCACTTTTCAGGTTATAGACAGGTTTGTTCCACATTGGAGAGGGGAATCTAGCATAAGGGGAGTCTCTAGACTTGAAACTTGGTGGATACACCAAATTAAATGTTATGTACCCCACGGTTTAAACATCGAGTGGGACATAAACGCGTTTATAAATCAGTCTTGAGACCCTCATTATGACCTCCCTCCACTCTGGAAATGTCTATACATATTATCTGGTTGACTGTAGGTATTTTAATTTGTAGTGGATTTCACCATTTCTACTACAAAGACTATACAATACACACTATGTCCATTTAATCAAATATTTAATTTTTTTGGATTCCTTCATTTTTTCGCTTTTTTTCCCTATCTTCTTTTTCTCTGTTCATATTGAAACAGGAGATACCCATGACCTAAATACAGGAGGTCAAATAGGAGGCTTGTATACCTCCTGTTTTGGACATGGATTCTTCCTAGACGGGTTCAGTAGTTTATGACCAACTCATCAGGTGGATTTTTATTCCCTGGGATTATATATTTATGCATATAATTTTTCTTCTGCTTTTTTAATATTTTATATTATATGCATTTTTTATGCATTTTTTACACAATTCTTATACAGCTAGATAGTTTGTAACATACAGCTGTGTAAGAGACTGTACCTTTTGGTTCAAGAACAATGTTTGTAAACATTGGGGAACATGTGTGTCGTGACTATCAGGGTTCCACATTCAGAGTTCTCCTTAATGATTTTTTAGTCCATGCACCTATATTACTCCTATGCCCCAGTGATTATTTTCTCTTTGGATGACATAAAATTTGTTTCCGCCAATCCTATCAGGTATGGAGATTTGCATGAGTGGCGAACGGAGTGAGGAAGTGTTTTTGATCGATGGCCGTTCAGAAGACACTGTCCTTTGATAAACTTAGGTTGGATGGACTTGGAGTTCCGTACTGCTGCGCCTGCGCAATGCGAGCGGTTCGTCTGTATTGTTGTGTATAATGAGAGGGATAGTGGACGTATGACGTCGCCACATAGATGCGTGGTGACGCATACGTCCATAAGTAGCCAGCTAACAAGGGCTTATTACTGGGCTCCGCGTCATCGTGCTGTGACGCCTGGACGTGGGGATCACATGTCCTCATTCGCCCAATTAGAATTGGCTGCACACGGGATCCAAACCGAGGCTTGGTTTGGATCCTGAATTCAATTTGTTGATAGGCCAGATAGTAAGTCAGCTGACATCGAATACCATCACATGACGCAAACCCGGAAGTCACGCTACGCAGGTGTCCCCAATGCAGATTAGAGCATTTTGTATTAAATAGCGCAGCAGATGAGAGGTTAGCTGTACCCCAGTTGATGTCTTCTCAGACGAAACGCGTCGGGTGTAGGACGCTACCTTTACCATCTGTCTACTGCGCTAATTACGTTTTTAAGAAATATTGGTTTTTATTTGGAATTTTTTCGTTGGAAAAGATTTTTTTATACAATAAATCTCCTGATTGGATTTACACTATGTGGAGCTTCCTTTTGTCCACTTTCTCCTTATCTCCAACTACCTGAGACCCAAGAGAGTGCTGGAGGACGAACCGAGAGACTGCTTGAGAGTGGAGTCCTTCTTAAGTCCATCCGGTTGCAGACCAGGAACAGCTATAACCTTACCGTGCTACACGGTTCAAGCTCGTACGACTCACCGCTGTATGGCTTGTGAGTCCACCGCGTCTGGTAAGGGCATTTTTATTACTCTTTGCATCAAGCTGATCAGTGGAGGAGTCCATCAGTAATAACCATTTCCATGTGATCTGGATCTATACTTTAAGAAGTCTCTACCTGAATATAAGAACTTCTCTCACTTCAGGGACTTATCACTTGTTCCCATCCCTATCTGCCAGTTGTTGGCTCTAGAGGGTTGGGTCCAATCTGTGTGATACACACTCTTTATATTGCCATATTTCAAAGGTTTTAAACAAGAGTGGTTCTCTTTGCACATTTGTGAATTTTTACTGCTTCACTGATTTTTTGTTTATTTGTTCCAATATTATTGAATTTTTGGGATATACACTACTGGTCAATCAGTACACTTTAATGTTAATGTCTTCTATTGACACATTATAGCGCTACACTTTTTTTCTTATATTTATTGTCACAATTAGTCTAATTGGTGGTGTTGGCAGCTTATCGTTTTTATCACATTTTGTATTTTATACATACTTGATTTGTTTTTGGTTGGCGCAGCAGTTCCTTCCTCTATGGTATGTCAGGAGTGAAATAAAAAATTTACACCCTTAGAAATCCTGAAGGGGGTGATTGGTTTTCGGGGTCCCGTACGCGGCTAGGCTCCCAAAAAGTCCCACACATGTGGTATCCCCATACTCAGGAGAAGCAGATAAATGTATTTTGGGGTGCAATTCCACATATGCCCATGGCCTGTGTGAGCAATATATCATTTAGTGACAACTTTATGAAAAAAAGTTGTCATTTTTCATTTACTTGTGACAAAAAAAATAAAAAATTCAATGGGCTCAACATGCCTCTCAGCTATTTCCTTGGGGTGTCTACTTTCCAAAATGGGGTCATTTGGGGCGGATTTGTACTGTCCTGCCATTTTAGCACCTCAAGAAATGAGATAGGCAGTCATAAACTAAAAGCTGCGTAAATTCCAGAAAATGTACCCTAATTTGTAGACGCTATAACTTTTGCGCAAACCAATAAATATATGCTTATTGACATTTTTTTACCAAAGACATGTGGTTGAATACATTTTAGCCTAAATGTATGACTAAAATTAAGTTTATTACATTTTTTTTACAACAAAAAGTAGAATATAATTTTTTTTCAAAATTTTCGGTCTTTTTCCATTTATATCACAAAAAATAAAAATCTCAGAGGCAATCAAATACCATCAAAAGAAAGCTCTATTTGTCGGAAAAAAATGACGGAAATTTTGTTTGGGTACAACATTGCATGACCGCGTAATAACCAGTTAAAGCAGCGCAGTGCCAAATTGTAAAAAGTCTTCCGGTCATTAAGCTGCCAAATCCTCCGGGCTGAATTGGCTAATTAGGCACACAAAAGATGAGGAAACTACATAGAAGACAATGCGATCTTCCTTTGACAGGTCCCATGTATGTGTGTACACTCTCTAGAACAGATGTTTGTCTTGTGGTTGCATTAACGTTACTGTATTTGTTCTCAGAGTATTTACATAAAGAACACTTTAGGAACAATAGATGAAACAGGAAGCAAAAGGAAACAAAAAAAATAAGACAGTTTATTTACAGCCGTGGCCAAAAGTTTTGAGAATGACACAAATATTAATTTTCACAAAGTCTGCTGCCTCAGTTTTTATGAAAGCAATTTGCATATACTCCAGAATTTCATGAAGAGTGATCAGATGAATTGCAACAATTTGCAAAGTCCCTCTTTGCCATTAAAATGAACTTAATCCCCTCAAAAAAACATTTCCACTGCATTTGTGAAGAAGGCTTCAGGGCGCCCCAAGAAAATCCAGCAAGTGCCAGGACCATCTCCTACAGTTGATTCAGCTGCTGGATCGGGGCACCACCAGTGCAGAGTTTGCTCAGGAGTGGCAGCAGGCAGGTGTGAGTGCATCTGCATGCACAGTGAGGAGAAGACTATTGGAGTATGGCCTGGTGTCAATAAGCGCAGCAAAGAAGCCACTTCTCTCCAGGAAAAACATCAAAAAGGACATCACTTCTCTCCAGGAAAAAAGGTACAGGCATTGGACTGCTGAGGACTGGGGTAAAGTGAAGTCATTTTCTCTAATGAATTTGCCAGGAGAAGAAAAGGTGAGTGCTACCATCAGTCCCGTGTCATGCCAACAGTAAAGCATCCTGAGACCATTCATGTGTGGGGCTGCTTCTTAGCCAAGGGAGTCGGCTCACTCACAATTTTGAGAACACAGCCATAAAAAAACAATGGTACAAAAACATACTCCAAGAGAAACTTCTCCCAACCATCCAAGAACAGTTTGATGACGAACAATGCCTTTTCCAGCAGGATGGAGTACCATGCCATAAGGCAAAAATGATAACCAAGTGGCTTGGAGAACAAAAAATCAACATTTTGGGTCCATGGCCAGTAAAGTCCTCAAATCTTAATCCAACTGAGAACTTGAGGTCAGTCCTCAAAAGGCGAGTAAACAAACAAAAAAAAAAAACACAAATTCTGACAAATGCCAAGCATTGATTATGCAAGGATAATCAACCAGGGTGTAGCCCAAAGGTTGAATGACAGCATTCCAGGGCTAATTGCAGAGGTTTTGAATATTGACTCTTTGCATAAACTTAATGTTATTGTCACTAACAGCCTTTGACATGCATGGAATGCTTGTAATTACACTTCAGTATACCATAGTAACATCTGACAAAAAGATCTAAAAACACTGAAGTAGCAGATTTTGTAAAAATTAATATTTGTGTCATTCTCAAAACTTTTGGCCACGACTGTACTCAGTGCCGTCTTTTTTATGGATTGGACCCTGGGCAAACATTTTGTTGGGCCCCCCATGCAATTTCATTCTCCACCTGCTCTTACGCATAAAAAAAATAGCAGCTTACTGAATCAAATCAGGCAGCAATTGCGATTGGTTGCCAGAGGTTACAGTGTATCATTACCGCTCACTGACTGGCTGCTAGAGGTTACAGCACACATTTTGGCTCACTTATTATTTGATAGCGGTTACAGCACATGACTTCTGCTTGTTTATTGGTTGGTAGAGGTTACTGTACATCCTTACCACTCACTAATTGGTTGCTAGAGGTTACTGCACATTATTACTGCTCACTAATTGGTTGCTAGAGGTTATTGTACATCCTTACCACTCACTAATTGGTTGCTAGAGGTTGCTGCACATTATTACTGCTCACTGATTGGCTGCTACAAGTTACTGCATATCCTTACTGCTCAATGATTGGCTGCAAGAGGTTCGTGCACATCATTACATAGTTACATAGTAGGTGAGGTTGAAAAAAGACACAAGTCCATCAAGTCCAACCTATGTGTGTGATTATGTGTCAGTATTACATTACATATCCCTGTATATTGCGGTCATTCAGGTGATTATCTAATAGTTTCTTGAAGCTATCAATGCTCCCCGCTGAGACCACTGCCTGTGGAAGGGAATTCCACATCCTTGCCGCTCTTACAGTAAAGAACCCTCTACGTAGTTTAAGGTTAAACCTCTTTTCTTCTAATTGTAATGAGTGGCCACGAGTCTTATTAAACTCTCTTCTGCGAAAAAGTTTTATCCCTATTGTGGGGTCACCAGTACAGTATTTGTAAATTGAAATCATATCCCCTCTCAAGCGTCTCTTCTCCAGAGAGAATAAGTTCAGTGCTCGCAACCTTTCCTCATAACTAAGATCCTCCAGACCCTTTATTAGCTTTGTTGCCCTTCTTTGTACTCGCTCCATTTCCAGTATGTCCCTCCTGAGGACTGGTGCCCAGAACTGGACAGCATACTCCAGGTGCGGGCGGACCAGAGTCTTGTAGAGCGGGAGAATTATCGTTTTATCTCTGCAGTTGATCCCCCTTTTAATGCATGCCAATATTCTGTTTGCTTTATTAGCAGCAGCTTGGCATTGCATGCCATTGCTGAGCCTATCATCCACTAGGACCCCCAAGTCCTTTTCCATCCTAGATTCCCCCAGAGGTTCTCCCCCAGTCTATAAATTGCATTCAGTTTTTTGACACCCAAATGCATTATTTTACATTTTTCTACATTGAACCTCATTTGCCATGTAGTCGCCCACCCCATTAATTTGTTCAGGTCTTTTTGCAAGATTTCCACATCCTGCGGAGAAGTTATTGCCCTGCTTAGCTTAGTATCGTCTGCAAATACAGAGATGGAACTGTTTATCCCAACCTCCAGGTCGTTTATGAACAAATTAAATAGGATTGGTCCCAGCACAGAACCCTGGGGGACCCCACTACCCACCCCTGACCATTCTGAGTACTCCCCATTTATCACCACCCTCTGAACACACCCTTGTAGCCAGTTTTCAATCCATGTACTCACCCTATGGTCCATGCCAACGCACCTTATTTTGTACAGTAAACGTTTATGGGGAACTGTGTCAAATGCTTTTGCAAAATCCAGATACACCACGTCTACGGGCCTTCCTTTATCTAGATGGCAACTCACCTCCTCATAGAAGGTTAATAGATTGGTTTGGCAAGAACGATTCTTCATGAATCCATGCTGATTACTGCTAATGATATCATTCTTATTACTAAAATCTTGTATATAGTCCCTTATCATCCCCTCCAAGAGTTTACATACTATTGATGTTAGGCTAACTGGTCTGTAATTCCCAGGGATGTTTTTTGGGCCCTTTTTAAATATTGGTGCTACATTGGCTTTTCTCCAATCAGCTGGTACCATTCCAGTCAATAGACTGTCTGTAAAAATTAGGAACAACGGTCTGGCAATCACCTGACTGAGTTCCCTAAGTACCCTCGGATGCAAGCCATCTGGTCCCGGTGATTTATTAATGTTAAGTTTCTCAAGTCTAATTTTAATTCCGTCCTCTGTTAACCATGTAGGTGCTTCCTGTGTTGTGTCATGAGGATAAACACTGCAGTTTTTGTTACTGAAGCCCCCCGATTCACTCGTGAAGACTGAGGAGAAGAATAAATTCAATACCTCTGCCATCTCCCCATCCTTTGTAACCAGATGTCCTTCCTCATTCTTTATGGGGCCAATATGGTCTGTCCTCCCTTTTTTACTGTTTACATACTTAAAGAATTTCTTGGGATTTTTTTTGCTCTCCTCCGCTATGTGTCTTTCATGTTCTATCTTAGCCATCCTAATTGCACCCTTACATTTCTTATTACATTCTTTATAAATTCTGAATGCTGAGGATGATCCCTCAACCTTATATTTTTTGAAGGCCTTCTCCTTTGCTTTTATATGCATTTTTACATTGGAGTTAAGCCATCCAGGATGTTTTAAATTTATTACCCAATGGGATACATTGGCTAATGCCCTTATTTAATATGCTCTTAAAGCAAACCCATCTCTCCTCTGTATTCTTTGTTCCTAATATTTTATCCCAATTTATGCCTTTTAGCAAGGTTTGTAGTTTAGGGAAGTTGGCTCTTTTGAAATTCAGTGTCTTTGTGTTCCCTTCATGTCTCATATTTGTGTGATTTACACTGAAACTAATTGACCTGTGATCGCTGTTACCTAAATTGCCCCGTATTTCCACATCTGTTATCAGGTCTGTATTGTTGGTAATCAGTAGATCTAGTAATGTTTTATTTCTAGTTGGTGCGTCTACCATCTGACCCATAAAATTGTCCTGCAAGACATTAAGGAACTGGCGAGCCTTAAATGAATGCGCGGTTCCCTCCGCCCAGTCTATGTCTGGATAATTAAAATCCCCCATTATGATAACACTTCCCATCCTTGCTGCTAATCCAATTTGTGATAGGAGATCCGTCTCCACTTCCTCCCTCAGGTTAGGGGGCCTATAGCATACTCCCAGTATTATTTTCCCCTTAGCTTCATCCCTTTGGAGCTCTACCCATAAAGATTCCACCTCCTCCCTAGCCCCCTCAGTGATGTCATCTCTCACATTCACTTGTACATTATTCTTGATATATAGGCATACCCCTCCCCCTTTTTTACCCTCTCTATCCTTGCGGTATAGGGTATACCCTTGAATGTTTGCCAGCCAATCATGAGAGCTGTTGAACCAGGTCTCTGAAATTCCCACAAAATCCAAATCCTCCTTGTACAACAGTATCTCTAGTTCACCCATCTTGTCCGCCAGGCTCCTGGCATTGGTGAACATGCCACATAGTTTAGACCGGTCGCATATTGTCCTCGTATTGTCCTCATTACTGCTCACTGATTGGTTGCAAAAGGTTACAGCACACCATCTCCTCACTGCCTGCACACTATGGACTGGGGAGGTGAGGGGACCCATCAATAGACAGAAAACTTCTAGAGATCATAGGACTCCTGGAATCAGTGGCAGTGCTGGGGGAGGGGGTGGGATTAGCTAGGAGGCAGTACACTGTGGCAAATTCTGAATCATGTAGAGCAAAGCTGGAAATTTTTGGGGAATTTGCAATGACCACCAATGTGAGGAGGGATTTACACAGACCACCGTGTAATGGGGGATTTTACACCACCCACAAATGTAAAGAGGGATTTCTACACTGACATCGATGTAATAAGATCATTTACACCAATCACCAGTGTAAGGGGGAATATACAATGACCTCTCTGTAAGGGGGAATTTACACTGACAACCATTGTCAAGGAGATTTGTACTGACCACCAATGTAAGGTGACACTTCTACACCGACCATCAATGTTAGGGGGGATCTACAATGACCACCAATGTAAAGGGGATTTACACTGAACACCAGCGTAAGGGCAATTCAGCACTTAACACCAAGGTAAAGGGAAATTACCAATGTAAAGAGAGTCCCGGAGCCAAAGAAAGGAGAGAAATAGGCGCAGGGACAGCATGACATTGCTGGACGGCACCGTTGCAGTTTTAAGATCAGGTTTCCCCTTTTAGAAAAGGGAAGGGGGCTGGGTGAGGTCGGCGCTCGGAGCTGGAGAGAGGAAGGGAGAGGGGGAAGTGACATCAATCGTAGAGCGGAGGAGGAAGCGATTGCACGTCTCACCCTCACCGCTCTGTATCCTCCTCTCCTCTCCTCCTCTCATCAATTGTGCAGCATGTCAATGATGGAGGGCTTATAGCCCAGCTCAGAGCGGCGGTTGCCGCACAAGGTGCGGACTGGCTGTAAGCCCAGATGGCAGCCATGGAGGTGGTCGGCGGAGCGGTAATAGACGGGGAGGGCGGCGGCACCTCATGCGCGGCGGTCATGGCCGCCGGAAGTGTTCAGCCAGGAAGCAGGCTATGGTGGCTCTTGGAGGTGGCAGCTACAAGCAGAAGGGAGTGAACCCCCGACCCAGCGCACAGCGGAGCCGGAGGACCAGGTACGGGTGGCGGAGCGGGACCTGTCCAAGGGGCAAGGGCGCGGCGGGGGGAGCCCAGTACAGCACATGGCTCTGCTCCCCCTGGCTCATCGCAGACACACAGAGCAGGGGGCCGGGGGCTGCGGGGGAAGATCTGGGCAGCCAGCCGGCCCACAGTCCCACGCAGAACAGCAGAGGGTTCGAGAGGAGCACAAGGTTTGTGGGGGAGCGACACCAGAGGTCGCGCGACAAGGACCCAGCCAGGTAGTAAGGACAACGAGCAGGTCTGGTGGGTCAGGACGGAGAGCATGGTGAGAGCAGCACCGCAGACACACAGAAAACGGAGCAGTCCTGCGGGGATGCAGCCTACAGTCGGTAGGATGGAGATGGGCAGCGGCAGATCGGAGGGTGAAATGTCCGGGTCGGAGTGTGTCGGAGTGTGTCAAGGACATCCAGCAGCGGTGGTTCCAGGAGTGACAGCTGGTTGGCCCTGGCCTGGGCAGCCCTGTGCGTGTGATTCTTTACTTTATTTCTACTTTTCTGATTAGTCTGTTGGGGTCGGGTTAGTCTATCGGTGCTGTTAGGTTTAGGGGTAATTGCAGGATCTGGGGGGGACACGTCTACTCCCATACTGACAAGAGACAGGACTCCGGACAGGTACCATCTGGGCTAGGTGGGTTAGTGGCAAAGGAGTTGGTGAAGCGCTTTTAGCTGGGCATAAGAAGTAGTCTGGGGCAGGCATGGGCACCGACACATGACACTCCTACGGTAGGGGGCGCCCTCAGGGTGCAGGAGATACAGCTGCGACAGCAACGGGGACGGCCACGGCGGTAGGTGAGTTTTCTGGTTTATTGGACAGGCTCCGTATAGCCAGGGCAAGACAGGCGAGGTTGCGACCGGAAGAAAGCAAGATGGGGGACTAGGAACAACGGGGATATCGGTTGAGTTCTCGCGCCCTGCCAAGTGGCTACAAGCGTTTGCCATATGGGCGAGAGTAATAAGTAAAAGACCCCCCAACAATGTTCGGCTCGGTTGGTTTACTTGCAGGCTTTTAGTGAAGCACACAAGACTTATGGCGGTGTGGCTTGGCCCGGGCATGATGCATAGTTTCGGCGATGGATGGCCATCCGACTGTCCCTACGCTGGGCCCATAAGGATGTCAGCCGCGAGATGAGGCTATAGCAGCATCGCAGGCTACTAATTGTTTTTTTAGGCATGGGTAAATTTGGGACAAACTGTCTAGTCCAACACATGGGTTCAGGCGGTGCGGGATCCCATTCAAGCTCCGAGGGTTTTTGGAGGTAAGAACAGTTAGTGCCGTGGGGTCTGGTAATAAGAGGGACTACGCCAGTGCAGTGGAGTAGGATGCTTTCTTTCCTCAGTATATGCCCGGACCGAGTAGCGGTACATTTTAGGGGACGGGTTTTTGGAATCGGTTTTGTAAACGGTTTATAATGCCTCGGGCATTTACGATGGTCCTACCCCAGGCTGTGAATTTATAGGCTGCCTTGGTCATACAGAATTGGTTTTGGGAAAACTGGGAAGGAGGTGGCGTTAGAGCCCAGGGCCAGACACCTTTAGTAGGCCTCTTCCGCGAAGGGTGGTCTTTCCACTGGAAGTGGTTTCCCAAGAGAGAGCCCAACAAGTTTGGTTTTATTCATCACCGGGCCTTTACGAAAGGGGGTCGGTCAGTGATTCAATTGCCCCTGAAGAGGGGGGGGTAAAGTACACTTCTTTTATGCAGCAGTTGCATGCGTGCGATGGTATGGGTAAAGGTCTTAGTGTGGTCAAGTCAGGCATTGAATTTGGCTTTTAGGCTATTGCTGATACATATGGTCAGCTTTCGGCAGTATGCGGATCATGGACTGCTGATGGGTTTCCCCATCTAGCGTGCCGTTTTTTGCGGAATGTTCAGTTCCTTCTTATAATGGGCAATATGGGATCTTTCGGGTATCTAAGCGGGCATGCTTTACCTGGATTAGTTTGTATGTTTTGCCCGGCGGGTTCCAATATTTGAGCCGTCCTGTGGGGGACGTTATAACATCTGTAGGTATGTTTCGGGGTTTCTTTAGTTATGGGGATAACAGAGGGCCCCACGGAAAACATTTCGTTCCCAGAAATCGCAATGGTTTCTATGGGGTATGTAATGCAGGCTGCTGAGGGACAAGCTAGAGAGGCTATAAGATGAGGTGCAAGGGACTTTTAGAGTACCCAAGGTGCAATTTACATCAACTACAATAGGTGCTGGGGAAACTGTATGTTGTTTTCCACAGCATAATCCCCATGGATAAAGTTTTTTATTGTACTGGCAGCAGCAACTGCGGGATTAGGGGCTTCCACTCACTTGGTGAACATTACTAAGGTTACTGAAAGGACTGGCGGGTGTGGCAGGATTTCCTAGAATTGCTCAGCGGGCGTGTTTTTGGATGTCATGTCCCATCTGCGATGGTGACTTGGAACTAGTCGCGTATGCTGCACGGTCCACGAGGTTGTAGCTTTGTTTCAGGGGACTATTGAGCGCTGCTCTGTGGCCCTCAGCTTGTTTCGAGACTGGGTTTTGCTGAACCTGGTTTCGGGTGGAATTGTTCAAATGGTAGTGACCTTGAAAATTTGGGGGTAATCCTTCTGCAACCAAAAGGTCTGTCGTAACTGGGACTATCGGGGGGTGGTACAGGTGGTTTATCTACTGACAACGGCATCCGTGCCGGTGGTCAGGTTTGTTGTGCCATTGGGTATTGCGCTGCTTACAGGGGATACACTTATCAGGGATTGATAACACTTTGGCTGTTGCTTGGTCTCGTTTTTTCAGTGGGACAGGTTCTGGGAGTTGTCGCCATAAGCGGGCCTACTTTGGCACTGTAGTAAAGAGGATAGACAACTTATTAGTAAGGCTACTTGTTATGATTACTTAAAAGGTATGCAGGACTGGTTTGCTTGCTTAACAGGATTGGTATGTCCCCAACAGGTCATTACGTAGCATCTGCGGTTCTCTATAGTATTAATATGGTATTAGAATGGGTATCTCGGCAGCTGCCATTGACCGCAGGTTGTCAGGTTGTCTTTTCTTCTTAAGTGGCTAGGGCAACGGTACCACACCAAAGAGTTTAGGTTTAAAACAAACGGTGTAAGGGTACAGGTTGGGGATAAGAAGAAGTATGGGAGGCGCCCAGTCTCCTTTGAGATGTCATAAGTTGTGTATTTTGGTTTGCTAAAGGTCTCTTTATGCAAGGGCTTTATTGGGGCAGCAGTTGCACTAGCGTTCTTTGGTCGGGACATGCAGCCTGGGGTCTTGGAGTCCTTTTTTATACATGTGGACCGGCGTGTCCTTATTGAAGTTCAAGCGTGCAGCGGTCAGAAGAGGGGGTCAGCAGCTGGGTATGACCCAAAGAAGTTTCTCTTCTCATCCCTTTCATATGGGGCAGCCACAGAGGTGTCCATACGGGTCTGCGATAATAAGCAGTTTGGTGCATTTGTGCGTGGGACTCGGATAGATGTAAGGGGTACATTCACCCATATTTTATGTGGTAATATGTTTCACATTACTGTGGGCTATTGGCATACTGCGTTTGTGATTGCTGTTTTATGTGGTTTGCGCTGTCATTTATTATTGTTCACAGGTCGTGAGACGGGCCAGTTTGTATACTTGGTCACTCCTATGTTATTGTGGGTTCAGAAGAGCTGAGGTTCGGCAGAACGGTAGGCAGTCCAGTATCCTCAGGCTGTAGGCTTAGAGTCAGGTGCATCGTGGTCCCTGGCAGGTGGTGGGACAGGGTTGGGGGAAGTACACAGGTTCTCCCGTTTGTACTTGTCCCTGTATGTTTTGCGGTTACACGTGGGGTAAACGGTATGGGAGCCAGATTTATGAGGAACCTCATTCATGATGTAATAATGTGATGTTTTTACGTTTATTAGCGGCTTACCCAGGTATGGTTATGGTATGGTCTAATATGGTGGGGCTGGATGTCCTGGCAGTGGGCTCGGTCTAGTAAGAAGGGGAAGTTGTTGGGGACAAAAGGCGTATCAGAAGACTGGGCTTAAGTCCTACATATGTCATGAAGAATTTACACTGACAACCAATGTAAGGAGGATTTTACATCAACAACCAATAAAGGGGGATTTCTACACTGGCCACCAATGTAAGGGGGGATTTACACTCACCACCAATTTAAAGGGGGCTTCTACATGGACCACTAATGTAAGTAAGATTCGTAAGTGGCCACAAAAGCAAGTTTGGATTTTTTTATCGATTACAAATATAAAGAGGAGTTTCTACACTGGTCACCAATGTAATGGGGAATTACACTGACCAACAATGTAAGGGAGACCTTCACACTGGCCACTAGTGTGAATGAAAGGATTGTACACCAAGCCCCAATGTAATGAGAAGATTCACACTGACCACCAATGTAACTGAGACATTTAGTCTGCATTCACATTTTGTGTCAGGAATGCATGCAAAATCGCTTTCCTGGCACCACAGAAACACCACAGAAACATGCTGCCCTTTAGCAGATAGAAAAGCAGTTCCATTAATTGTTAATGACACCCTCATCTATTGAGATGTGCGTATTCACATGCACCAAAATTCACAGCGCTGTGGCACCATGTTATTTTGAAAAAGGGTTCCACCTCCAATTTGCTTATCTTTACACAACAGACTGATGTTAAGGCCCATACACACAATAGGACTTTTTGACAACAAACATGCAAATTTTAAGGCAACATCCTACCTCGTGTACGCTCCATCGGACAAACTTTTTCAGTTTTCATCGGACTTTTGTTGGCTGTGCAAACAGACAAACTTTCCAGCAACAAAAGTCCTACGGTGCAAAATCCTATTGTGTGTACACAAGTCCATAGGACTTTAGTCCAAAGTACAAACACGCATGCTCAGAACCAATGCAAAAGATCAGACAACAATACAGAAGGTGACCAAAGGGTGGCAGTAAAGAGCTGAAAAACCACGTGATTTGGTGAAAGTTGGCTGAAAAAGTCCTGCCGTGTGCATGCTTAATTAGTTTATGGCCGACGCCCTTTGTACAAAAATCCATGGGAAATTTTGTACAAAGTCCTATCGTGTGTATGGGCCTTTAGGCTTAATGACCACAGTTATAGGCAAGACTTGCAAGCATGTCCCTTTACCTCCCCAGTGGGCAGCATTCAGCAGAAATGATGGTGGATATGACCCCAGGGGGGCATGATATACATATGAATGCCGCCTCTATTTATATATCAATGTGTTGGTCCGTGGCTATTTACTTAACAATGCAGGTTATTCACATGTAAACACAGGGTCTGCAGGTGAGTCATCTGTACACAGCAATAGGGCAGAGCTAAGCAGCATTAGTAACAGAACTTCACACTGAGATATCGGGACACAGCATGGGACTAAAACTTCAAGGGACAAGGGAATTTAAACTGGGATAGTTGGCAAGATTGAGGCAGCTGCTAGGGGCCCCACAACAATGACAGGGCCCAGAGCAGCTGCCCCCTTTCACCCTGCCTTAAAGATGGCCCTGGCTGTACTCTTTTCACTGCAATGTACCTATGATGTCGATGTAGATGTAGTGATCTCCAAACTGTGGCCTGGGGGCCGGATGCGGCCTTTTGCTTGCTTTTATCCGGCCTCTCCGGCAATATTTCATCCTCTGACACTAACAATAGGGCATAATAAACCCATTGACACCAATGAAGGAGCACAAATCCTCCCAATGACACCAATGATGTGGCATAGTTCCTCCCAATGACACAGACGATGGGGCACAGTTCCTCCCAGTGACACCCAATGATGGGGCATGATTCTTCCCGTCCAATGACACCAACAATGGGGCACAATTCCTCTCACTGACATAAAAAAGGAGCATTGTTTACTCCTACCAATGCCGGGACATTGTCTACTTTCCGGCAGTAAACTGGTCCTTTGCTTAGAAAGTTTGGAAATCCCTTGTCTAACTAAAAGTTTATTACCATTTTTGCAGTTAAATTTGAGAAATCCCACTATATGTTTTACTATTTGTTCCCAATAATACAATATACCAAGAAATAACTTTAAAAAATTGTTTATACTTTTAGATATTTCTGTGGAGCAGGCTTTTTGGACAGAATGAAAGCTTCTCCATGCATTGTATTCCTACATTTCTTTATTACCAAACAATAATCTCCTGTGCTCTGGTGTTTTACTAGACACAGATGATGTGGATCATTCTTCAATGCAAGGCAAAAGGTCTTGCAGCCCTCTCCGGAACAATGGGTGTTCATGCAAATAAAAAGAAAATGAAAAAGAGAAGAGGGCGCACCAACCTAGTGCATTACCATAAAAACGGTTTATTAAAAAAATAAAAACAAAAGGTACTACTCACAAGCGAGCATAAAAAGAGAGAGAAGAAAAAGAGAAGCCTGTTTTTTTATGCTTGCTTGTGAGTAGTACCTTTGTTTTTATACTTTTAATAAACCGTTTCTATGGTAATGCACTAGGTCGGTGCGCCCTCTTCTCTTTTTCATTTACATTTATTTATTACCATAAGCAAATTTACCTTAACAATGCAAATTCCTCACTATACAATTGTATACAATATGACTACAAGGCTGAAGCCTCATTCCTCTTAAAAAAAATATTTAAATTTGCAAAAAAAGTAGCTTAAACTGTAACTAATTATTATTATTTTTATTTTTTTTTTTGCTGTAAGCGTATTCACAATAGTGATGCATTTGTATTATAAATGGAAATTTGTTTATATATGGTAATAAAGAAATACGTTTTCCTTTCACTTATTTTTTATTGAAAAAGCAGAATAAACATACAACCAATATACATAAATTTTTTTATACAAAATACAGCCTGCAAGGACTTTTGAAGCCAGCAACTTTGAATAAATAACTCATCAGGTAATGAAATTCAACATTAGTTATAAGGCATTGTAACCAATAAGAACAGTTAGAAAGATATCACAAGAAAGACCATGGACATATTGGCAAGCAAAGCTACGGTAAGGCATGGATCTAGTTGGCAATGTACAATCGATTGGAAGATAATCATTAGTTTGTGGTCACCTATTTATAAATGAAAATAAAGAGAGATAATGAAAGAGAAAAGGGGCTCCCCCAACCTAGCAGAAGGAGCCTACCTTAATTAATGAAGAAAGGAAAAGAAAGTAGCCAAAAAAGGGAGGAAAGGGAAGAGGAAAAAAAAAGATGGGGGGAAAGAGAAAAAGGAAGTGGAGGAAAGGGAGAGGGAGAGACCCCAGAGGCCCGTACCGACCGTGGCAGGAGAAATTGCACATATAATCAAAGCTCCAGAAAGCACACAAGTCAATTGAGAGGGTGGGAAGTCATCTAGCCAAGGCTGCCAGCTATGTAAAAATTTGTCACGGGTATCATAACTAATACATATTAGTGTTGCAGTCAGTAATATGTATTGCACAGAATAGAGAAGACAGGAGTGTATAATGCACAGTAGAGGTCAGGAGTACAAAATGAAAAGTGTGCAGGAGTCAGAGGTGTGTAACGGACAGTGTAATGCCCGTACACACGGTCGGACATTGATCGAACATTCCGACAACAAAATCCATGGATTTTTTCCGACGGATGTTGGCTCAAACTTGTCTTGCATGCACACGGTCACACAAAGTTATCGGAAAATCCGATCATTCTGAACGCGGTGGCGTAAAACGCGTACGTCGGGACTATAAACAGGGCAGTAGCCAATACCTTTCATCTCTTTATTTATTCTGAGCACGCATGGCACTTTGTGCGTCGGATTTGTGTACACAGGATCGGAAATTCCGACAACGGATTTTGTTGTCGGAAAATTTTATAGCCTGCTCTCAAACTTTGTGTGTTGGAAAATCCGTTGGAAAATGTGTGATGGAGCCCACACATGGTCGGAATTTCCGACAACAAGGTCCTATCACACATTTTCCGTCGGAAAATCCGACCGTGTGTACGGGGCATAAGGGTCACGAGAGAAGAAAATTCCCCCTGCAATCAATACCCCCCCCCCCCCACTTTACCCTTTCAGCATAAATACGTACTCCCTCCCTTTAAAAAACAAACAAACAAACACCAATCTGCACACTCACCCCTCCCAGCACAAATTCTCTTCCCTGAATCTCCCTCCCAGCACTTATCCATTCCCCCCTTTTAGCATGGATCTTCTTCATTCCAATCCCCCCTCTAAGCATTATTCTTCTTCCTCTTCCAGCACTAGCCCCCAACAAAACTCTTCTAGTACAAATTCTCTTCCCTTCCATATCCAGCACAAATCTTCCTCCTCCCAATCCACGCTCCCAGCACAAATCCTTCTCCACCCCACCCAATTCCCTCTCCGGGCGCAAATTCCCTCTCCAATTCCCCCTCCCAGCACATATCCCCTCTTCCTTCTATCACAAATGCACCCCCCCCCCATTCTCGCTCCCAGCATAAATTCTCTCCCCCCTGCATAAACTCTCTAACCCCCCCCCCCATTCCCTTTCTATTACAAATCTCCTTCCTCTCCAAATTCCCCCAGCCAAAATTCCCAAATCTCTAAATACCCCCCACCGTTCTGGCACAAATCCCCCCAAAACTCAACCTTCTAGTACAAATATTGTTCCCCCAAATTATCATTACAGCACAAATACCCCCCTCCCCCCCAACACCTCCTTCTAGAACACTCTCAGCATTAATCAACTCCCAAATTCCCTCCTTCTAGCACAAATCCTCCTATTTTATCCCCCAAACCACCCCTACAAGCACAACCCCCCCCCCCCATACAAATGCATTTGGCTTCCTTTTCCTCCTACCAGCACAAAATAATGTAATTCCTCCCAGCATAGATATTCCCCCAACCCCTGCTTCTAGCACATATTCTCTTATTCTCCCCATACCCCCAATCCTCCCTTAGTGCAAATGCTCTTCTGTCGAATCCCCACTTTCAGCGCAGACCTCAGTGCCAGCAGATGCCCTTCCTCCTGAGCTCCTCCTTGTGTTCTGTCATAAGAGCCTGTATACAAGGGGTGCATTGTAAAACGCAATAAGCACTTTTTCAAAATATTGTGTTTTTTGCAAATTTTTTAATGCATTGCTTTAAAATTTAGAGTAGACAACGCATAATGCATTTTACATGCATTTTGCATGCATTTTCATCCCTAGTCACCTGGGGAAAAATGAAAATGTGACAAAAAATACACCTAAAGAATACCCTGTGTCTTTTTGGTGCGTTTCCTTTGACTATAATGAAAGTTGTGTTTTTCAAACAGTGCATTAGATATACAGGCTGAGTCAGGGGTCTATTTAGGTCCGTGTTGCCACCAGAGAGTACCTGTCACTACCTGTGTTTACTGTCACATAAGGACATGCAGCAAGTAGAGCTCTGGACTCCTTTTCAAATGTGTATCTGTCTATTCATAGCTTATCTGTTGAAAAAATCCCATGTACAGAGCTCAGTAGCTTAAGCTCCATTTTGCACACAATGAATTTGGAAGAGAAACTATTTTGACTATTAAATTATATTAAATGACACCTTGAATAAAATGACACCTAGAATGCTCTGACAGCAGTATCATAGTTAACCCTGTAATAAATATTTACTGTATATTTAAAATGAATAGTAAATAAATATAAAATCGTCTTTGTTCCTTTTTCTCTTTCTCCCTATTTCCCTTACTCCTTTCCTGTTTTCTCTCTCCCCATTCCTCTTTCTTTTACAAGCAACAACAACACCTAAATTTGTGAAAAAGCTCAGTTTTTCTGCTGATCTGTATTATATCGTTTATCTCTCTACCATTGTGAAATATTTTTACTGTGTAATTTTATTTTGTTTTCTAAGGTCAAATATTGCTGTTGAAATCCCTGAAACATTTTCACCTATAGTGGTAACCAGATGTAAGCTACTTAATTTCCTTTTGCTTTCTTTATTTATTATGCTGTCCTGGATGTTTTTGCTGTGATGGAGCTGTTATGAAGGATTGATTAAGATTATCAAATCAATTTTTTGAGTAAGGAAAAAATGTTTTTGCTCCCTGTGAGCTAAAGCTTTGTTCTGGGTTAGGGACTCCAAATGATTCAAATAGCGCTTATAGAGCCGTGGCCAAAAGTTATGAGAATGACATAAATATACATTTTTACAAAGTCTGCTGCTTCAGTGTTTTTAGATGTTTTTGTCAGATGTTACTATGGTATACTGAAGTATAATTGCAAGCATTTCATAAGTGTCAAAGGCTTTTATTGACAATAACAATGAGTTTATGCAGAGTCAATATTTGCAGTGTTGACCCTTCTTTTTCAAGACCTCTGCAATTCACCCTGGCATGCTGTCCATCAACTTCTGGGCCACATTCTGACTGATGGCAGCTCATTCTTGCATAATCAGTGCTTGGAGTTTGTCAGAATTTGTTGTTTTTTTTCTTTTATTCACCCGCCTCTTGAGGATTCACCACAAGTCTCAATTAGATTTAGGTCTGGGGAGTTTCCTGGCCATGGACCCAAAATTTCAATGTTTTGTTCCCCAAGCCACTTGGTTATCACTTTTGCCTTATGGCAAGGTGCTCTATCATGCTGGAAAATGCATTGTTCCTTACCAAACTGTTCTTGGATGGTTGGGAGAAGTTGCTCTTGGAGGAAGTTTTTGTACCATTCTTTATTCATGGATGTGTTCTTAGGCAAAATTGTGAGTGAGACCACACCCTTGGCAGAGAAGCAACCCCACACATGAATGGTCTTAGGATGCTTTACTGTTGGCATGACACAGGACTGGTAGCACTGGTAACAATGGTAGCACTCACGTTTTCTTCTCCAGAAAAGGTTTTTTTTTCTGAATGCCCCAAACAATCGGAAAGGTGATTTATCAGAGAAAATTACTTTACCTAAATCCTCAGCAGTCCAATCCCTGTACCTTTTGCAGAATATCAGTCTGATGTTTTTTCCTGGACAGAAGTGACTTCTTTGGTGCCCTTCTTGACACCAGGCCAAGTCTTTGCCTCACTGTGCGTGCCGATGCACTCACACCTGCCTGCTGCTATTCCTGAGCAAGCTCTGCACTGGTGGTACCCCGATCCCGCAGCTGAATCAACTGTAGTAGATGATCCTCGCTCTTGCTGGACTTTCTTGGGCACCCTGAAGCCTTCGTCACAAGTGCAGTGGAAATGTTTTTTTATAGGAATAAGTTAATTTTAATGGCAAAGAGGGACTTTGCCATTAAATACATATGCAAATTGTCATAATAAAAATGGAGGCAGCAGACTTTGTGAAAATTAATATTTGTGTCATTCTCAAAACTTTTGGCCATGGCTGTAGAGTACAGTGATGTCTAATATGGCTACTTTATCTTGCAAAAATTGCAAGATTGTATCATTGAAAATTAGTATCCAGGTGCATGGCCTATGATAACTCAACAAGGCTTCGAGGCGCTCACCCCCTTCCATACCCTTTCCCACTTGGTTTCCCCTCTCAAGCATAGCTATCTTCTCTGAACTGCTGAGGTTCCTCCTACATCTGGTTCTACAAATAAGGCATTGTATGGATTACTTAGTCGTTTATTGTGGCACTCTGTAATACTGATATCTTGAAGGAGAGATACGCAGTGTTTTGTATAACCTCAAATTTTCAATTAAAAAAAAAAACTGAACAAGAAAATTATTGTCTAGTAGTAGATAAAGTTATACATTTCCAATGGTGCCCTTTTTGGCCATTAGGTCCCACAGTTTATTAGGCCATATTGTGTTGGCCAGATACAGATATGTTCAGAGATTGGAGTTCAAAAACAAAGTTTGTAGAGACTTCAGAAAGTAATTTGTTCAACTTAATTGATCTTGTATGCTATGTGACCTCTTTTTAGGCTCAGATTTTACCCTCAAGCCAAAATGTCAGATGGGAATGGGATCTCCTTTCCCAAGTGGATATTTTTTCAAAAATGTTTGGAACCCCGTCTACTGCAATATGACCGTCTACAGAACTGGAGAAGATTTTCTGAAATGCCTGGAAGGGAAGAACCTTTTCCTCATAGGAGATTCTACATTACGACAGTTTATTATGCACTTTACTGAAGGCATCAAAAGTAAGATTCATACGAGAAAAATACTTTTACTCAGTTTCAACAAGGGTGCCTCGTTATAACAACTAGTTTTCCATGAATGGCTCTTATTGACATGTTCTCAACATGTTGGATTTTGGTTGAATACCAGACTGGAGGTTCAGTCTTCTGAGATGGAACTAGATTTCAGTTCATCTGATTTCTCTAAGATACAGATAGAATTATCCAGACGTATGAGGAAAACCTAGTAATGCTGATAATAATGCTAATTCCATGGTAAGGTGATAATCCTTCTTACTTGGCTAACTATCAACTATACTTCACGACTATAAGTTTGAGGACTCCTAACCATCTTACCTATATGAGTTGCTGGGCATCCCATTTCAAAACCATGGGCAATAATATGGGATGACCCCTCTCCCCTCCAATCCAGATATTTGGGTTTACTAAGGAGTTAGGCTTTATTACCTAAAAGTTCCTATGTTTAACCCTTCATATATGTCGGTTTGTACAATAATTTCAGTCAACTCGAGAGTATAATAAAAGGAATTTGCTTAGCTTTAAAAAGGTATTACAGATGATTAAAATATATAAATAAAGCATGTTCAGCCCAGGGGAGATCACAACTTCTTCATTTGAAGTTCCTGGAGGCGATTCATACTTCTGAATCCAACTCAACTAGCCCTTGGTCTTCCAGTCATATATAAAGCAGGCCAAAAACTAGTTAAAACTGGTTTGAGCCACACCATAGAATAGAAAGGTAAGAGGTCCCCAACTTCCCACAGAATAATGGAACCTTATGTCTCATTATACATTAGACATGTTGTATATAAATAGAAGTGATTACTTATACGCTAACATAATTGATAACATAAAACTATTACTAAGGTTCTTGTAAATCAATAAACTATTAAAAACCCACACTACATTGGGTGTTCTACAAGATTTTGGAATGTTGTTGATTTTGTGCCCCATAAGCAAAAAAAGCATTTGTAAGCTACTGATGTTGGATAAAACATATTGGTTCAAAATCTGCATTTCAAGGGTCGAGGTCAAGGATCTGTGCAGACCACTCAAGTATGAAACTAACCTAATCATGTCTTTAGCTGGCTTTAGGCACAGTAATGTTAGAATAAAAAAGGAGCTTTCCCAAACTGTGGTCACAAGGTTGTAAGCACACATTTGTCTAAAATGTCTCTGTATGTTGTAGCACTGCCAGTAATCTTCTAAAAACACCTGAATTTTGTCACTTTGAGAGTAGTCCATATTGTTTACTTTTGGGCATATAGCGTACACATTGTACTTTCAATTATTGGTTTTCCAAGAATGAGAAGTGGAAAAGCGGGACTTTGACTAAGAAATTAAAAAGTCCATCATAAAATTGATTCCTGGGTGTTCCTATGAGAAGTTTTTTATTTGCAGTCATACATTTTGCTAGTGCTTGGATTGGTAATCTAAAAGTTGACTTTTTGGGCATAGAGAAAGCAATATCTATTTTAATTCCACATTAATCAAGTGGGCTAAAGTGCTCAATTCTTATTTTTTTGTTTCCTATTTCTTTATATCTCTTGATACACAAACATCTCACCATATACTGTGCTTATTGTGAACCTGGTGATCAACTGAAAGAGTATCAAAGATTGAGTAAATCTGCAGATGTGTTCATTAACGTTCAGCTAGTTGTCTTTGAACACAAGGAAACCCTGGATCCCAACCCCAAACAATTTGGAATTCTCAGTGGCCAGTAGCAGCTGCCACACTGAACTCTCATATAGTAGGGAGAGGGCTATTTTTGGGCAATATAGAGAGGAGTTATTTCAGAGTCAGATAGAAGTAAAAACCCTATGTTCAGTGTTTGCCTGTAATCCAGGGGTCTTACCAGGTACACAAAAGAGTTTGTGAACATTACCAAACATTCCTGCAGGCATTACAAGCTTGTCACTGTTTGTATCTGTTGTTGGATTGGTCCTCTTTTATCACTTGAGAGGTGTACTTTTTCCTGAATGGTCAAGGCGTGATGCCAGGTTGCACCTCTAGGTAGTGCTGTATAAAGTTCTATTGCAGGCAGGGAACAAAGTTTATTTTAGTCCAGCATTCAATTAAAGAGAGAAAACAACTCTGAAACCGTATTGCTCTTAATTAACACTTGTTCTTGCCTCCAACAGTTGTGCAATACTTTCGTTACCATCAGGGCGGATGGGCTGCTTGGGCAATGACCCTGGAAGCCCTAAATATGGGCAAGGACCTATACGTCTCCTATAAAAGACATGGCTTCCCCCTGGAGCATGACACTTTCTACTACTTCGAGGATGACATGTACACGAGTCGTCAGATCGATCAGCGTGCTGGAGGGAAGAACACCATTTTTGTTATAACCATGGGACAACACTTCAGACAGTTTCCTCTGAAACTTTTCATCAGACGGGCACTCAACATCCGGCGAGCAGTAGAACGCCTTTTTCTTCGCAGTCCCGATACCAAGATTATCATTAAATCAGAAAACACCAGGGAACTGTATGCCCCGGTTGAAAGACAGGGAGACTTCCATGGTTATACCCAGTATCTTGTGCTGAGAGAAGTTTTCAAGGACCTTAATGTGGGATTTGTGGATGCCTGGGACATGACGGTGGCATCTGCCACAGCAACTGTTCATCCTCCAGGGATAACGTTTGACAGTATTTTGAGCCTGACATTTAGTTTTGCTTGTTAATTTTAAAAGATTGTTATGAAGGAAAAAACGAGTGCTAAAAGTCCCAAACATAGGTGTGTGTATGGGGTGTGCCAGTTGTAATCACCCCATGCAGTGCAGAGTCCCCCTGCTGCTTGGGCCCCCATGCCCCCCTCATCCCCGCACTGCCAGCTTCCCTCCTCTCCCACTGGCTACTGCTGCAGGCACATAGGGGGATGTTTAAGAATGGAGAGTGAAGGGAAGGGACCGGTAAATATAACATTTACCAGCCCCTTCCTTTTCTTCCTTTTCTATATGAACACAGTGAGTAATCGGTACCAATCACTCACCCTGTTCGTTCTGATTGAAGCATAGTAAGCTGTGTTTACTATGCTTCGGTTTTGAATGAACAGGAAACCGCTCAGCACAGAGCACTTCCCATTAATTCACTGTCCAGTGCAGCTGAGGCTGCAGAGAAAGGGACTGGGAATCTCTGTCCTCAGTCCCTTTCTCTGTCCCAAAAGCGAGACATTAGGGGACTGTTTAGACCCCTGATATTTCACCAAAGCCCCCAAAAGGGCTCCTAAAAATTGTAAAAATTTTTTTTAAATATTTTGAAAAATATTTTTTAAAAAAAGAAAAAGATAATAAAAATATAAAGCTACTGACACCATCCACTGTCTTACTGACACCAATCTTTGCCCTACTGATACTGTCCATTTCTCTACTGACTGACACTGTCCACTGTCCCGCTGACACCAACTTTTGCCCTACTGACACGTCTATTGCTCTACTGATATCATCTACTGTGTGTTTGAGCTTTGGGGTGCACACCCTAATATAATAGGCTGCACACACCTATGGTCACAAATATTTCCTCTGTGAAAAGTTCTTGGTATTTGGGTAGATGTCCATATGGGAAATACACAGCAAGGGCACATATGCCCCAGGCCCTTCTAGTTACAAAGACTGGTACACTTCTACTTAGTATGACCATGATCTTTTACTTGGCTCCTCCACATTTCTGGAGGCCTACTTTTTACCAGTAAGATCATGTGATTATGTTTCCTTATACAGTGCTCACCTATTGGTATAGTACTTGATTTGTGTCTACTTTAACTGGTTTGTGTTTAGGCCGAGTCTCTTGGTGACGTAGCTGCCGGGAGGTGTGTTACTGGCCAGATCATTAGGTGAAAACAGAGGGAAAAAGCCTAAAAAATAAAACTAATGCAGCAACCACATCTAGTGACTAGTAAGCTGCAATATATTACATTTTTAGCTTTGGATTTTAATACTGCTTTAGGAGGATGGTAGTTTAGCCACTTCTTGACTGCCCAAAGTATATATATACGTCATGACTTTGACTAGACACGTGCGGTTCGTTTCTTTCTGAATTAAAATTCAGACAAATTTTTGTTAAAAAATGGATGTATCCGAATTTCCGAATTAGAATAGTACCAAATTTAAACAAATCCGAAATAACGAAATTCAAATTTGGACGAAATTAGAATTCGAAAAGTTTTCGAATACTTTTCAAATTCAAATAGTTTTCAAATTCGAAAAACTTTTCGAATAGTTTTCAAATTTGAAAACTTTTTGAATAGTTTTCTAATTTCCAAAGAGAATAAAGTAGAATAGAAAATAAAGGAATAGAATAGAAAAAAAAATCTATGTTATTCCTTTATTTTCTATTTTATTCTTTTTGGAAATTTGAAAACTATTCGAAAAGTTTTCCGCGTTCAGCTGAGCTGCCCCCGAGTATTTCCGAGGCTCTCCGGGGCCCCCCTACCTCTGGCCACATGCGGTATTGCATGTATTAGAAGTCAATGCGGAACAAATTATCTTTCTTTCCTGGAATGGATTATGCTCGTAATCCAAGGTTCCACTGTACATGTTTTTCTCTTTGCTACTGCAATGCAGCTTTTTTATTGTTTTCTTTTAAAGAATACTAATTAATCTTTGTTTTTACATATTTGTCTTGAGTTGTTAATTGATCTCTTTTCACTTGGTAGGTTTGGAAATTTGGATATCTGATGACCAACTGCTTAAGTTATGTTCCAGGAACACCTAGGTCATCAGACTCTGCTGCCCTTTTTGCCCTTTAAAACATTCAGGATTCTACAAAAAGCCCTTGAAGTTGGGTAGGAGATGCCTGAACACCTTAAAGAGGAGCTCCAGGATCTCCCAAAAAATGTAAACTCAGCAGCAGCTACAAATACTGTTGCTGCTGACTTTTAATATAAGGACACTTACTTGTCCAGGGATTCAGCGATGTCGTCATCTGAGCCGATTCTTAAATCAGCTTCGGGCCCAAGCACCTGCATCTCTAGTAAGGGAAACAGGAAGTAAAGCCTTGCAGCTACTGTGCATAAGTGAGTCACACTGCACTTTGTGGATGGTCCTGTAGTCTTCTGGGACCTGTGATGTGTCCCTGAAGACTGCGGGGGAAGGAGGGGATGCGAACTTCCGGCTCAGATTTCCGCGGCGATCTGAGCTGGAAGTCAGAGTAGGTACCTGTCAAAACCAGGTACCCATTCCCCCCTTCTCCAAATAGTGCCAAATGTGGCAGTGGGGGGTACAAACACTTCTCCTTTTGGGTGGAGCTCCAAAGGCAGCTGGCAAAGGGACATTTTTTTATCACAGTTGTTTGGCTCCTTTTTAAATGATAATAACAGAAATCACATAAATGGAACTGATCAAAAGTTTCCATACACTGGCATGTTTGGGTTAAAGGTGAATTTCCCACATTTGAGGATTTTAAAAAAGAAATTGTAAATTGCAGTTAGTGTCTGTGCATAAATAGTCAATGAGTGTGTTAACTCTCCCATTGATGCACTGAGCAGGCTAGATACCGAGCCATGGGGAGCAGAAAAGAACTGTCAAAAGACCTGAGTAACAAGGTAATAGAACTTTATAAAGATGAAAAAGAATATAAAAAGTTATCTTGAATATTTAAAATATATATAAGCCTTGAATATGCCAGTCAGCACTGTTCAATCACTTATTAAGAAGTGGAAAATTTGGGGATCCCTTGATACCAAGCCAAGGTCAGGAAGTACAAGAAAGATTGCAGCCACAACTGCCAGAAGAATTCTTTGGGATACAAAGAAAAACCCACAGGTAACCTCAGGAAAAATACAGGCTGCTCTGAAAAAAGATGGTGTAGTAGAGCACAATACGACGATACTAGAACAAAAGTGAGCTGCATGGTCAACTTGCAAGAAAGAAGTCTTTACTGCACCAATGCCACAAAAAAAGCCCAGTTACAATATGCCCGACAGCACCTTGACACGCCTCACAGCTTCTGGCACACTGTAATCTGGAGAGACAAGCCCAAAATAGAGCTTTATGGTCACAACCATAAGAGCTATGTTTGGAGAGGGGTCAACAAGGCCTATAGGGACAAGAATACTATCCCCACTGTGAAGCATGGTGGTGGCTCACTGATGTTTTGGAGTGTGTGAGCTCTAAAGGCACGGGGTGTCTTGTGAAAATTGATGGCAAGATGAATGTAGCATGTTATCAGAAAATACTGGCAGACATCTTGCATTCTTCTGCATGAAAGCTGTGCTCTTGGACTTTCCAGCAAGACAATGACCCTAAGCACAAGGCCAAGTTGACCCTCCAGTGGTTATGGCAGAAAAAGGTGAAGGTTCTGGAGTGGCCATCACAGTCTCCTGACCTTAATAATATCAAGCCAGTATGAGAAGATCTTAAAAGTGTGGTTCATGCAAGACAACAAAAGACTTTGCACAACCTGGAGGCATTTTGCCAAGACGAATGGGCAGCTATACCACCTGCAAGAATTTGGGGCCTCATAGACAACTAGTATAAAATACTGCAAGCTGTCATTGATGCTAAAGGGGGAGATACACAGTATTAAGAACTAAGGGTATGCAGACTTTTGAACACGGGGGCATTTAATTTGTTTACTTGTTGCCATTTTTTATGATTGTGCCATTCTGTTATGACCTACGGTTGAATATGAATCCCATAAGAAATAAAAGAAATGCGTTTTGCCTGCTCACTCATCTTTTCTTTAAAATACATAAGGTATATTACCAGTTCTTCAAAGATTTAAAAATGTTTTAACACAACTGTACATTGGTGTAAGACATGCAAGTGAGATCCAATGAGCCTCCTGGTGCACACATAAACACAAGCAGCTCAGCAGTTATGTTTATGCCAAGGCAGATGATGAAAATGTATTATAGGTGTGGGACCATTGCCATCAGCAGGGCCGGCCCTACCAAGGGTCCCCGTGGGTTCATTGGACCCAGGCAGCACTTTGAGAGGGGCAGCAAATTGAACCACAGCCTCTCCTTCTCTTCTATTTACCCAGCAAATTGACAAAAAAATTTTCTCAGCAGTTTGGTGTGTCATGAATACAACTGCCCTGGGCCGCTCCGCCTGTCCCTATATTACTCCAACCTGCCCCTATACTGCCAGTCTATATACTACCCTAGCCTGTCTATATACTACCCCAGCCTACCCCTATACTGCCCTAGCTCACCCCTTGGAATTGAACATCTTGGTATGTCATATAAGTTTGCATATAGACAAGGTGCTGTTTATTATCATGATATAAAATAATGAATGTGGGGGCCTTTTGGTGGGCATGACTTTTTTTTGGGGGGGGGGGCAGCATTTATTCTTGGACCCAGGCAGCACAATGTCTTGGACCAGCCCTGGCCATGAGGGTAGGTTTTCAAATACTATAGTGGTCGGTTGGTATAGTACATTGACATAGGGGGGAGGTTTGGACATGGGCTATGGGCCTAACAAGTCAAGTCAGTCCAGCAGCACCTCCCTGGGCTGCAGCCCTGGGCATGAGAGAGCTTACATGGTCCACTCCAAATATTTATATCCTCCCCCAGCATGCGCCAGTGGTAACAAACCTCCTACTGGTTGGCTGGAGGAAATATAAATATTTATAACTCAATTTTACTGTGGCATCTCATACTATTGTCAGTGTACCAGTGACACCCACTGTCAGAAGAGAGAAACTGCAGCTCCACTGAATTTAGGGAAAAACCAAGTGAAAAAATAAACTACAAATTCCGCTTGGGCGGACTACCACTCAGCAAGGAGGTAATCCCTGTTTATGACAGGGTGCTACACATGTTAGTTGGGGTCATGTGCACTGCTCTATGCACACGATAAATCCCATGGTCAATAGTGCATTGGAAGCAAGCAAGACAGGATGGCTATATTCCTAGATACAGTGGGACCATGAAGCATGAATGTAGCCAACCTCTAACAGGAAGTCAGATTACAGCAGCAAAAAAATGGAATTTGGAGATTTGGAGGAGGCTGAGAGCAATAGAAGACACTTTTTTTGAGTTAAGAATACATATTGAATAGATTATTTTTATCTTAAACCAGAATTTAGTGTCTCTTCAAAACCCATTCAAAAAAAAAAAAAAAAAGTTCAGCTGAAGGTGGGCTTCAACTGGTGCTTTAATATCTACCTGGAATTTAATTTTAAGTGATCAGACTGTAGCGTTTACCCCACAGAGTTTCTACCTGTTACAGCATCCACACATTTCACCCTGCTGCCAGACATCCATTAGACACACTTCTCAGCCAATGAGTGGTCTCTTGCTTATTTTTGTTTTATTTATTAGGGGATTGAACTTGGTTGGGGAAAAGGGACATGGGATGCCCATAGGATAAAATTAGTACTTTGTAGAATAAAGTAACTGCGTCACACTTCTCAGCAGAAACAAGATGGCTGACCCTAAACTTGACAGACTTTTACCTCAGAACACTTCTTCCAGCTCACTTCCTCCAGCTCACTACTTCGCTGTCCAAATTTTAATAATCCTGTCACACCATCAGAATATGACTAGGCCTCACTCTGAATAAGTGTCTTTACTTGTTGGCCCTTTGCATAGTTGGCAACATTGTAAAAAAAATTTAGGGACACTTTTTAGGCTGTAGGCGGAGTCTTATTATAATTAGGGGGCGGGGCATGCGTTTGTAGGTGTGGCACAGGGGAAAGTAAAAATGTGGCGTGTGGCGAAAAATGGGCGTGGTTTACGCAAAATAGTGGGCATGTCTTAAATGGGCGTGGCTCAAAGGGGGTGTGGTTAGAGTCTGAGATGAATAAGGGATGGAGAGGGAAAGGGGGGGAGAGCGATGGAGGGACAGCAGCCCCAGATCCTACACAAAAATGGAAATATGTGTATTCCAGAAAGTTTAACAATCAGCAGATAAAGATACTCCAAACACCTGGTGTTAGCACTTCAATCATCCCGGCACCATGGTTGTTATGGTGTCAGGATGATTGAAGTGCATTATTTCTATTATTATATTGTAATATAAAATGAAATTATTCAACTCACCATAATGCCGAATCAGTGGGATCCCTGAGTGTGTCACCTTCCACGTCGCCTGCCACCAGCCGTCTGTCTATGCATCAGGTTCCCCCCAGCAGAGCCTGTCCTTGCATCAGGTGTCCCAGCAGAGTCTGTCCTTGCATCAGGTGACCCCAGCAGAGCCCCCCTTACATCAGATGTCCCCAGCGGAGCCCCTCCTTACATCAGATGTCCCCAGCGGTGCCCCCTTACATCAGGTGTCCCCAGTGGTGCCCCTTTACATCAGATGTCCCCGGCGGTGCCCCCTTACATCAAATGTTCCCAGCGGAGCCCCCCCTTACATCAGGTGTCCCCAGCGGTGCCCCCCTTACATCAGGTGTCCCCAGCGGAGCCCCCCTTACATCAGGTGTCCCCAGAGAAGCCCCCCCTTACATCAGGTGTCCTAGTAGAACCCCCCCTTTTCATAACACCAGTGATAGGAGCGAGGCGGGGCGGTAGGTGGGGCGGAGGGTGGGCGGCGTCACAGGACCTCCGTCTAGCCGCCCAGCAGTGTTCCTGGTCTTCTTAAAAATGGCGGAAGGTGGTGGCGGCGGAAAATCGTGAAAAAACAGATTTCTCTGGACATTTCCCGGGAAACAATAAAATTGTGAAAATAGTCTAAATCCCAGAAATGTCCCGGAAAATTTGGGACAGTTGGTAAGTATGCCTTTGTAGGCCAGGGCCTGCAGTACCCCTTTGTGGTAGCAACCGATTTACTTGAGAAGAATAAATGAAGATGGACTACTGATCCCAGCAAATCCGACTTGCAAATCCTGCCCGCTCTCCTGGCTGCAGCGACCTGACACAAACTCCCACAGTCTCTCCCTCTGGCTCTACATCCAGCTCCCCTGGCATGTCTCTTCCAGATCTCTCCACTGTGCTTGTTTTCCACTCACTGACACCTGCCCTGGATCCTTCTTGAATAACTTTACTCTAGACATGCGGACCAACTGTCTCCTCCAACTCCTGTTTCAGGATACCTCTCCATGACCGTGTAAGGAGAGGCTCCCTCCCAGCTCCCGAGCTCACTGCCTGAGGTACACCCCCCCCAGAAAGGGGTTCCCTCAGACACGACAGTCTAGCACTCCATCATCCAGTTCATCCAGCCGACAAGTCCAGACATCTCAAGTCTCCCGTGTCTCGCGGGATACTCCCACATTTGACAGCGGGCTCATGGACACCCGCGAGTGCGGCACGATCTCCCGGCAGAGCCTGCACTGCGCTCAGCCTGGAGCAGGGCCGAACTGGCCTATCGGGATACCAAGAAATTTCCCGGTAGGCCGCCTGCCCTGAGGCCGCGTTGAGCTGCGGCTGCAGCGGTGCCTAGGTCTGATCTAAATGCAGAGTCCTCCTCTCCCTCCCTCTGTTTGTGTAATCACAAACAGCAGGTGTCTCTTGCTGTGTCATACAACTGCAGTCTTAACTGTTCGGCGGCCGTCCACTCTAACAAAGCCCCGCCTCCTCATCCATGATAGAAGGAACACTGATTCAATTTCCCAGCATTGTATCAGTGTTCAGTTGATCGTCTATCATGGATGAGGAGGTGGGGCTTTGTTATAGTGGACAGACGCCGAACAGTTAAGACTGCAGGTGCATGACACAGCAGGAGGTGTGTAATCAAGGTACTGGCGAGGCTGCAGATGGGCACTGATGAGGATAGAGATGGGCACAGTGAGGCTGCATTGTTGGCATAGTGAGGCACAGTGAGGCTTCAGATGGGCACTGATGAGGATACAGATGGGCACAGTGAGGCTGCATTGTTGACACTAATGAGGCTGCAGATGGTCACAGTGAGGCTGCATTGATGGCTCAGTGAGGCTGCATTGATGGGCACTGGCGAGACTGCATTGTTGGCACAGTGGGGCTGCAGATGGGCACAGTGAGTCTGCATTGATGGCTCAGTGAGGCTGCATTGATGGGCACAGTAAGGGTGCGCTGATGGGCACTGACGAGGCTGTAGATGGGCACAATGGGCACAGTGTGACACAACATTATCTTTTAAGGTATTATTTTATTATGGCATTATATTATTCATCATCTTTAAAGTATTATTTTATTATAGTATTTTACTATGAAATGGGGGGGGGGTTGTCGTCACGGAGCGTGACCTCCCTGAAATTAGTTTTTGCAGGTTGGGATGTCTGCAACTCCTCCTCCAGCAGGCTGACCATGGGTATATGTAGGAGGCCTGTCTCCTACCAAACCTAGTTGGGAATTGGTCAGAGCTCCTCACATGCACCCCATGTCACTCCAGCTCTCTGCCCTGCCCCTTTTCCAGAACATTCTTCCTTGAAACAGAGGAGGTGCCCAAGAGCTGAAGTGAATGTCAGTCACCTACTGCTACACTAAACCACTAAACCTGCCCCCAGATCAAAACAAACAGGCCTATCTCGCAGCATAGGCCTGTTTAAATGTACCTGCACTGGCAGCTTACACAAAAACATTACACTTAGCACCTACCTAAGGTAGAGGTTGCTACAACTTACGTAAACTTTGATCAGTTCCCTGCCTCTCCCATGCCTCTGTATAGGCACTAATGTGTCATTGGACCCATCTGTGCACATACCTCCCAACTGTCCCTGATTTCGAGGGACTGTTCCTGATTTGGAACAAAGTCCCTCTGTCCCTCTTTCTTCCTCATTTGTCCCTCATTTTGGTCTGATCTATATAGTTGTATATAAAATGCACTTTTTATCTATCGAAAAAGTGTTTCCCGGTGCTAAACCTTTCATCTAGTGTCTAAATTGCTGCATTTGTAATTTCCAAAAGACAATCTAAAGGAATAGTAGTGATAACAAAAAGCACTTAGTGGGTTTAACCAATATATATTTTTTTTACAATTCTCCTTTAAGGGGGTGTGGCAGGGTGTGTGTCCTATGCCTACATACTTTTCTTAATAGGTGTCCCTCATTCCCATCTCAGAAAGTTGGGACATATGTGTGCATCTGACAACCTTCAAAAAATCATAGGCAGCTTAATTATCTGCCTCTGATATCATCTGCAGGGAAGTTTTAGCTCCTTTGTGACTTTGTTTGATGTGCCAAGTGTCTCACTCCCTGTCATCTGATTGAAAAGTGCAGTTGGTGCCTTGAAGGGATCATTAGTGGAGTGAGATAAGCAAACTGAATAATTAAGCAGAGACAGCAAGGCAACATGTCTTTGTCTGTAGAGGTGCCAGGCCAGTTGCAGAATGCTGTGTAAGCATGAGATCATTCTCTGCTTGATCTGGTTTGTAGTTAGTTTATAGTTTTGTCCTGCTTGTCCTCATACATCTGATAAATATTATTTGACCAGCCATGGAATAAGAGCAGACAATGAGGAGTGAAGGATATGATATATTGTACATCTCTTTCAAGCTGAGATTGTTATCTGCATACCTTTGGCAGTGTAGAAAGCCATCAGGATTGACAGCATACTATGCAGCTGATTTAAAGGATCAGTCCATACAAACCTTCTATTTCAGTGTTTGGTAAGTTAAGTAAGGTAAGTAGGTTGGTGGATTAATCTGCTTCACGGCTGCAGATAAAACACATTTAGAAGACCAGGGCAGGCCTCCCTCGGTTCAGTCATTTGATTTGGTGCATGGTTTGGCTGTCAACACTAGCTGCTGTGCTGTGAACACTCTTATGCCCCGTACACACGGTCGGACATTGATCGGACATTTCGACAACAAAATCCTAGGATTTTTTCCGATGGATGTTGGCTCAAACTTGTCTTCCATACACACGGTCACACAAAGATGTCGGAAAATCCGATCATTCTGAACGCGGTGACGTAAAACACGTACGTCGGGACTATAAACGGGGCAGTAGCCAATAGCTTTCATCTCTTTATTTATTCTGAGCATGCGTGGCACTTTGTCCGTCGGATTTGTGTACACACGATCGGAAATTCCGACAACGGATTTTGTTGTCGGAAAATTTTATAGCCTGCTCTCAAACTTTGTGTGTCGGAAAATCCGATGGAAAATGTGTGATGGAGCCCACACACGGTCGGAATTTCCGACAACAAGGTCCTATCACACATTTTCCGTCGGAAAATCCGACCGTGTGTACGGGGCATAAGGGTTTAGACCCCCTTTCCCAAAGTCTGTTCCCGCTTCCTGAAGACTGCTTCTGTTTTGGGGGGATCTGTCCCCAGGAAAGGAGTGCCCCCAGCAATGTTTGGCTCTGATGCATATAGTAAACATTACACTTTAACTGGCTTGCTGATTAACCACCTGTCAGGATCCAGTTCTGAACCTGCACCCTCTGTGGTGTCTGGCTGTGTTTCTTGTCGCTGTGCCACCTGAGGTGCTGGATAGCTCCCTTCCTGATTCCTTGGACAACCTTGCTTTGTGTCTTTCTGGTGAACATTAAACCTTTTACTCATCTCATGAACTTCCTTTCGCTCCTGCTGCTGTCTATATCTCCACAACTATTTGTTACCATCTTTTGGCTTGTTCCTCGACTACGCTTTTGCTTGATTCCAACCTGCAGCCACTTGTTACTAACCTTTGGCTTGTTTCTCAACTACACTTTCACTTGATCCCAATCTACCAACCTTTGTGTCTGGACCTGGTTCACCTGCTGGTGGCACTGTGCTTCCTTGAGTAGAAAGTTGTATTTACGATGTCCACCAACAAGTCTCTGTGTCTTCTTCAGAGGGAAAGTCCTTTTGCCTCTGAAGAAGCCACACCCATGGCATAACACGTAAAGGGGCGGAGTCGGTGGTGTAGTATATCTATCTGTACTACGTGTAAGCAAGTCTTGAGGGTACCTGGTACATGCTGGGCGGTAGTTTGTGGTCTTAAGGGGACAGTAAACAGGACATGTACCCACCAGCTGCAGCCTCAAAAAATGATGCCCCACATGGTGGATTAAAATAATACACACAGACTATTTGCCTGCTGTGCATCAGCCCATAGTGCACTTTTAAAAATGTGAGTGGTATCATTTAGGAGTTTTTTTTTTTTAAAGCATGATTTGTTTTATGGAAAGCACTATGATGTAGGGCTGGACTAGGACAAAAATTTGGCCCTGGACTTCATCCAAACCGGCCCACTTTAATTTTGCAAACATGCACAAAAACAGTATCATGTGCACTTATGCGAGAGTGACATCATCACGGCCCAGCTATCCACACAGCACCAGCATGCAAACCCAGAAGGAAGACCGGGTGAAGGGGGAAGCCCCTGGCAGCAGTAACAGAATACTGAGGGAGGGCTTCGCTTCTCTGGGTAGTGTGATCCCACTTGTGAAGGGTGGAAGCAAGTGGGATCACACTACCCAGAGTTTTTTTTTCTTGCACTGGGACACTTTACTCTTACTGCTTTGATTGCATATTTAGCAGTTTTTTTTTCTCTGCACATTCAAAAAGACTAATTTGCATATTTTTTGCACTCTTTTTGCCCTATATTACCATGGACATAGTTTGGATATAACGGTGTAGCGCTGGTAGATTTTTCAATCTACCGCTTGTAGGTAAATTTAGTGGGTCATCTATTCTGTACATAGTTCAGATTTAGTTTATTGTCAGATTTAGCCTCTGTTCCAGTTTGGCTGTGTTGCATGTAGTTTCACACTGTGCGTGTGGGTGTCGTTGTCACCATGGTTCGGTGTTGGAAAAGCAACAAGCTGAAGTGTATGAGTGCTCTTCTGTCCCGGAGATAACTCGGCGGAGGTGGTCCTCCGAGTTGCATTCTGGGAGAGGGTATTTACGGGAGAGACGCCATGTTTCAGAGAGCTTTTCGCCTCGTGTCCCTCCTGGCCTAGAGGCATGTGTTATTGAGTGCTATTTCACAGCCCTCCAGCCTGGAGGGTTGCGTTGCTGCAGCCGTACGGGTAGGCCCAGAAGTCTGTCTGGGGACTGCTGTCGCTGGGATGGTCCTGTGCTGTCTGTCCTGCGGGAAGAAGCCGGACAATCAGGAAGATCCAGGGGAGGACCCATCTTGGAAGGGACCATGACCATGCAAGGCTGGTCTTAAGAAGGGCCTGGTGACTCGATTGGAGGACGTATACTAAACTACTTTACCGCACAAATACTGCCGGGTCGGCTTAAAGGTTCTGGTACTGTGTTTGCTGCTCATCAGAAAAAATAATACATCCCGTGGCAGAGGATCGTACGGGTTTTATTTCACTCAAGTCTGTGGCAGAGACTTTTTGTTCGTGCTGCGTACCGGCTGCTAGGTTGGTGAGAGAGACCTATCTGGGCGGGCAAAGATTAAATCCTAAGCTGAGGATACATTCATCTCAAAGATTTCAATTCTTTAGTGCTACACCAAGAAAAGGTATTTGAACTTCTCTGCAACTCTTTTTCTACCTCTTTCCTGCTACTTCTTCCAGTTATCTCCCATTAAAGCATTGGAAAAGTACTCAAGTGACTGGTGCCTACATTGTTTGATGATAAGCTCAACGGGGCCCTAGACCCGGTACTGGTGAAATTACAGGTAAAAAGGTGACAGTAACAGCCCGCTTTAAATCAGCAGCTCCACCGTGAGTTAGTGCTACATGTGGGGGCTCGTCCGGGATTGTTTGCCGTTGCCTTAAGCAGCCCTGAAAGGTATTTCACCGAGAGTTTATACTAGAAGAGGTTTCTGGACTTTTTCCAGCAAAAGAAGGGGTTAAGTTGCAGGACTTTATTTCTGACTGCGTAGGCTGTGGGTGAGAAGTAAAAGCCTGGGAGCTACGTGATCAGAGGAACAAGTGGGAGGAGCCACATCTACTTGTTGCCGCGTGGGACGCGGATGTGTGTGTTTGGCGCCAAAGGAGAAGAGAGGCCTCGTGGTCGTGTTGAGAGGATCAGAGTGCAGCCATGTCTTCTTTTTCTTTGGTACCGTCAACTATGGGGTCCAAGATGTTCCCTATGAGTACCGCTGCGGGTGCTATGCTGACCGGAACCCTGCTGACAGATACCGGCATTCATTTGAAGCTGCAGGGGCGGTTCGTACTATACACAGTTGGAGATATTGAAGGGCTGGGTATGCTTTGCCACAAGTGTGAAGGACTGGCCATACATCTCCGTCCGTTTGTTCGCTGTTTGCAGTGCGGAGAATATTTGTTCATAGTGGAGCAACCTACAATGTCACCCCGTGCTTATCGTGTGGATTGGGCTACAGGTATCGCCACAGTGGAAACTACTGCCATTGCTGTTGGAGAACAACAGGCCGTGGTCTCGTCTGCTACCGAGAGTGCTTCCGAGGAAGATGTCGCTGTCACCGCTTCATCAGCGGACATCACCTTCATTTCTACTTCTACCACACCTATCCCCGTTGCACCTGTCCAAAGGAAGGTGTGATATGTGAAGGCTTCCCGCGGCCGTGGTCGAGGCCTACCCCAGAGACTACCTAAACCGGAGAAATATATGGATCCGGAGAAATCCATGTCAGGAACGGGTGAAAGATCAAAGGGGAACATATCTGGGACTCTTTGTAAATATTTGCCAGCGGAAGAATTGAGAGACTCGGAGATAGAGTCTATGTCAGATCTCTCCGGTGATGATGATTTGTTTGAGACAATGTCACAGGAACTATTGTGGGCCCAGGGTGAAGATGTTGCTTCTGCCCTTACTTTCTCAGAATGGACAGCTCTGGATTCTGGGAAGACATCACCTTGTGTGGAGCCACACAGTATTACCAAAGAAACATTATCTAAAGTTGCTAGTTTGCTTGAGTTTGAGCCGACACCCATCGGATCTATGGTGCGTAAATCACAAAATTCTTGTGTGCCTCCTGGTTTGGATAAAAATAGAACTTTGCCTAGACTTGCCTGTTTACAGAGAGTGCTCACCAAACGTGTTGCTACAGAATATGGTCTGGAATTTCCCTACGTTACTCAGGAAATTATGCAGGAAATTGAGGCCAACCGGGAACAGTGGTACCGTGAAGCTGTTTGGGACGATTTGTCTGTGCCAAAACCTTTCCAGAAAGCTGGGTATTCTATTGCCATGGATGAAAGCTTTAATGGATGTTTGCTGCATTGGAACTATGGTCGGCACATTTATGCTGACAAGGTGGTCATTTGCAGACCTGGAAAAGATGACATTGTTTATTTTATCACCACTGTGGATAAGCAAGGGAAGAAACTGACATTACCAGATCCCCGGTTTTATTGGTGATTATGCAGAAAAACTGTTGTCTTCTGTTCTTCTAAGAGAAAAGAGAACTTTGGGGGTATATAGACAGTTAGTGTTAGTGTTTAGAGATCTAAACACTAATCATCTCCTCACTGCCTGCACACCATGGACTGGGGTGGTGAGGGGACCCATCAAAAGACAGAAAACTCCTAGGGATCCTAGAACTCCTGGGATCAGTGTCAGCGCTGGGGGGGAGGGGAGGGTGTGATCAATGGCAATGCTGATTTTTTTTTAATCTAATACCAATATAAAGAGGAGTTTTAACAGTGGACACCAATGTAATAGGGCTTTACACTGACCACTAATGTAACTGAGACATTTAGCCTGTGTCCACATTTGTGTGTTGGGAAATCATGCAAAATCGCTTTCCTGACACCACAGAAACATGTTGCCATTTAGCAGATACACAGCAGTGTCATCAATTGTTAATGACACCCTCACACATCTGCTGACATGTTGACATGTGCTGTGCAACTGTGCGTGATTTTGAAAAAGTGTTTGCGACTTTCTTCAGCATTTCTAGCGTTTAGAGAATCTCATTGAAATAAATGGGCTGCCCTACACGCTACCTACATCTTTATCCACCCTGTCAGTACTTCTTTGCATCCTAAAACCCCTACTAACCTCTGCACCCCAAACCTCCCCCATCCTCTGCACCCCAATGGCCCTCCCCTTTAACTCTACCTACCTCCTCTGCTCATTTTTGCACCCGCCTTCTTTACCTCCATACATCCCCTCCTTGCTTACCTGTGCATCCCAAACTGTAATTCCTTCTCTGCCTACCTCTGCACCCCCCCCCCCCCCCCCCACACACACACACACTAATTTGCTTACCTTTGCAGAACAGGCTGATGTTAGGCCTAATGACTACAGTTGTAGGCAGGACTTTCAAGCATGCCCCTTTACCTCCCCAGTGGGCAGCATTTAGTATAGGTTATGGTGGATATGACCTCAGGGGGGCATAATATACATATGAATGCCGCCTTTATTTACATATCAATGCCGCCGGCCGCCATTTACATATGAATGCCGGTTATTTATATATAAACATAGGGTCTGCAGGAGAGTCACCCATACACAATAGGGCAGAGCTGGGCAGCATTAGAAGCAGCACTTCACACTGAGATATTGGGACACAGCACAGGACTAAAACCCTCAAGGGACAAGAGAGTTTAAACCAGGATAGTTGGCAAGTATGAGGCAGCTGCTTTGGGCCCCACAACAATGACAGGGCCCAGGGCAGCTGCCCCTGCCTTAAAAACGGCCCTGTAGGGATGGGTGAACGGTTCGGGCCGAGCATAAGTAACTTTGGTTGTTCGGACGTTCGGTGAACAAATTCGAACGGCGGAACCCCGTTAAAGTCTATGGGACACTAACATGAAAAATCAAAAGTGCTAATTTTAAAGACTTATATGCAAGTTATTGTCATAAAAATGTATCAATGCAATAAAAAGTTTAAAAAACTGAAGTTTTTTCGGGAGCAGTGATTTTAATAATGCTTAAAGTGAAATAATATAAATGAAATATTCCTTTAAATATCATGCCTGGGGGTGTCTATAGTATGCCTGTAAAGTGACGCAGTTTTTCCGTGTTTAGAACAGTACCACAGCAAAATGACATTTCTAAAGGAAAAACTGATCGTGGCTGTAATGAATTGTCGGGTCTCGCAATATAGATAAAAGGCATTGAAAAAAACGGCATGGGTCCCCCCCCAGTCCATTACCAGGCACTTTGGGTCTGGTATGAATATTAAGGGGAACCCCAAACCCCAATTTTTTTTTATAAATTGCGTGGGGTCCCCCCAAAATCCACACCAGGCCCTTCAGGTCTGGTATGGATATTAAGGGGAACCCTGTGCCAATTTTTTTTAAAAAAAGGCATGGGGTCCCCCCAAAACCCATACCAGACCTGAGGGTCTGGTATGGATTTTAAGGGGAACCCTGCACCAAAATGTAAAAAAAAAATGGTGTAGGGGTCCCCCCCAAAATCCATACCAGACCCTTATCCGAGCACGCAACCTGGCAGGCTGCAGGAAAAGAGGGGGGACGAGAGAGAGCCCCCCCTCCTGAACTGTACCAGGCCACATGCCCTCAACATGGGGAGGATGCTTTGGGGTCCCCACAACAAGGGCCTCATCCCCACAACCCTTGCCCGGTGGTTGTGGGGGGTCTGCAGGCGGGGGGCTTATCGGAATCTGGAAGCCCACTTTAACAAGGGGACACCCAGATCCTAGCCTCCCCCCCGTGTGAGATGGTAACGGGTACATTGTACCCCTACCATTTCACAAAAAAAGTGTCAAAAATAGTAAAAAAGACAGGAGACACTTTGGGACAAGTCCTTTATTAAAAAATAAAAACATAAAAATATCCCACAATGTAGAGCCATCTCACACAGCCCGTCGACCTGAAAAAAGAAAAAAAAAGCAGCAACAGCTCCGCCTCCATGGGAGGCTTCCGCCGAGTGACGCTTCTTCTCGATGACAGCTGTGATATAGCTGAGAGTGGGGCCACTCGGTAACTTTAACGGGCAAACCCTGCCTTCCTCTGACGTCACGTGGAGGGGGCAGGGTCACCCGTTTACGTTTTCATGAAATGGTAGGGGTACAATGTACCCATTACCAATTCACATGGGAGGGAGGCCGGGATCTTGGGGTCCCCTTGTTAAAGGGGGCTTCCAGATTCCGATAAGCCCCCCCGCCCGCAGACCCCCACAACCACCGTGCAAGGGTTGTGGGGATCAGGTCCTTTTCCCCATCAACATGGGGACAAAGTGCTTTGGGGACCCCAAAGCCTCCTCCCCATGTTGAGGGCATGTGGCCTTGTACAGTTCAGGAGGGGGAGGGGGGCGATTTCTTGTCCCCCCTCTTTTCCTGCAGCCTGCCAGGTTGCGTGTTCGGATAAGGGTCTGGTATGGATTTTGGGGGGACCCCTATGCCATTTTAAAAAAATTTGGTGCAGGGTTCCCCTTAATAGCCATACCAGACCTGAAGGGCCTGGTATGGATTTTGGGGAGACCCCACACAATTTTTTTTTTTAATTTCTGGTTTGGGGTTCCCCTTTAATATTCATACCAGACCCAAAGGGCCTGGTAATGGACTGGGGGGGGGGACCCATGCCGTTTTTCTCAATGAGTTTCATCTATATTGCCGAAAACCGACAATTCGCTACAGCCTCGATCAGTTTTAAATTACTTTTTTTCCTTTAGAAATGTCATTTTGCTGTGGTACTGTTCTCAATACGGAAAACCGCGCCACTTACAGGCATACTATAGACACCCCCCCCAGGCATTATATTTAAAGGAATATTTGATTTTTATTGTTTCACTTTAAGCATTATTAAAATCACTGCTCCAGAAAAAAAAACGCAGTTTTTAAAACTTTTTTTTGCATTGATACATGTTCCCTGGGGCAGGACCCGGGTCCCCAAACACTTTTTATGACAGTAACTTGCATATAAGCCTTTAAGATGAGCACTTTTGATTTTTCTTTTTTTTTTTTTTTTTTTTTTTTTTTAAATGGTTTTTATTAGATTTTGTCAGACAAAACAAATTGTAGGTACAAGCATCCGTTACATGTCACAATTTAAAGCAGGGTAAAAGGGAGGAGTGCAAGTCATATTAACAGTGATATTTTTTGCAATATAATGACTTATACACTAGAGTTACATCGTCAACTAACTTTAAACTGAGGTGTCTATTAACAGGTCCAACCTGGTCCTTGTTCTTGCGAACATAACGGGTGAGCCTTGGGTATTTATCCCAGTCCACCTCCAGCACCCCTTCATGGGATCACACTGTGCTGGGGAGCGGAATGAGACCTATTTACTAGTGACCCGAGGACCTAGAGAGCCACTAGCGATGTATATAAAAAAAAAGTAATAGAGAATTTTGGCGCATTGACCAACAGAACTTAATTGCAAAAAACAGTTTGCTAGACGGGTTACATTTCAAGTTTAAAGTAACTTAACAATCCCCTTGGTACTTTTGCTGTTTAGGCATGTGCAGTAAGAAGCTATCATTCCTGAGTAAACCACAGGGATACATAACATAGTATAACTTTCTACTAAGGTTCGCTCCAGGGTTTACCCACTTCAGGAGTGAGTTCTATTCCTGCCTGTCGAATATGGGGAGTCAGGGAGAAGAGAGGAGAAAAACAAAACAAAAAAAAGAAAAGAAAAGAAAAGAAAAAAAAAAAAAAGAAGCAAGAGAAGGGTTAGGGGGAGAAGAGAGGAGAGAGGAGTCAGAAAGAGAGAGGTAAAGTGCAGAGAAGAGAAAAGTTTGGCTGTCTGCTCGGTGCCCCATCCTCGATTGAGGGACCATTTCTAAAAGTTTGGATGATGCCTTATTCCTATGTATTTGGACCACGGGTCCCAAATCTTCTCAAACTTTGCTGAGGTATCTAGTGAAGAGCTTACCAATTTCTCCTGAGTCATTATCCAGGACACTTTCCGTTTAGCAGCTATGAGAGAGACTGAAGGCTTCTTCCAAGCTTTAGCAAGGGTAATTTTGGCTCCAAGGAAAACTAAAAAAACTAATTTCTGTGATGATTTTGAGATCCCTGGAATGGGATGGTTGAGAAGAGCTGTAAGAGGAGATTTGGGAACGGTCTTACCTATTATTTTGGATATGGCATAAAATATTTTTTGCCAAAAGGTCCTAATTTTAGGGCAGTCCCACCATATGTGTAACATGGAACCGGTCATGTGACATCCGCGAAAGCATAGAGGGGAGACCGCGGGATGCATCATGGCCAGCCGGGAGGGGGTCAGGTACCATCTAGTGATTACTTTTAGGCTAGCTTCAATCAGGGAAATATTAAGAATGCCTTTGAATGATCGGAAGAAGGTCATGTGCCAGTGATCTAGATCCCAGGTGTCCTGTAAGTCCCTCTCCCATGCCAGCATGAACGTTGCTTTCCTATCTGTAGCAGCAAGCGAGGAGTAGATTAAGGATATGCCCCCCCTCTGCTCCAGGAGACCCCCACACCATATTTCGTATGGGGTGAACTGCGGGGGCTCAGGTTTCTCAATCCAGATAGATTGGAGGAAGTGTGAAAGTTGATTAAACCTGAACCTCTCTGAATTGGGGAGGCTCAGATGTTTGATGCAGTGGTTGAGGGTTAATGGCCCCGCTGCGGTAAAATAGTTCCCGATCCGGTACATCCCCCTATCCAGCCACCACTGAAAGGCTTTAATGTCCATGCCCGGGGGGAATGCGGGGTTACGGAAAATGTGCGATAGAGGTTTGTTGGGCGATACTAAGGAGGGGTTCTTTCTGAGAGTGTCCCATATCGTCAGAGATTGTGATAATGCGGGCGACATGATCGGAGGCCTAGCTTTTGGTGGGCACCAGAGGAGGAAGTCAATTGTAAATGTTGGTACTGCCTGTCTTTCCATTTCTATCCAATCAGGTCTGGCTGTTTTGGCATAGACTGTTGATATCTGTGCCAATCTAGCCGCCTGGTAATACCAAAAAAGATTTGGAAGTCTCAATCCCCCCTTTTTTCTTGGGTCGAATAGGACGTTTCTCGGGAGCCTATGCCCCTTTGCACCCCAAATAAATTTTACGACCTTGTTTTGGAATGCTGAGAGGTGGTCCTTCCGTATCGCGATTGGGAGCGCTCTGAAAATATATAGGAGACGTGGCAGCAGAGTCATTTTTACAGAGTTTATTTTACCGAGCCAGGAAATGTGATGTGGGGACCATTGTTTGAGATCAGATTCTAATTTTTTGTAAATGGGGGGGTAATTTGCTTGATATAGCTGTTCAAATTTGGGGGTAAGATTGATTCCAAGGTATCGAATGCTGGACTCGCTCCACGAAAAGCGGAACGCCTCCTGCAACCGAGGTACCAAGGCTGACGGGAGGGACACATTGAGTGCTTGAGACTTGGAGTAGTTAACGCATAGCCCAGAGATCTGTGCAAAGTCGTCTAGGAGCTTGCATAGCACTGGGAGGGAGGTTGTTGGTGACGTCAAATAGAGAATGAGGTCATCAGCAAACAGCCCGCATTTATGTGTTCCTGGCCCACAGTTCACCCCTGCTATGTCCGGATTAGTGCGTATAGCAATTGCTAATGATTCAATCGCTATCGCAAAAATCAGTGGTGAGAGCGGGCAACCTTGGCGGGTCCCTCTAGCTATTTTAATAGGATCAGAGAGTTGTCCTTGTAATTTGATTCTAGCTTCTGGGCTAGAGTATAGGGAGTGTAGTAACCCTGTGAACCGTGGGCCAAAACCCCATTGTTGTATGATTGAGAATAGGTAAGACCAAGATACAGAGTCGAACGCTTTTTGTAAATCTAGAGATAGCAACATTCCCTTTTGCGCCCCACTACCATCCCAGCCCGATTGCAGGAGGGAGACTATATCCACCGTTCTTCTGATTTGGTCGGGACCTTGCCTACCCGGGATAAACCCCACTTGGTCCTTATGGATATAAGATCCAATAAAGGAGGCCAAACGGTCTGCCATAATTTTAGTCATAATTTTTAGATCGTTATTGATCAGGGATATGGGTCTATAGTTGGATACTTCTCCCTGGTCCTTGTCTGGTTTCGGTATTACAGTTATGAAAGCAGCGTTCAACTGCGGGTCCAGAGGCTCTCCCTTGGTTTTGAAGTTAATGAATCTAGCAAGGTAAGGCGCTATAGTATTTGCATAGGTTTTATAGTATGGTACGGAGAAGCCATCTGGGCCCGGGGCCGACCGCCGCTTAAGGTTTTTAATAACTGCCAGCACTTCTTCGGCGGAAACCGGAGCTTCGAGTCTATCTCTGTGCTCAGCCGAAAGGGTAGGAATCGGGAGATTATTCAGAAAATTCGTCAGAGTTTGGGGATTACTTGCCTTATGCTCGCTATATAGATCTGCATAGAACCCGTGGAAGGCTTTCATGACCTTCAGTGGGTTTGTTGTGTGGGGTTGGCCTGCTATTTTGATTTTGGGGAAGATATATGTGCGAGGGCGCGGGGTGAGACGGGACGCCAAGAGAGACCCAGCCCTGTCCTTCTGATAGTAATATTTCGCTCCTAGCCAAGATATACTTTTATCCGCTTTAGCTGTAAGAGCTAAGTTTAATTCTAGGCGTGCTGCATCTAATTGGGATACGGGTACTAAAGCAGGGTCTCTCTTGTGCCCCGTACATAACTTTTGGAATTTCTTTTCTAGGTTGTCTATGTCTATCCCATGTTCTTTTTTAAGTTTGGCTGCTATTTGTATTAATTTCCCTCTGATTGTGGCCTTATGTGCTGCCCATAAGGTTTCCGCGGAAACGTCTGCCGTGTCATTGTGAATAAAATATTCCTTTATGGCCTTTTCAATTTCAACTTTCCAGGCGGGGTCAGAAAGAATGTTTTCCTTTAGTCTCCAAAGGTTGTATTTGTGGTGTGGGGTTTGGTTATTTATCAGAACACTTAACAGGGAATGATCCGACCAGACCGTGTCAGTGATTTGTGATCTTTGGGCTGCCGGGATCAAGTCATTTGAGACTAGCAGATGGTCAATACGAGCATAGGATTGGTGGGCGTGGGAGAAGTGAGTGTAATCTTTTTTGGTGGGGTTTAATTCCCTCCAAATGTCAGTGAGTCCTTGTGAGTAAATCAGCTTAGCTATTTTCAGGCTGGTTTTGGTTGGGCGTATGTTTTGGGCGGATGGGGGTTTAGATTTGTCTAGGCCCTGGTCGAAGGCCACGTTGGAGTCTCCCCCAAAAATTACAGAGCCTTCAATCAGTGGTCCAAGTGTCTTAAACATTGATTTAAAAAATTTGTGCTGTCCTGTGTTAGGGGCGTAGTAGGATACTAGGGAGTATAATCTGCCCTCTACAGTCCCCTTAACTAGGATGTACCTACCCTCTGGATCTCGTTGAACCTTCTGTAGCGTGAATCTGCAATTTTTAGAAATAAGGATAGCAACCCCTCTGGTCTTATCTTCCGCATTGGCTAGAAAATACAATGGGAACTGGGAGTGGATAAAGTTAGGTTTGTACCGGATCGGGAAGTGGGTTTCTTGGAGAAATATAAGATCAATCTTGCGGGATTTCATAAAGTCAAGTACTTTCCTTCGTTTAGAAGGAGAGTTCAGCCCTTGGGTATTGTGTGTGGCCACCCTTAATAGGGAGGGCAGATTTTCAGTGTCAGCCATGAAGCAGAAGTAGGGGGCCTACCCCCCATCCCTCGACGCTTACCTGTTCCAGCAGGAGAGTAGGAACCGAAGTTGGGACCATTAAGACATCCTTCCGCTTCTTACTGGAGGAGTGGGTATAACCCAGCAGACAGCCAACTACAAGAGAATAGATTGTTAGAGATGATAGTAGAGAAGAGAACATAGGAAGAGGGGAAGAGGGGAAGATCGAGTCCTCTCGGGACTTGTGTGAACAGTGGAGGCAGCAGAGCACTCCACTCTTCACAGTGGAGGAAACGTCCAGACCCTGTTGACAGGGAGGATTCCTAACCCAGGAGACCAGTATCACCTGGTCCTCGGGATTAATGGAGGTGCAGCCTAACTGCCGCGACCTCGGCGCACATCAGTTAAATACTGAATAAGCAACAAAAAAAAAAACTGCTGATCGGAGCTAGTCCGACCTGGGGAACCGAAGGGGGCCCCGCCCACCCTTTTTTCCCACCTTCCTCCCCTCCCACCCAGGACAAAATACCGGGTGGATGAGGAGGGCTCCTTGCGCTATAGCCCACGCAATACGAAGCTCATTTTTTCGTCTAAGGCACATCATAAGGAGAAGTCATGATATCTCACTCTGTTACCCATTACCCAGGAGGCCTGGGTCAGAAAGTGGTGTTTAAGGATCGTGTTGGTTGGCATTCAAATCCCCTGCCCCAGGAGGGCCCCAGCAGGATTACTCCCAAGGGACCCCCCCGGGGCAGGGACACCCGCCCACGTCCCCCCCATCAAGAGAAGACATAGAGGGGTGAGGGGGGGGAGAAGAGAAAGAGGACATATTTCCCCCTCCCTCCCCCCCCCCCCCGACTAAAAAGAAATCCCGTAAATCACCAGCACATATCCTCCAATGCTGTCATGACCAGAGGGAGAAACATTCCAGCAATAAAAAGAGAAAAAAAAAAAGAAAAGTCAATCGTGTTCGTGTAGAAGCCCACAAAGGGAAAAAGGGATCAGGGAAAGTCCATCAAACAGCTTCTTGACTCGAGGACTCATGGAGGTCTGGCTTCCTTGGAGCGCTTGTATTTGGGTTTTTCCCACAGGGGTTGCAAAGGACTTGCAGGGGATGGGCGCTTGTATGCTCCCGCCGCCGAATTGTTGAAGTCCATTGCGGACTCCTGCGAGATGAGGCGGAGGTCTAACAGGATCCGTTCTCCTTCTTGGAGGCTGCGGAAAGAGTAGGTTTTGCCTTTGTGAACAAACTTGAGAGCAAATGGGAAGGCCCATTTGTATTTGATTTCGTTTTGCGCCAACACCGAGAGTAGGGGCTTCAACGCTCTCCTTTTTTGTATTGTGTTAGGTGAGATGTCCGCAAAGACTTGTACGGCGTGGCCTCTGCACGTGAGGGGCTGTTGGTATCTGCACTTTTTCATCACCTCTTCTTTAACTGAGAAGTAGTGTGGCTTGATCACTATATCTCTGGGGAGGCCATCTTTCCTCGGTGGTCCTAATGTCCTGTGAGCGCGGTCAATTTCCAATTTATGTGGAGGAATGTCAGGGAGAAGTTGTTTAATGAAGTCTTGGACCGCCATCGTAGAGTCGGTTATAGATTCTGGGAGACCTCTGAGTCTAAAGTTTTTCAAGGTCATCGATGCGTGAGAGAGCAATGTCCAGTTGGTCTTGTATGACCTGTATGTGGTTGGAGTTCTGCCTGGTTTTAGAGATGGTCTGATCAAGTTTATCTTCGATCGCCTCCATCCTGGAGCCCAGGGCCTGGAAGTCCTCTCTGATATCGCCAGTTATTTTGGCTGCAGTTTGGGCCAGACCTCTATCCAGCAGAGCTGATAACTGGGAGAAGAGGTCAGGGGCTGTGAGGATTGAGTGGGCTGGATTGGGCGCCATTTCAGGCCCTGTTGTAATGTGAGGAGAGGGAGGCTGTGAGGGGGGCGTCATGGGATGTTCTGCACTGTGATCTGAAAGGGCCGTGGACTGAGCCGAGTGTAGAGAAGTACTCACTGGGGTCCCAGAGGAGAGAGAGCGGGTCACAGCGGCATAGGAAAGTTTATCTCCTGGGCTCTCTGCAGCTGTCTGTGCGCCGTGCAGCATGGCGCCCGCCATCTTGGATTCGGCCCGCTCCGCCGAGGCTCTAAACAGAGGTTCCAGGCCCTTCCTGGACGATCCGGCCGGCATAGGGTTGTTCCCCAACCCCTCCTATTCGCCTTGAGGTGGGTTACGTGGCCTACGGGGTCCCGGTTCCCCCGCTAAGTGCGCCGGGTGGTCAGGGCAGTGCGGAGCTCCGGGCTTAAGCGGCCATCTTGGAGGAGTCCGCGCATGCGCCTGCACTTTTGATTTTTCATGTTCGTGTTCCATAGACTTTAACAGTGTTTGTGTGTTCGTCCAAATTTTTTGCCTGTTTGAAATTTCTGCTGCAAACCGAACCGGGGGGTGTTCGGCTCATCCTTGGACACAAGTCGGTCCGACTTTTAAAAAGGTTCCTGCACTACTTTGGTCCATTTTCAGCCCATTCAATATTACTGAAATTGGATCAAAGTCGGATCCTTCTCCTAACCATCCAACTTGCGACATCCGACATCAGGGGCTGCCCATCCATTAATGGCGCATGGGCGCCGCCCCCTCCCTATATGGTAATGGGGCCACCCCCTATTCATGTGTCCGTCCCCTTTCAGGATGCCAGGCATGTGAATTACAGCAGCGGGGGTGTTTTTTTTTTAAGCACCTCATTAGAGCCATAGGCTCTAATAGGCTTCGAAATAGGGTGGACTCGGAGCGCAGAGCATTGCTCTTGGAGCCCATCCAGGTGTGTTAGAAAAGCAAATGAATATTCTCTTTTCTAACACTGAATCAACTCTCCACCAATCAGGAAGCGCGGGTCTGTTACCCGTTTTCCGATTGGCTGAAAGGTCAGGCGATCCTATTGGATGACTAGGAGGAGGGGAGGAGACGCACGGCAGTAGATGGTAGTTGCTATTCTTTTAAAACCTATATTATGTCAGAGTCTGTATGATTTAAAATGATGACCTTTGATTTCTATGATTTTATGCTATGAAATTGGTCTTTTGAGGGAGACAGGAATGAAAGTCAGATAGGCCAGAATCCAGAATCACATGAATATTTCCCAGTCTCAGTGCTAAAGGAACCTTAAGGGTAAAAACTGCCAAAAAAACATTGCTGGAGTACAAACAGGGGCGGACTGACAACTCATGGGGCCCACGGGCAATAGGAGATCCTGGGGCCCCCTGTCCCCGCCCATGTGTTCCCGCCCACACTCAAGCCACACCCACACAAATCCCCCCTACATATTGCACCGCCGACACTACATGCATTCGTCACAGAATTTCTTTGCACGATGTTCAAAATAAATGTTTATTATAGAATATAAAGAAAAATAAACTTGCATTAAAAGTGCAATAACGGTACATTTCCAAAAATAAGGATTTCATAAATTGACACAGTAGAACAGGTGCAACAAATGTCTTCTTAGCTGAACAGTTTGATAAAAAAATATACAAAAAATTAAAAGCTCTGTCCAGCATGTTATAAAATTATGGCACTAGAATTGGTCTTACTCCAACATTCCTGACTATACCATATATGTGTGGCACCATTATTGTTTACATACATGTGCTCGTCCTACATAAAACTCTTTCACATAGAGCGTGTGCGGGGGTCATGGGTGTGCTTTACATTTTTTTAAAAATAGTTTTTATTTACTTTATATCATTTTCACTGATCACCAATGTAAGCAGCATTCTTCTCACTGATCACCAATGTAAGGAACAATCTTCCCACTAATCACCAATGTAAGGAACATTCTTCTCACTGATCACCAATGTAAGGAACAATCTTCTCACTGATCACCAATGTAAGGAACAATCTTCTCACTGATCACCAATGTAAGGAACATTCTTCCCACTGATCACCAAATGTAAGGAATATTCTTCCCACTGATCACCAATGTAAAGAACATTCTTCTCACTGATCACCAATGTAAGGAACATTCTTCCCACTAACCACCATCTAAGGAACATTCTTCCCACTGATCACCAATATAAGGAACATTCTTCCCACTGATCACCAAATGTAAGGAATATTCTTCCCACTGATCACCAATGTAAGGAGCATTCTTCTCACTGATCACCAATGTAAGGAACATTCTTCCCACTGACCACCAATGTAAGGAACATTCTTCCCACTGACCACCAATGTAAGGAACATTCTTCTCACTGATCACCAATGTAAGGAACATTCTTCCCACTAACCACCAATGTAAGGGGCATTCTTACCACTGATCACCAATGTAAGGAACATTTTTCTCACTGATCACCAATATAAGGAACATTCTTCTCACTGATCACTAATGTAAGGGGCATTCTTCCCACTGATCACTAATGTAAGGGGCATTCTTCCCACTGATCACTAATGTAAGGGGCATTCTTCCCACTGATCACCAATGTAAGGAGCATTCTTCCCACTGACCTTCAATGTAAGAGACATTCTTCCCACTGACCACCAATGTAAGGAACATTCTTCCCACTAATCACCAATGTAAGGAGCATTCTTCCCACTGACCACCAATGTAAGGAACATTCTTCCCACTGACCACCAATGTAAGGAACATTCTTCTCTCTGATCACCAATGTAAGGGATATTCTTCTCACTGATCACCAATGTAAGGAACATTCTTCCCACTGACCATCAATGTAAGAGACATTCTTCCCACTGACCACCAATGTAAGGAACATTCTTCCCACTGACCACCAATGTAAGGAACATTCTTCCCACTGACCACCAATGTAAGGAACATTCTTCCCACTGACCACCAATGTAAGGAACATTCTTCCCACTGACCACCAATGTAAGGAACGTTCTTCTCTCTGATCACCAATGTAAGGGATATTCTTCTCTCTTCACACTGACCACCAATGTAAGGAACATTGTTCTCACTGACCTCCAATGTAAGGGACATTCTTCCCACTGATCACCAATGTAAGGAACATTCTTCCCACTGATCACCAATGTAAGGAACATTCTTCCCACTGACCACCAATGTAAGGGACATTCTTCTCACTGATCACCAATGTAAGGAACATTCTTAGTGTACAGATGACAGTGTTAGGGAAAAGCACTCAGTGTATACACTTTAGTGATTATATATATATATATATATATATATATATATATATATATATATATATATATATATATACAGTGCCTTGCGAAAGTATTCGGCCCCCTTGAACTTTTCAACCTTTTGCCACATTTCAGGCTTCAAACATAAAGATATAAAATTTTTATTTTTTTGTGAAGAATCACCAACAAGTGGGACACAATTGTGAAGTGGAACGAAATCTTTTGGATTGTTGAAACTTTTTTAACTAATAAAAAAATGAAAAGTGGGGCGTGCAAAATTATTCGGCCCCCTTGCATTAATACTTTGTAGAGCCACCTTTTGCTGCGCTTGCAGCTGCAAGTCGCTTGGGGTATGTCTCTATCAGTTTTGCACATCGAGAGACTGAAATTCTTGCCCATTCTTCCTTGCAAAACAGCTCGAGCTCAGTGAGGTTGGATGGAGAGCGTTTGTGAACAGCAGTTTTCAGCTCTTTCCACAGATTCTCGATTGGATTCAGATCTGGACTTTGACTTGGCCATTCTAACACCTGGATACGTTTATTTGTGAGCCATTCCTTTGTAGATTTTGCTGTATATTTGGGATCATTGTCTTGTTGGAAGATAAATCTCCGTCCCAGTTTCAGGTCTTTTGCAGACTCCAACAGGTTTTCATCCAGAATGGTCCTGTATTTGGCTGCATCCATCTTCCCCTCAATTTTAACCATCTTCCCTGTCCCTGCTGAAGAAAAGCAGGCCCAAACCATGATGCTGCCACCACCATGTTTGACAGTGGGGATGGTGTGTTGAGTGTGATGAGCTGTGTTGCTTTTACGCCAAACATATCGTTTTGCATTGTGGCCAAAAAGTTCGATTTTGGTTTAATCGGACCAGAGCACCTTCTTCCACATGTTTGGTGTGTCTCCCAGGTGGCTTGTGGCAAACTTTAGACGAGACTTTTGTGCAGTGTACGACTGATTGTTGTCCTATGGACAGACTCTCCCACCTCAGCTGTAGTTCTCTGCAGTTCATCCAGAGTGATCATGGGCCTCTTGGCTGCATCTCTGATCAGTCTTCTCCTTGTCTGAGCTGAAAGTTTAGAGGGACAGCCAGGTCTTGGTAGATTTGCAGTGGTCTGATACTCCTTCCATTTCAAAATGATCGCTTGCACAGTGCTCCTTGGGATGTTTAAAGCTTGGGAAATCTTTTTGTATCCAAATCCGGCTTTAAACTTCTCCACAACAGTATTACGGACCTGCCTGGTGTGTTCCTTGGTCTTCATGATGCTCTCTGCACTTTCAACAGAACCCTGAGACTATCACAGAGCAGGTGCATTTATACAGAGACTTGATTACACACAGGTGGATTCTATTTATCACCATCAGTCACTTAGGACAACATTGGATCATTCAGAGATCCTCGCTGAACTTCTGGAGTGAGTTTTCTGCACTGAAAGTAAAGGGGCCGAATAATTTTGCACGCACCACTTTTCAGTTTTTTAATTGCTAAAAAAGTTTAAAATATCCAATAGATTTCGTTCCACTTCACAATTGTGTCCCACTTGTTGGTGATCCTTCACAAAAAATTAAAATTTTATATCTTTATGTTTGAAGCCTGAAATGTGGCAAAAGGTTGAAAAGTTCAAGGGGGCCGAATACTTTCGCAAGCCACTGTATATAGATATATATATATAGATATCTATATAGGTATCTATCTATCTATCTATCTATCTATATAGATAGATAGATACATACATATACACATCCCAATTTTGTGCAGCTCACTGCAGGCCAATAGTATGTCTGGACGGCCAACAAGGAGAGGCAGACAGTCACAAGCCAATAAAAGAGGGCAAGCAATCTCTGTGTCTAGAGGCAACAGTGCTGGTCATGGACACGGTGCATCCTCATCAACACGTGGCCGTGGGACACGCTTGGCCTTTTTTTCGGCAGCTGGCCATGTTGAGCCGCAACATGCGGAAGACTTGGTGGAGTGGATGACCAAGCCGTCCTCATCCTCCTCATCCTCTCTCACCCAGGCTCAGGGTACTTTGTCTGGCAAAGCAGCTGCCAACGCAGCCTCTTCCCTCGGCTCAATGGCATCAGTGACTCCTTCCCTAGCCCCACCATGTCCTCCTGACCACAGTGTTGGTACATGCTACAGGAGGATGCCCAGCGTTTTGAAGGCTCTGATGATGGTACTGAGCTAGAGGAAGGCAGTAATGTGAGCACGGACAGAGTGCCCAAGAAGGACAGCAATCTGGCAGTCATGTTCCCCCTGCTGCAGCATACTGCCAGGTTTGCTCCAGTAATGAGGAGGGAGAGGATGATGAGGTCACTGACTCAACATTGCCTGATAGAAGAGAGGAGGAGGAAGCACATCAGCAACGAGGCAGGATGCCCTCCAGGGGCCAGCCTAAGGGCAGCACACCGCAGAGCTCCGCATGTGCAGGGCGCTGCTGTCTCTGCGCGTTATTCCAAAAGTTCTTTGGTGTGGGCCCTTTTTGAGACGAGTGCATCAGATCGCACCGCTGCTATTTGCAACATATGTCTCAAGCGTATCTCGCGTGGCCAAAACATCTCCCGCTTGGGCACCACATGCTTGACTAGATATATGTTGACCTGCCATGCAGTTCGTTGGCAAGCGTACTTAAAAGACCCACACCAAAGAACAAAGAGGACCTCCCCTTGCTCCTCATCAACTGGGATCTCCAACCGCACTATACCTTCAGTCCTCTCTGAGACCTGCACTGAGAGGAATGAAGGTGTAGAATTAGGTGTGTCACAGCCAAGTACTTGCGGGCAATCTGCACCAACGTCAGAGATTGTACCAGGCAAATTTCCCTGCCCCAGCTGCTGCACCGCAGAAAGAAGTTCGCTCCCAGCCATCCACATGCCCAGCGGTTGAATGCTAGCTTGGCAAAATTGCTAGCACTTCAACTGCTACCTTTTTAGTTGGTAGACTCTGCCCCCTTCTGTGAGTTTGTGGAATGTGCGGTTCCTCAGTGGCAGGTTCCCAAACGCCACTTTTTCTCACGGAAGGTGATTCTGGCTCTCTAACGGCATGTGGAAGGCAATGTCCTGGCCTCGCTGGACGTTACCTAAGTTTCACGGCGCATTGGGTGACTCTGCTGGCAGCTGGGAAGGTGCAGGACAAGGTGCAGTAGTGTTGTTCCGCCACCACGCCTCCAAAATGCCACTACTGGTGATTCTGACACACCTCTCTCCTCCACCCCCTCCTCTTCTTCTTTCTCCATGGCCTCTTCCTGTGCTTTGTCCTCGGAACCAGCGGTGCTCCGTAGGCATTCAAGGGGCTACGCAAGTACGCAGGCCAAAAGATGCCATGCGGTGCTTGAGCTGGTGTGCTTGGAGGACAGGAGCCACACTGGGGCAGAGATTCTGTCAGCTCTGCAGGGTAGGTTCAGAGGTGGTTGATGCCACGCCAACTTAAGGCAGGAATGGTGGTTTGCGACAATGGCACCAACCTCCTCTCCGCCCTCCGACAGGGACAACTGACTCATGTGCCCTGTTTGGCTCACGTCCTTAACTTGGTGGTGCAGCGGTTCTTGGGCAGGTACCCGGGTTTACAGGATGTCCTGAGGCAGGCCAGGAAAGTCTGTGTGCATTTCTGCCGGTCATATAATGCCAATGCATGGCTGGCAGACCTCCAAAAAGGAATTTAACCTGCCCAAGAACCGCCTAATCTGTGACATGCCCACCAGGTGGAACTCACTGTACACACGCAGCAGAGGGCCATTAATGAGTACCTGTGCAACCATGGCACCAGGACAGGGTCAGGGGAGCTTGTTTTTTTTCCCCACGCCAGTGGGCCATGATCAGGGATGCATGCACTGTCCTGTCACCATTTGGGGAGGCCACGAGGATGGTGAGCAGTGACAGTGCATGCATCAGTGACACTGTCCCCCTTGTCCACCTGTTGGAGCACACGCTGCGTGGAATAATGGACAGGGCACTTGAGGCAGAACAGAGGCAGGAAGAGGAGGACTTCCTTAGCTCTCAAGGCCCCTTTATCCAGACAGTGTTCCTGTGTGCCCGCCGATCACACAGGAAGAGGACACGGAGGAGGAGGATTGTGTCAGCATGGAGGTGGAGCCTGGCACTCAGCATCAGCAGCAGCCTTTAAGGGATCATTTAAAGTCCCAAGAAACCCATGGACTTGTACATGGCTGGGAGGAGGTGGCTGCGGATCATGTCGTCCTCAGTGACCCAGAGGACTCCGGACCGAATGCCTTAGCAAACCTATCCTGCATGGCCTCCCTCATCCTGCAAAGCCTGCGGAAGGATCCTCGTATTGGTGGTATCTAGGAGAGGGATCAATACTGGCTGGCAACCCTCCTTGATCCACGTTACAAGGGTAAGGTTGCGGACCTTATCTTGCCATTGTAGAGGGAGCAGAGGATGAAACATCTTCGGGAGGCCTTGCAGAAAGGTCTGACTGCAGGTTGCTATACTGTAGGTGAGACTGTGCAGGGTACACAGTACAGTATCCTGCCGACTTTTTATACGCATGTCAAGCTGAAGCAGACTGATCAGGTTGGTATCGGGGCTCCTCCCTTAATTGGTGGGCGGTCCTCTGGGGGGGGGAGGGGGGGGGGGTTTGGATCTTGGCTTGGTTAACATTGTTAAAGGGCCATACCGTATTGATTTATTGATTTCATTTAATAGTTGGTTAGTATGCTTCTATATCTATTATTGTTATCGCTAGTAAAGTTTATCTAACCCATAGTAGGTGAGCTGATAGGGTCGTATCAGTAGTTACCCATATACAATCTGCTCTTCTACCCTCACATTCATATATCACATAGATGATACAGAGTAATGTGCAGTGTTCAGAGGATTAGAAGTATGAAAAAGGGGGGGTGTACCTTATTATCTGTGGATCTGATGCCATCTCCTCTGCTTGAGTGCGTTTGTCTCTGCAGGGGCTGTGTCTGTGTGGGCTACCATTGCTGACACGTTCGCTCCTATGCCCCATGGGACCGATTGTGTGGAATTCTCCCTCACACACAATTATTTTTCCTTCTTAGGTGACCATTATTTGCAAATAAAAGGTACAGCTATGGGAGCCAGGTTTGCCCCCAGTTATGCAAATATTTTTATGGGATTCTGGGAAGAACACTTCATATGGAAGAACAATCCCTTTGGGGCAAACCTGGTTCTATATGCGAGATACATTGATGATATCTTGATCATCTGGGATGGGTCAGATCTAAGTCTCCAGAGCTTTCTAGAACATTGCAAAAACATCCCGTTTGGAATAGAATTCACTCATGTCCTAGATGAGAAATGTCTAGTCTTCCTGGATTTAGAACTACAGAGTGACCAAGATGGTAACATCTTTTCCAAAACTCATTTTAAACCTAGCGGGGGCAATTCATACTTACATGCTAAAAGCAACCACCACCCCAGGTGGATACAGAATGTCCCCTTTGGCCAATTTTGCCGCCTCAGAAGAACGTGTACCAAGAAAGAGGATTATTTAGAACAGAGCAAACTCCTTATGCAGAAATTCAGTGAGAAAGGCTATGAAGCCAACCACATAGAATCAGCCTTTTCTAAATATCTGGCTCTCTACGACGATCCATCTAGTAATGATTCGAACAACACAGAACCCCGACACCAGACCACCCCAGTTATCCAACAGGCCTGCTTCTCTACCCAATATACAAGCAAAGCGTTCGAAATCCAGAGTATTATCAAAAAGAATTGGAATATTCTGAAGCATGACCCTGTTTTGGGTAAGACACTCCCCGATCACCCTAATATAGTTTTCCGGAAACCCCAAGATCTTAGGAGCCTGATAGCCCCAAGCAGGGTAAAAACATGTACTAGCAAACCAACCAATAGCTGGGCAACAATTTTTGACCAAAAAGGTTGCTATAGATGCGGCATCAAGAACTGTGGCACATGCATGTACATGTGGCATAGGAAAAAAACGGTAGTAGGGAGAGACGGAAAAATCCACCCAATTAAGCAATTTATCAACTGCGGAACAGAGTATGTGGTATACGGTATAGTATGTCCTTGTGGGCGTCTATACGTAGGCCGCACACAACGCCCAATGCGAGTGAGAATTGGTGAACACAAATGCGGTATTATAAACTTAAGAGACAAATACCCAGTCCCTAGACATTTTGTAGAAGTCCATCAAGGGGACCCTGCAGGTATGAAAGTATTTGGGATCGAGTCGATTGGAAGGGAGCTGGATATAGGAAGAAGGTACCAGAGGCTTTGCAAAAGAGAAGCCTTCTAGGTCTTTACCCTCGGTAGTCTCGCTCCAGGAGGCCTAAATGAGGATCCAGAAGTACATAAAATAGTATAATAATACTGGCATTAAGTGCTGTGGATGGCCCCTCCCCCCCCCTTTTTTTTTTTAATTTATAATTCATACAATATCTCGTTCACCGATTTATACTAAAATAACCTCTGGGCTATTTGCTATAATATACAAAACCACTATATGAATGTCTATATGAGGTGATAACAACAAAAATCCTCCTTTTCCCCTCCCCCCCTTCCCCCCCCCCCCCCCTCTCTCTTTCTAGATTATATAGGCAAGGTACACAGTTCGTTGTACTTATATACGGATTCTATTTTTAACAACATTTTTTTAAATAATCATCGTATGCACATATATGGATATGCGATTGATGTGTATAAGGCTTTTACTTTCTATATATATGTGTATATATATATTTATTACTTTTTATAGAAGGTATATTATATGTATTTTATTACCTTTTAAATACAATGTAAGTGTGTCTCCTGCCGGCTTCCAAAT